>CM022769.1:20092288-20282288 GCA_012411365.1 Ameiurus melas | reverse complement strand
TATATATATATATATATATATATATATATATATATATATATATATATGTACACAGTGGCAAGAAAAAGTATGTGGACCCTTTTGAATTTCATGGTTTTCTGAAAAAATGTGTCATAAAATGTGATCTGATCTTCATCTAAGTCAGGGGTATTGACAAATATAATGTGCCTAAAAGAATAACACAAAATATTCTGATCTTTTATGTCTTTATTGAAAACACTCATTCAACAAAGTAAGTAAACCCTTAGAACTATAACTGGTTGACCCTCCCTTGGCAGCAATAACCCCATCCAGGCACTTCCTGTAGCTGTGGATCAAACCTGCACATGGTTCAGGAGGAATTTTAACCCCTTCTTCCTGGCAGAACTGCGAACTCAGTCATAATCTTTGGACGTCTCATGTGCATGGCTTTCTTCAAGTCATTCCATAGCATCTCTATTGGGTTGAGGTCTGGGCTCTGATTGGCCACTCCAAAAGGCATTTTGTTTTTCTGAACCCATTCTGTTGTGGACTTGCTCCAGTGTTTTGGGTCATTGACCTCTTGCATCACCCAACTTCTACACAGTTTCAGCAGATGTACAGACATTCCAACATTATCCTGAAGAATTGTCTGATAGACTTGGGAATTCATTGTCCTCTCAATGGTTGCAAGCTGGCCAGATCTTGATGTTTCCTCCACCATACTTTACGGTTGGGATGATGTTTTAATGATGATATGCCGTGCCCTTTCTATGCCAGATGTAGTGCTGTGTGCTTTTTTCAAATGAAAAATGCAAAATGCTGTGTAGTTTTATCAGTCCACAAAACATTTTGCCAATAACACTGTGGAGTGTCAATGTGCTCTTTTGCAAACTTCTTTTTAGTAAGCAATGGCTTCCTTCATGGTGTCCTGCCGTAGATACCCTGCTTTTTCAATGTTTTCCGTATTGTAGACTCATGGACAAAGATGTTAGCCAGTTCCAACGATGCCTTCAAATTTTGCCTGTCATTCGGGGTTGTTTCTTTACCTCATTGATGAGTCTTCGTTGTGCTCTTGGTGTCATTTTGACTAGGCGCCCAATTCTTGGTAGAGTAGCAACAGTCCCAAAGTGTCTCCATTTGTAGAATGTTTGCCTAACTGTAGACTGGTGAATTTCTAAAGTCTTTGAAATCACTTTGTGACCATTGCTAGCTTTATGTAAATCAACTACTCTTGATCGTAGATCCTCTGAAAGCTCTTTTTGGCGAGGCATGGCTCACATAAGCATGTGCTTCTTGTGTACAGCAAACTCCAAAGGTTTGAGGGGTTTTTATCAGTCAAAGTAGCTGTAGTACACACCTCCAAACTTATTTTCTTAACGAGACTCCAGGTCTCGGTGTGCAAAAAAAAAGAAGCTTTTTTGAGGTCATTAACTCAAGGGTTCACATACTTTTTCCACAAGCACTATGAGTTTTTTTTTGGTTGTTCTCAATAAAGACATGAAAGATCAGAATTGTTTTTTTTTGTGTTATTCTTTTAGGCACATTATATTTGTCAATACCCCTGACTAAGATGAAGATCAGATCACATTTTATGACAAATTTATTCAGAAGACCATAAAATTCCAAAGGGTTCACATACTTTTTCTTGAAATTTTCTCTATCTCTATATCTATGTTTGAATATGACCTAAAACATCATCAGATGTTCACACTGTTATTTCACAAGTCATTCTACCAAAGAATGGTTAAAGAAAAATAAAGTTTAAAGAATAAAGTTTTGGAATGTTTTGGAATGGCCAAGTTAAAGTCCTGACCTTAATCCAATAGAAACGTTGTGGAAGGACCTGAAGCATGTGAGAAAACCCACCAACATCCCAGAGTTGAAGCTGTTCTGTACTGAGGAACGGGCTAAAAATTCCTTCAAGCTGATGTACAGGACTGCAGTTATTGATGCACAAGGGAGTCACACCAGATACCAAAAGCAAAGGTTCACATACTTTTGCCACTCACAGATACGTAATATTGGATAATTTTCCCAAATAAACAAATGACCAAGTATAATCTTCTTGTCACATTTGTTTAATTGGGTTCTCTTTATCTACTTTGTGATGATGTTTTAGGTTCTGATGATGTTTTAGGTTCACAAACTTTCAAGCACTACTGACCAAAATTTCTTCACATTGGACATTAGCTAACTAAACAATAAGTACTAATGTTATGATATTCTCAACAGACCAACATTTCTGTATCATTTTATAAACTTTTATAAATACGCTTTTGCATCTGAAACTGATCTCAAAGTGCTCAGGAGTGGAGGAATTATCACCTAGTACTGACTGGTTAAAAGGAATAAGGTTACAAAAAAAAATAAAGGACTGTTGATCCTTTAACATTTCAGGTTTTTTTTCGTTGTACACACACACACACACACACACACACACACACACACACACACACACACATGTGCACTTCTTATTAAAAAAAAAAACAGCCATAGGTCCATCTTGAAACCGAATCACTTTCTTTCTCAGTTCATAGTTTGGTGAAAGTCAGGTTTTTAACAGAATTATCCAAATATGACCAATATACTATTCCAATGTGTTAGAATTGTTTAAGTACAAATGGTGTTGCTGAACCTAACTGTGTTGTTTAAGGAGAATGTATGACATATACAATATTAGCTTCTACTGAATATGTTAGCAGTGGCACCAACATAGTGACTTTGTTGGTAGATTTTGTTTAGATTTTTTAAACCCCTTACACCCATACACTTCCTTATTCTTTCTTGCTCTTGAACTCGCTCTTAAGCAACAACAACAACAACAACAACAACAACAATAATACTACTACTACTACTTCTACTACTACTACTACTAATAATAATAATAATAATAGTTATTCCATCCATAACCACCTCCTCACTACCACTGCATCATTTTGTAATGATTTTAATGAATTCTGTACTGAAATTATAGAATGTATTAAATACATAAATGGTTTCGTAAATCGGTAAATGGTTAGTTTGTGGGTCCATGACCAAAAACTTTCCATAAGAAATTAATTTGAATCTGTTTTTTTATTATTCTGTTCTGTTCTTTTCTATTCAATTCTAATTTGTAACAAATTTTAATATGTAAATGATCATGACGATTTGATGGATATGCAAATGAGCACGCCATCATCTGGAGACATGCAGTGACTTTTTTGAGTGCGCATGAACTACTTTCCCTTTAAAGGAGTTTACGCAACCCTGCATGTTAGCAACATTATCGTTCAGGAACCAGATATGTCTTGATTGATCGTCAACATTTTGGTTGAAGAGACATTTTGTACATTTACTATTCAACCAACTTTTTCCTTTAATCAATCGTGCCATATATGAAACTATACATTGCACTGACTGATACGAAACATTGATCTTGTTTTGATAAGGATATGAGATGTCACGATATGTAGGTAAAATCTATTGTGCGTGAACACTCAGAGAAAGTGCAAATGACCCAGAGGTCAGAGAAAGTATTGAAATAATGTATCATAGGAGCTCACTTCTGTCAAGGAGGAAATCAGATCTTTGTTGTTCTCTGTACTAAAACGTGACCTTTTTCACGGAATCTTATGTGCAAATATGAGCACGGCAGTTCCCCAGTCCTGCCCTAAAAGAAACATACAATTGGCTCCTAGCCCACACCATTGAGATCACGGCTGCTGAAGATGGCGTCCTTGATGACAGACTGGTCACTTGTTCAACTTCAGCCATTAACCTGAGAGCGCGAGACAGTTTGCTCTGCTGTCGCACGCCACCAGCACATTTATCGCCCGGGCACAGACTAATGGAACCCGGCTGAGGTGTGTTAACAATTTTTCTATCGATTAATGATGGGGAATCACAGCCAGACTGAACTTAGCCCAGGAGATTTAGTGGCTTTTAAGGTAGTAGCGATGAATATAATGCTTTAGAAAGAGCTTGTGCACAGGAGATATATGACACCTGCTACATTAAGCTACATTAAGCTTTAATACGTCTTCATTACTGGCAGGCCGCCGGAGCCCCTCAAGGTTGAAATAGAGATCCACCTTTCATTATGCCACCCATCATTGCCCTGCACAGGAGATATCAAATAATAATGGAAGTGGTGAAACAGTTCTGCCCGACTTGTTAATGTTAATCGATGTATTAAATATTAAGGATTTCCATAATGGGACGTCGAGCAGCTGCCGTGCCGTGCGCTAAAGGCAGAGTCCAGATTCCCCAGAATTCCAGCACTGATCCAACTTTTCTCCCCTGAGTAATTAAATAAAGTGGAGCATAATCACTGACCTCATCACCTGTGACCTATGATCTCAGCTGAGGAAAGTGTGGCTTATGATATATCTCTAAACACACACTTCATCTGTAGGCCTACATGTAGCTGCTTAGTAATATCTGTTAACATAGGAATTAAATCAAATTTTGGATCTGACAGGACTGGAGCAATTACAAGGAGATTTAAAGAAATAAAATCTAATAAAATGCAAAAGGTGCTCTAACAGATTCAGCTCTGGTGATTGTGGAGGCCATTATAGTACACTGAACTCATTGCCATGTTCACGCATCCAGTCAGAAATGACTTTTGGTTTTTGTCATGGGGCATTATAATTACTGAATGTAGTCACTGTACTGTAAGTTGGGTTAAAAATTGTGGTCTTAATGGGATGGATGTGGTTAGTATCAATACTCAGATTTCAAATAATATTTGATTGATATTAAGGTGTCCAATGTGTGCCAAGAAACATTCCCAAAACCAATACACCACCACCAGCAGCCTGACCTGTTGACACAAGACAGGTAGGGTCCATGGATTCATGCTGTTAATGCCAGATTCTGGCCCTATCATCTGCATGTCACAGCAAAAATTGAGGTTCTTCAGACCATCAGACATTTTTTCAATCCTCAGCTGTCCAGTTTGGATGAGTCTGTGCCCACTTTATCCTCAGATTCCAGTTCTTGGCTGAAGGGAGTCAAACCCAATGTAATCTTCTGCTGTTGCAGCCTATCCTTCTTAAGGTTCAACTTGTTGTGTGTTCTTTCAGGCTTTTCTGCTCACCACAGTTGTGAAGAGTGCTTATTTGAATGGCCATAGCCTTCCTGTCAGTTCAAAACAGTCTAGCCTTTCTCCTCTGACCTCTCTCCAGGCATTTCCACTTGCAGAACTGTTGCTCATTGTATGTGTTTTTCACATCATTCTGTGTAAACTCTAGAAAGTTCTGTATGAACTTTCTAGATAATGTACTTTCTACAATGAAATCAGCTGTTTTTGAAATGTTCAAACATTTTTGTCCTAATTCTGATGTTTAATGTGAACATTTGCTGAAGATCTTGACCTGTATCTGGATGATTTTGTGCATCACATTGCTGATATTGCTGATGGCTGATTCCACATGCAGAAGTGTCCTTGGGCAAGACACTGAACCCCAAGTTGCTTCTGATGGCAAGCTAGCACCTTGCATGTCAGCTCTGCTACCATTTTTGTATGGGTGAATGAGACACCGTGTAAAGCACTTAGGATAAAAGCGCTTTATAAGTGCACCATTTTAAGATGAGATTTCATACTTGTTTGTCCTGTTTATAGACCGTTATATTGCTATAAGACAGGTCTATGGAATTTTTGCTGTTGTTTTGAAGTAAACACACTGAACGCACACCAAAACACTCTCACCATGTCTTTCATTTACACTACAAATACACTACGAACACTCGATTCATTTCAAGCAAACTAAATGGGCTATGGACAGTACACGCATGTGGCACACTGTAGAACCTAAACAGAACGTTCTTGGACATGGCCATGTTGGATTCTTGTGCACCGCACATAAGGCAGGACAAATAAACGCAGCACAGTGAGCTGGGCGGGCATGGACCCTCCCCTCATTTAGCCCTGCCCGGTGTGTAGAAAGAAAACATGGAGCCCCGCAGGAAGCCGAGCTAGACCCAGCCGCCACATACTCAAGCCTGCTCCGTGTTTCTCTTTCCCTCAGATGGTCCAAAGGCTTGTGTCTTATTTGCCCTGCTCTCCTCTGATGAGAGTAAATGTCTTTTTGTCTCTTTTATGTTGTCAAAATAGTTACAAATCAGCTGAAACTCAGCGCCTCACTGCAGGACATTCCAGCACATTCCTGGACAAGGAATCACCGAGGTTCCACCGTGACACTGATGCTTAAATAGTTTGACTTATTATTTTATTTATTAATCTCTATTTAAAGAAACAGTTTGGCAAAACATCAACGTCAATCGATTATTCCCCAGTTGCAGTCAATCAGACAAGACCAGTTTGGTGTTTGCTTGGAGGGAACAATCTAATGTAGCTAACAAGTGCTTCAAATGACCCAAAACTCTAAGCTGCAGTGTGTAAAATTCTTGTTTAAAAAGAAATATGTAGCATGAATTGAGTATAAAATTAGTCTGAATGCATGATGTTCCTGAGCTCACCAGTGATATATACTGTATTTTATTTAGCCATACAGTTTATTGCACACAATGCATTTTGGGATGCAGCCATGTTTTATATTCAAAAAAAAAAAAAAAAAAAAAAAAAAAAAAAAAACAGAAGAGGTAAAAAAAAAAAAAATAATATAAGAGAAAAAAAAAAAAAAAAAAAAAAAAAAAAAAAAAAAAAAAAATAAATTGTTAAAAGGGCCGGAGCCGCGGGGCGCCCGAAAGGGGAGGCAAAGACAAAACACCCGACCGAGAAAGAGAATGCAATCACACACACTTTGAAAATACCAATCAGCTTACAATGCATGTCGTTAAACTGGAGGACGAAACCCCAGAAGCATGTGGAGAACAAACTCTGCACACACAGGGCAGAGGGCATATATTCGAACCTCCAACTCTGGAATTGCAAAGCAAACATGCTAACCCCTAAACCACTGTGCCGTTATACATCAAGCAGCTTTAAGGTACAAGACCTTTTCCTTTAATAAGTTTTTTTATGTAAAAGAGCAGTAAAAGTTCATATTCATTATAAAACTGTCAGTTTTGGTCAAAATTCTGTCAAAATTTGGTTGAAGGAAAAAGCCTAAGCAGTGTAATGATATGAAACTATTGGGAAAAAATTATTCTGGTTGTCCCAGATGACAACATCCATACATGCCAGCAATTTGACTACAAGGTGAAGTTTAGTTCATGTTTATAGGAAATTGACCTGTGCCCTAAACCACACCAGCAGGCCTGTGGAACATCACTGAAGGACTGGACATCAGTTGATGAATGTGAAGCAATCGTTTGACAAATGATTCTGGGTGAACAGCTTCTATTACTTCCTAGCCACATTAGCCTCATAGCTCCAGTACAAAACTAAAGAAGAAAACTTCACACTAGCATCTCTTGGCCGATCGACTACATTTGAAGTCGGCAATAATATTATCTCATGCTTCTGTGATCTTTTATTTGTACACAATAAAAAGATTCTGCTAAGACGGAAAAAAAAACTTCTGAGTCTGAGATGTTCAAAATGGCGGAGGAGCTTTAGCAACAATTATTGATGACAAAAAATTCTCCATTTGTCGCGCAGTGGCACTTTTACAGTCTGTAATGTGGAATTGTTGCCAATCTCCTGCCGGGAGCAGATGGGCGAGTCAGCAAGATGGATCAGATGCCACATAAATTGGCGAGTGCCAGTGAAAGTGCCGAGTGCCACGGATGTCTGTGCTTTATAGGCCAGAGCGGAGAGGAAAGCTGCCAAAGGCAACAGCTCAAACTGTCTGCCCGGATTATTCCCTGTTCAGCACAGTAAGGAATAAATTCTAATGATATTCTCCCTGCTGCCTGTCGAAATAAGAACATAAAACAAATCTGTCCACTTAGTGATTTGCTAAGTACAGAAATGCCATATTACTGTGATCTGATATAACTATGAATAAATACTGTCCCAATAGAATATCTCCTGTTTAAAAGGATCATGATTTTTAAACGTTTTTAAACATTTATTATTTTGTTTATTGGGTGTAATAGAATAGGTTAACATGCTTCAATGTTCAAAAAACACATTATTTGTCACATACTGTACATTATTGCAGTACATCTATTCCCAGGCTGCCTGAAAAGCTCTCCGATTTCTCCAAAGCCCCTCCTTCTGAAAAGCCCAAAGTGCTCTTATTGGCCAACTGACCCATTGCATTGCGATTGGCCAAATTTTTGTTGTTAATTGTTGTTAAGTGTTGTTAGTGTTGTTAAGTGCAAACCTATGCTATGTACACAGCTTCTGTGTCTACAGAGGTACTTATGCGATATATCTTTGGAAAGCTAAGATTCTTGTGATTCAATTGATATGAATAATTTCAAGATACCATCGCAACAGCAGCTACAGTCAGACCACAAACATAAAAACTAACACTTAAAAAGGCAACACTTAGGCAACTTAGCCAACTTTATCTAGCACATTAGCAGACGCCTATCTAGGTAATTTCATAGGTCCCTGCATCCAGAACAGAAATATATACTTTTCAATGTAAATATCCACACAGCTACTAGTCCAAGCCTTTATTATCTTAAAACTGGACTACTGTAACGCATTGCTCCTGGGCCACCCAGCCAGCTCCATCAAACACCTTCATATGATTCAGAATGCACAAGCAGCACACCTTGTTTTCAACCAGCCCAAAAGGACACACGCCACACCCCTCTTCATCTCCCTCCCCTCTCTTCCTGTAGCCGCCGTGATCAAATTCAAAGCCTTGATGATCATGTACAAGACCTTGTCTGTAACAGCACCTCCTACCTCAAAACTCACTGGGAGGTTTATGTTCCTTCCTGCAACCTGTGATCAGTTAACGACAGACACCGGGTAGTGTCTGCTCAGCGAGGCATGAGGTCCCTTTCCAGAACTTTCCAACTTCAATCTGGACAGCAAAATCTGTCACTATCTTCAGAGACCCACCTTTTCCATGAACACTTAACCAACCCCTGACTTTTCCCCACTCAAAAAAATAAATAAATAAACAAACATTATAATAATAATAATAATAATAATAATAATAATAATAATAATAATAATAATAATAATAATCTGCACTTACACTTTTCTTCTCTAGTCTCTTCTTAATTTATATTGTTCTCAATAAATATAAAATAAAATAAAATGCTTGATATATTGCTTTGCTTGTATTTGCTAAATGAATAAATATGAATGTAAATATCCTTTTTCTTTTGCAAAAGTGGTTCTTTAAGGAACAGTTTGCAGACGAATCTAAGTGACCTTATTTTTGGCTTTACCGCAATTCTAATCGATCAGCCAATGTCTGACCAATGCTTATTTTTGTCAAGCTATATAAAGAATAAAGCACTCTGTATCATGCTTCTGGAGGAAAATAATCAGTGGCAGCCTTGTGTGATGAAGAGGAGTTACTGTTAACACTTCAAAGTTGATTATTATTATTATTATATAATTTTTTTTTTATTTTATCTTTTTTTTTTTATTTATGTATTTTTTAAATAACAGCACATGCACAAGTAGTTTATTCCTTTTATACCACAGCAGTTACAATTTATATTTATTAAAGTGTCATGTCAATGATGGAATTGCTGTCCAACTGCACTACCTGTAAGACAACATGAAAGACTAAAGACTCTAACTTCCATCTTGCATGTTCCCACTCACCTGACTATTGATCACTTTCACATGGAACTCATTACACAGCACAGTATCTACTGTAAGGACACGCATTCATTCAATTCATTGCGAAGAATATGCTCTGTGTCTTGTACCAGTTATAGTCTCTCTGGTGATTTTTTTATTTTATTCTAGTACCGTTTGTTCTCATTACAGATGTTTGCCTTGCCCTGTTCTTGCTGTTTGTACCTCACCTGACTGACATTGTGTGTTTTTCTTTTATACTTTGTTTTTACATAAAATTTTGGATATGATTTAAAGCTTCCTAAATAAAACTGGTGACCTTGCATAAAGAATGGCACATTTTTAGATATTTATAGCTACATTTAATGTTGTGGAATATCAACAATTCAGTTCATGTTACATTATAACAGCTATAACCAGTCATTCATTCATCAGCCTCTCTTTGTTCTCTCCTGAATTTAATTAGACATGTTACAGATAAACCACAAAGTAGAAACTCTCTGATCTTAAGACTCAACCTGCTTATTATTAGGCTTTTGTGGATTATGTGCCACAACCGCTATACAGGTCCATGTGAATCAGCTGTTACTGTACATACATTAACATAAACCTGTGCTTTGCTGCTGCACTTCTGTCAGAGCTGACCAATCACAATCAAAATTTCAACAACGCTATTCTATAGTAAACTTTATTCGAATCCATATGCATAATCATCTTCTCTGACACAGTTACATTGATGAGGCCTGATTTTTAGTGAAAACTCACTTGTGTGGGATTGAAGAGTGGGTTTGTGTCAGATAGACAAGCTAAATCCATATGCTTCGACAGTGCATGGATCAAATTAGCTCCACTGTCTTTATAAGCAATCATGGTCCTCGGCTAAGCCACAACTTTCTTTTTGTAAAATACGCTATTTACAGAATCTGAGGTTTGTTCAAGATCAGAAATAATTCAACCTCTGCTAAAGTTACAATCCAAAGTTACCCTTGAGGTTATCAACTCTAAAGTCTATCAGGACAAGTTCCTGCGGGTGACAAAAAAGACTCCACAGGATTGGATCAGCTCCAGCGTGACACTATTCCAAGTTTATCTCATGCAGGCAGACATAGACCCTGATCAGGGCTTCATTCTATGTGCTCCTCTTTAGCACAATTGACTTGTCATGTATTTCACAGCTAATTAGACCTTTACAAATGAGACCTATGTTCACTGATAAGGACGTTGCTAAATTGACCGTAAAAGCGACCATTCAATCGGGCATAATGAGCGACCCAGCGGCAGTAATCAGGATTAATTAATACGCCTATATTACAGGCAGCAGATCAGGAGACGGCAGAGTGGGAAGGGGGAGAAGGCCATTATGGTTCACTATCTGTGTGTTTTGTTAGAACCAGGCATCGTTAAACAGCGGAGTCAAAAGGTGAGTATAGGATCAGAAGTATACGAAGAATTGTTTACATGTGAACCCCTTTTGTTAGCTTATCTCACTTTTCACCCGGGCATTCATTCGGCTTCAGAGGACAGAGATCTGTATATCTATTTTCTTTCATTCTGAGCGTAAAAAAAATCACACACATTTCACATAGGACCGTATGCAAAAGTGAGCTCAAGTAAAATACACGTAACAGCGTTAATCATACGTGAAAAATACCAGATGTGAAAATAAAGTAATTATATGAACAAATCACATGTGAAAAAAATTCAGCATGAGAAAAATATCATGTATGAAATAAATGAACCGTGAAAATGAATCATATGAAAATAAATGAATCATGAAAAAAGTTACATTTTATAGTAATTTTATCATATGTAAAAAATGACACATGGGAATGAAAGAATCGTGAAAAAAATCACATGAAGATAAATATTATGCAAGAGTATAAATTAATCATGAAAAATTGTGTGTAAAAATGAATACAGAAAAAAATGGTAACACTTTACAATAAGAGTATATGAATAATCATGCTCTAATACCTGAATTAATACATACTTAAATATGAACTAATGATGAGTTAAGGCATGAACTTATCACAAACTAATGAAGAGCTAACCTTAACTATGACTCATGGATTCATGCTTGAATAACAACCACCTTAAGTACATGTTAGTACATGTTTGTTAGTTAATGTATTAATGAATATACAGGATAGGGGTAAACTAGATCAAACATCCGCTATTAGATAGAATATTTGCATAATATAAATATGCATAATTTCAAATTATTTATATAATTTGCCATATACAGTTGCATATAGAAACATCATTGGATGGCACTGGATTACTTTAACAGCCTATATGTACATTAATCCACATCGACATCTATGACTAAAACACCATACAATAACCATATATAACACTAGTTTTAAATGTTAATAGATAATTATATCATCTGCAGAATTAATCAGTGTTACTGTATTCATTTATCCCTAGTGGGCAAAGGAGCAGTGCCCCAGGCCCTGACCACCCAAATTATATGAAATTATTTGTGTTTATTATTATTTCGTCTACTGGCACCCTGTCCAGGGTGTACCCTGCCTTGTGCCCGATGCTTCCTGGGATAGGCTCTAGGTTCCCCGCAACCCTGAAGAAGGAGTAAGCGGTAGAAGATGGATGGATGGATTGATGGATGGATTATTTAATCTTTCTATGTTCGATAAGGAGAATCAGATGTAAATTATGGAAATAATCCAGTGTCATCCAATGATGATGTATACAGCTGCATATGACAAATGATACGAACAATTTTAAATAAAGCATGTTTAATTAGTATTTTTTTCTTATAGAGCACGTTAGATTTAGTTTTCTGCTATGAGTTAATTAACACATTCAGTAACAAACATGTACTTAAGGTGGTCGTTATTCGCATGCGAATTCACAAGATGTAGTTATGGTTAGCTCTTCATTAGTTTGTGATTAGTACATGCCTTAACTCATCATTAGTTCATCTTTAAGTAAGTAATAATTCAGGTATTAGTGCATGATTATTCATGTACTGTTATTGTAAATGTGAAATATTAAAGGTGAAGTGACTAAAACCACATTTAAAAAAATTCCCATGTGCAGTTCAAGTGAGTTTTCTGTAAAAAGTCTTGTTGCCTCTGGGTGCCCCTCGGTGTCTTCTCACATTAGTCGTGGCCGTGCCATCAGCTGCATCTCCACAAGCTGTGTGATTACTTGTGGCTTCACTAGTTTTGGGGGATTAAGATCCACTCTCCCTAATCAAGTTAAACTCTCATGCACCGTGCAATGGCAATCAGGCAGGTTGGTATGGGATATCCCCTTAGGGACGCATGGGGGTTGCGTTTCCACAGCTATTATAGTGTTTTTAGTGGTTGTTTCTGGCGATCATTTGGACGTTGCACAGTCTGGCAGCACGGATCAGTTCTGCTCCTGCTCTGATCTCCACCATGTTGAGGTGGACATTTCAGCACCGCAGGATCGATAGTGCTCAATGGCTTCGATTCACACTCTGTCAGCATAATCACAGTTATTGCATAAATTTGTCATTGAATTCTTATAAATACCATACATTAAATAAATCCCAGGAGTCAATCCACCTGTATCTTGTACAAAGTTTACTTGATAATAAAATTGTAAAGGACTTACTGTAAAGTTTTTTTTCCCCTACTCTTAATCTCATTGTCTGTCTGTGTTAATCTTATTTCTCATTCCAAAAGGATTAGCTGCTGTTTTAGTATCATTTATCTTTTTTTTCTCCCCTTTTTTCATGTTCATTTTTTCTGTCAATGGATTCAACCTTGATTCCCCGTGAGACTGAGAGTTCTGAAGGACACTCCAAGTGGCTGACGCTGCACTTCCGCCTACACACGGCCTGCCAGGCTTGGCCACCGCATGCTCCCGGGCTGCCGCTTGATGAAGAAAAGTAATCAATGGAGTGAAGAATGATGAAGAAATAAAAGTGGGAGATGGACAAGCTGTAGAAATCAATGAGGCACTACTGCAGTGACCGGAACATGTAAAAGAGGAAACGTGCATATACGAAATAATAAGCATAATTTTTTTTGAGTGTTTTTAAAAATAATATCATATAAATGACTCAATAAATGACTTCACATAATTAATCTAAAATGAATTAGTCCTACACAAATGATCATCTGGCTCACACTGTTATTAAATGAATCAATAGTCACTGATCATACTTCATATAAGCTTCATGACTTCATATTCTCATTGTTAAAAGATTCAACTGCCACAGAAATCCCTCTGTTTCCTCCTGAATTGATTTATTCCCCCTTATTAATGAACTTTGCTGCAGTTCCACTTGTCAGGCTCAGCTCTACAGGGGGTCAATAAAGCAGAGGAAACTTGATGTTAGTGGATCCAGCTTAAGTGATTCTGTCGTGCTAAAGATTCAGTACATCAGGACAAATGCCAGATGTTTATAATATGTTGATTCACCATCGCTAATCTGTATTAAATGCTGGATTCACAAGATGTGAAATATGAGATTTAGATAACGGCCGGCTAAGATTTATTTATTTATTTAATAAGTATTTGATGTTAGGGTGCACGGTGGCTTAGTGGTTAGCACGTTTGCCTCACACCTCCAGGGTTGGTTTGATTCCCACCGTGGCCCTGTGTGTACGGAGTTTGCATATTCTCCCCGTGCTGTGGAGGTTTCCTCCGGGTACGCCGGTTTCCTCCTCCACTCCAAAGACATGCATGTAGGCTGATTGGCATGTCGAAAATGTTCTTAGTGTATGAATGGGTGTGTGACTGTCCATGTGATTGTGTGCCTTGCGATGGATTCGGTGTGCCTTGCGATGGACAGGGTGTACCCCGCCTTGTGCCCGATGCACCCTGGGATAGGCTCCAGGTTCCCTGTGACCCTGAAAAGGAGTAAGCAGTAAAGAAGATGGATGAATGGATGGATGGATATTTGATGTTACAAATAGATGTGGTGGAATTGGGCCCACAGTTGAACAATAAATACACATCCTGGGTTGGGACAGCGATAATAAAGCAGCAATAAAAAATGTTAAAAACTAGGCAGACTGATTGTTTAGAGTAAACAGTGATGACATGCAACCCTGAAATGGTTGCCATGGTGATTGTGGCATGCTTCTGGAAATCTATAGGGTGTCCCAAAAGTCTCTATATATAAGGGAAATTAGCACTTTTTAGCAAAATGTCTTCCAAAATATTTCATACTTACTTTATATTATATATATATTTACAGATAGCGTTTAAGAACACCTTTGACAAAAGAAGAACGCATTGAAATCATTCTCGTGGCAGGATCAAGAAGCTGTCGCAAGGTTGCGATCTACTTTAACAGGAAACATGGTGACCACATCACACACGACACTGCAGCCAAACTTATTAACAAATTCATAAAAGTTGGAAGCGTTGTGGACGAGCCGAGAAGCAGACGTCCACGAACATCCACTGACGAAGACACAACTGACAAAGTGCTGATGTGTGCTCTGTTTGGAGACTTTTGGGACACCTCATATTTCAACTGAGACATCATGGTAGTTGCATTGAGTAAAATAATTTCTTCTTATATCATAGCACTATTCTGGATTTTCCACATAAAAAGTTTTTAAACAGTTTTTTTTAATGAAAAGCAAGGTTTTCCCTATGGAGATCTTTATTTAACATTTATGCAAGGAGTCTTCAGGAGTCATCTTTAAAATTTTCTGACCTGGAAAAGTCTTCAGGACAGAGAACTTTGCACTTTGTGGTTTCTCTGGAACACGACAAGCCATGTAACTCCAAGAGAGAGAAAAACAAAACAGACTGGTGAGGACATGACTATTTATAGCTGCTATAGTGTAAGTGATAACAGGAACTAACTTGTTTCTTTAATAAATATAGAATTATAGTAGTGTTGTTGTTGTTTTTAAAAAAAGAAGATAATCAGCATCGGGACGGTAATAGTAAGTGAAATAGTAGCTCAGTGTTTAAGTCATTAAGGTTGTGAGTTCAAGGTAATGAGGTTGTGAGCACTGTCAAGCTGCCACTGTTGGGCCCTTGAGCAAGGGCCTTAACTGCTCAGATGTATAAACGAAATAAAATGTAAGTCGCTCTGGATAAGGGCATCTGCCAAATGTCATAAATGTAGTCAGTAACATCACCCCATCATTTACTATACTCCACCTGAAAGAATAAGCTTGCTCAAGGAACACTGTTATTATTATTCATATTATAACAGTATCTTTTTTTTAATTGCATTTCCAGAGTTTTTTAACAATTTGACCAGAGTAAAATTTTTTAACGCTTTAAGTGTTAAATGCATAAATAAATAAATAAATAAAACTAACTAACCTAACCTAAATAACTAATGAACTAATTAAACATGCAAACACAAACAAATAAATAAATAAATAGCTAAAAGGTCTGGAGCACTCTTCAACTTACTTGAATTAAAAGTGTATCACACCTACAGCACTTTTATTATTTCAGATCCATTTCAAGAAAGCTAAGGTTAATTTTTATCACAAATCTGTTTAAGAATGTTTGAATAGCCCAACCTGTTGCAAACAGTAAAAGCATATGGAAGACCATAACTTTCATAAATGTCTACATAAAAAATAGTGCACTGGGCATTTGTTTGAGTTTCCCGGAGGCTACGCTAAAAGGTGACTAAATTGCTGCCTGCTGCTTTCTGGCTGGTCATGAAAAATCGGTGCGATGGATTGGCAGCGAGAGATTTAGTTGTGCATGGCAGAGGTCAGTGTATTGTGTATTCTGTGCAGTCAATAATAAAGTTAGGACGTAAGCCTGCTGAAAGTTAATGAGCAATCGCAAGGACCTTGAAAACTAATTTGCATCGCAGTGTCGGCTGCCCGGTCCGGCTCTAAACCACCCATGGGAGCTTGAGTTATCACAAGGCAGCCACAGACATGACACATACAGTATGGCGGAGAGTCCTGCTCCTGCTCCTTCACCTATTCTAGATGCTCGACTCTGAAACCATGTGACATTGTAGTATATTCACATATTAAAACATGTATCACCACGTGATGTTACTCAGCTGCGAGAACACATTAAATGCATAAAGAGGTGCATCAGTAGTAAAACTGACCCTGATAACAAAATAATTAACCAACTTAGATTTATGCAATCAGGGGCATCATGGAACATTTAATTTAGCTCAGTTTACGTTGGTGTGCTGCAACAAAGAACTTCCCATGTTGTGAATTATGTTTAAGATGTTATTGTTATATATAACAGTATCTTTAATAGAGAGTGGCTGATCTGAGCACACAGAGCAGTACTGAATGTATCATTAAAAAAAAAAAGCACAAGGGGCTATGAATTATACCTTGATTTCCCTGGAATACGATGCTCCCTGGAATAGGGAGGATAGGCGCCAGGTTCCCCGTGACCCTGAAAAGGATAAACTGTATAGAAGATGGATGGATGGATAGATGTTCATTAGAAGAATGACGTACAGTACACCAGGCTTACATGACAAAGTAGGATGTTGGTATCAGAGCCGTATTTATGAGAACGAGTAAATAAGTATGGTATCGTTCTGTTACCCAACACCAGTATCAATATCGATGAACCCCTCATTTATTGGCTCACAAGTTAATAACGATTCACTTTTCAGCAAAAAACAAAACAAAACAAAACAAAACAAAACACCATCACTTTTATGAAAGTTCCCTAAACTGAACCAGACTATTCAAGAGATCACAGCTGCTGGCTCTCCTTAAATTCCCACGTTAAGCTTCGCACGCTCTCTATAGCAGAGTCGTAGTGAAGATAAAACACACACACACACACACACACACACACGCACATAAAACCTCGACTATAACACAAAATCTTGAACAGTAACAGCTGCATTCTTTTATGGCTGTAATAAAGCACAACACAGGACAGAACCTAAATCACACATTAACACATTTTTCCAATGGCTGAATTCCATCATCTGCTTGTGCGCTTCAGCTAAATCCAGCACTGCACACAGACTGCGTCGTTTACAGATGCGGTGCTACAATAACCTAGCTTACTGAAATTGAAATATGTTTAAATGTCATTGTGTATTTTCTAAAACTGAGTTTAATTTATTAATGTTTCAATTATTTTTTTAAAAAACATAAATGTCTGCTCTTAGTCTGTCACTATCTAGCATAGCCTCTGTTGTTGCTAACTAGTTTGTATCTTTTACAGTCGGTTAAATTGCTAGATAGTTTCGACTCTGCTGTTTATTGAATGTTGTTTAATTTGTAGTTTTGCTTGTGGTCTGTCAGCCTTCTCAAGGTCTGTGTCATGTGTAATTAAGTCTTAAGCATTAATTAGTAAGGTGTACGTATTTCCTGTTAACTCTGGCTGTTTTAGAATAACTATACCTCAACCTCAGTGTCTAAAATTGAGAATATTTATGTGAGTTATTATGGGTCTCCTCAGAGAAGAACAGGGTGGAATTGTTTTTATTAACCAATCCATGATTTAAGGAGATGAATGGAAAACAATATTCTACAAAAGTACAAGGCTGTAATGTAACAAATTTTTCAGTAACATACTTTTATGTTTTTATTGACTTATTAAAGTTTGTAATGAATCATCATGTGTAATATTGTTCCACATCATCATTAACAAGAACAACACAGTAACACTTCAGTCATTACTAATAAATCGCACTTAATTGATTAAATTCATTCCCATATACTTAAAATACATGCAAACACCATTCATATAAGTGTGATGCATACAACTTAGAGCTGTTAGAATACAAAACAAAGTCGACAGGATGATTACATTACAATTACTTTAAGTGATTAAGTAATTATAATGTATAAGTTATATTATAACTACTTAACAACAACAACAATATACTACTACTACTACTACTACTACTACTACTACTACTACTACTAATAATAATAATAATAATAATAATAATAATAATAATAATAATATGAGAAGGTATTGTCATAATTTTATTATGTAGTGTAGTTTTAATTTCTTTTCTCCCTATGTGCATACAGTAATGTTTTGCCGGTTACCATTGCTTAGCTCACTCCAATCTGTATACACTCCAGCGATCTCCAATGTGTTTGTTAACACACAATCTCATAAAACTTCCTCTTTACTAGCCTTCTCACTACATCGGGTACATTTTAATATAATAATGTTGTAGAACGTACATAGTGCACTATGTAGGCACTAGAATATCATTTGAGACTCAACCTGAGCACCTGACAAAATGTATAGCTTTACAAATTTACAAAACAATGTGACTCTGACTTTTCCGACTAACATACTGCAGCACTTAGAGCACTGTGGGTTTTCCCGGTACCTCATGATTTATGATTTAGGTACTGGTGTGCTACCTTCATCCACATTATACACATCTCTTCTGTGTTTCAATATATTTGGGAAAGTGTAAAAACGGTGGATTAGAATCAGAGTAAAAATGGTGGATTGTGTACGGATAACATTTTGGTATGAAAATACTGTTTTTAAATGTATCCCCATTAGTGTGGACAAAGCCTTAAATATTATATAAGGTGCCATTGATGTCCAATGACACACACTCTTGCACAGAAAATGTCTTTTGTTGGCTGTGCAGAGATTTAGGCTTTGAGCTCCCAGCTTCCTGAAACAATCAGCTGCAAGAGCAGAGAGGTGAATAGTCAATCAGAATATTCAGCATGGCCTTGAAGTCACCAGGCATTTCTGTGCATGGCAGAAGAATTCACTTTATCATAAGGTTACAGCTTGCCACTGGTAGGTCGTGTAATCAAATCCAGCACAATGTGGCTCTAATATGAGGCTAGAACAAGCCCGTCTGTCAGTCCATCTGCAATATGGATACAATCTCGGGCAGTTCTTGTCTAGCTTTTAATCCTTTCCTTACCACCAACCTGCCCTGGATACTGACGCACAGGGCACAGGGAACTCGGCTGGTGGGTTTCACACAGTCACCTTCAGCAAAACTGTAATTTGTTTAACAAAACAACAGCAACTACAACAAACTAACTACATTTGAAAACACTGCTCAAGTCTGAGGGTGATTTCATGTACACAGTCTGTTTGAAAGGAATAGTGGTGTGTTTTTTTAGGCAGGTGAGAACACCGCAATCAAATTCATTTTCAGCAAGTTTGCTGAAAGGTGTTCTCAGTACACTTCCAAGTGAACTTCACTGTAGAGATGCAGATGAATTGATCTGATCCAAAGCATAACATGTGATTTGGGTTGCATAATTTTATTGTTATTATTATTATTTTTTTTTACAGATGTGAACTGCAAGAATGAGTGACGAGGTGCAAACTTATCCGAAGAACAGAGCTGTAGCACTTTAGCTTTGTGGCCAGTAAAATATGTAATTAACATGTATTCTCTGTCAAGTTTCAACAAAATGTTGACCAATTAATTAAACATTGTTAACTTTCTACTTCACGGTGTTGCATCAGGTTAACAGACCCTTTTCACCTTAGTATCACATACACACAAAAAAAAGACACCATTTAAAAATACAGGAAGTAAAGGAAACCAATAGTGTGCTTATATTTGCTCACGTGACACCTTTTTTTTCAAAACTCTCTTCATCAACTGACAGCATTCGTGGCAGCCATATTTTTGGTCTGCCCAAAATTGTAATTTTCATCAACAAAATTTTTATTTTATTTTTTACAATATTTTTTTTACAATGAGTAAGTACTGATTTCATTTTTATAAATTTTTAATGTCTCAAATGAAATATTCATCAAATATTTATTTTGTACATTGATATAATATCTATGTTGCTTCAAAGGAGCAACATGCAACGGTGGACCTAGGATTCAGAGTTGTCATGCTTATTAGTAATATGCCACTGAGGTGTCAGAAAATCAACACTTATTGTATTACCGTCACTCCATACCTTGTTTTTGAGATTAACAAGATAACTAACAATATTTGATAAGAAGTTGATTCATTTAGCTATTGGTAGTCACCTGTTCGTGGTAGAAATACATCCATGTTAGTTGTTTTAGAGCTGTAGCTCTGTTAGTTTTCAGTGGATGTACATGCATGTGTGTCAATGTTGTATCCGTTTACATCAAAAACAGGGGTGGAGTAGATCTCCTTGATTCCTTATATTAGCACTATATCGGACAAAAGTACTATCGACGAAGTGGTATCACTGACTGTTTTTTCATATGATGGATGCCACAATGCTTGGCTGCTCTACAGAAGGGTAACTTAAATAAATATATTGAATCATTGGCTAAAAAAAACTAGCTAAGAAAACTGGTTAGCTGACCTAGCAAGCATTTCTACAAGTTACAATGGACAATACAAGCTAACATCAAACAGTCTCAAGACTTTTATGCTAGTTACATAGAGAGCTAAAGAGAGCTATCCTCAGGCATAGTTTTATGTATAAGTTTGTTTATTAGCCATGTTCTGATTGAACAGAAAGTGTACTGTGAGGTCAGATATGAAACCAACGAATTTCAAAGTGAAGCTGTTTTAGGAGAAAGCATGTAGATTTTGTCCATAAAACAAAAATTTTCATTTTTACATCCTTATAATGCAAAGCAGACTCATACCAGAGCAGGAAGACATTTCTCTCTTTTCTATTTTTTTTTTTTTTGCTCTGTCATATTACAGAGCAGTAAAGGAATATCACTGTGGAAAACAGATTGCTCTCCATCCCACAATCAACAAGCTTTATTCTGATGTGCCAGTGCTCCAAGACCAGGAGCTTTGTTACAGTCTCCAAATCCCATGTTTTTTCTTGTTTTTTTTTTTTACCCCTCCTAGTTTTAATATATTTGTGGAAGAGAAGTGGATTGTACGCCATTCTGACAAGAGACAAATGTTTCATTCAAATGTTGCTTTCGCATATTGTGGGAGAAGTAATGAATCCTGGTGCTGGGGCACGGCTTGAAGATCACAGTGTCAGGTGGAACTGGGTTGCAGAAGCAAAATTAAATCTAATGTTCCAGCCGCCGCTGGAAAAGTGCATAAATCAGGGCTTTTGATTTGCATGGACTGTAAGGATCTGTCTGGTTCCATGCAAAAATAAACCGAGTGGTGAATATGATGTCAGCCTGAGAACAAAGTAATCTTACGCGTCCCAATAAAAGCGAGAGAGAGGTGGGCGGACTTTAATTTGCACCAGTGTTATGTTGCTCTGATGTCAGGCGTATTATTAAAAATCTAGCTTACATCGCCTCTTTTCAATTGGAACGGTGGACATGGTAGAATGTATGCCTGCTTTTGATCAAGTTCAGACAAAAAAAAAAATGGAGTAATGAAATGAGTTTTGGTTGATCAGTTTCTGTGTTATGGTTTACTTGAAAAATATAACTGTGTTTATCTGATTTCACTTGTCCATGT
This sequence comes from Ameiurus melas, assembly GCA_012411365.1. NCBI lineage: Eukaryota > Metazoa > Chordata > Actinopteri > Siluriformes > Ictaluridae > Ameiurus > Ameiurus melas. Next base: position 20,260,410 of record CM022769.1, on the reverse strand, counting down.
TTGGATCATTTAAATCCCTGGGTTACTCCATGACTCTTAAAAATGAATCTTTAATATTTTTAGTATTATTTTTAATACTTTTCCATCACTGAATCTAAGAAAACATGCATTTAACCATTCAAAAATGTGTTGACCCATCTTAGGCAACAAACTCATCTTTTCTTTGCTGCATTTTTCTTTTTAACGAGTAACAGAGTTGAAACTTACAGGGTTGAGTTTTTAGCATACAATTAGCAAATGTGGTTAACTAGCATCTATGCTTATGGTACTGTATGAGGAAATTGTGGAATAAAAGTGTATAAAAGTTAACACCAATGTTAAATGTGTTAATTAATGTGTTATTGATGCAATCTGGTACGATGGCAAACTACAGATGTGTTCTCAAAACATTCCTTATTTTGGTCCAGAAAGGTCCAGAATCTAAAGATGTTTTTTTTTTTTTTTCAAAATTGGCCTAAATAATGAAGCTATACCCATATTCACGTCAGTACTCATGGCACCAAGTATCACTCTGTAATATTAGCAATAGAAATTTATCTACAGATTAGCTATAGACACCAAACCACCAAGCAGTAGTGGGGCCAATTTATTTATATTTTTAATTTAATGAAATAAAAGCAAGCAAGAAAAAATGCTGCAAATTTACTCAGTAACACAGACATTATAAAATGTTAACAAGTTATGAATTACCATAATTGGAAGCTTAATGTAGTTGCCTAGGATGCTGTTGCATCTACAGTTAAAGGCAAAAGTTTGCATACATTTGGGACAAAAAGGGAAGAAAACAAAAAACAAGAACATTGTCAAATTATTGTCAAATAATGCGTGTTGAGATATTAACACATACACACAGTTTTAAAACTGCCAGGAGCTCAGAACCCTACAGTCAGGCTCTGAGGAAAGCCAACATCTTACAGCTCCATCAGCTTTACTGTAACTTGAATCGGATTTGCAGTCCCATTACAAATCAGCCCTGATCAATACACAGTGAATTAGAGTCCCGCTGATCTATCAACTCCCCATTATTGCCTTTTAGCTCTAATTTACGATGCATGGTGAGAAAATATCCTAGCCTCTTAGTTTTATAGCCTTAAAGTATCTTAAAATAATGTATTATGGATCCCGGCATAACACACTGCTGTGGAGAATAATTAAACATAATATCTGTGTCTGTATTAAACTGTTGATGTCATTAACTGTCAGGTTGTTCTTAAAAAAAAATTATTACTTGCCCCCATTTCCCCATTTGTTCTGGTAACTGATTGCTATTTAGCTAGTTAGCAACTGTTTTCCACTTTGACCTACAATTGATAGATAGTCAGAAATAGTTTTTAAAAAAAAGGTTTCTGATTTATTTATTTATTTATTTTTAATACAGTGATGTAAATTACAAACCACCCTTAAAATAGTATAATATAATAAACATTATATATATTTATATTAAATATAAATAAATGTTTATTATGAATATTTATGCATTATTGGTTATTATAAAATGGACAGTGAGTGTATATTCATACAGCATATACAGTGAGTGTTTTAATGGTATGATCAGCCATAACATTTAAACCATCGACACCAATGGCACCTGTCAAGGAGTGGGATATATTAGTCAGTTCTTGTGTTGGAAAATGGGAAAGTATAAGCATCTGAGTAACTTTGACAAAATTGTGATGGCTAGACGACTGAGTCAGAGCATTTCCAAAACAACAGGTCTTTTTGGGTGTTTCTGGTAAGCAGAGGTTAGTACCTACCAAAAATGGTCCAAGGAAGGACAACTGGTTATCCAGCAACAGGGTCATGGGTGCCCAAGGCTCATTGATGCGTGTGAGGAGTAAAGATTAGACCATCAGGTCTGATCACACAGAAGAGAAACAATGTTTATGTAGGTGGTATGTGTCAAAGTAACATCCACATGAATGCCAGGACCCAAGATGAATGCCAGGACCCAGAACATTGCCACGAGCATCACACTCCCTCCGCTGGCTGGAGACTTCTTTAATAAGTGATAAATAAATGTCTTCATACATAAAATCTCATCATATCAACAACACACATTTTTAAAATCTGCTTGTGTGAAGGGTTCGCCATACAACTCCCTGTGAATGAGCTGTTACAAAAGAAATAATACCACATAAGAAATCAATTAATTAAATAATTAATATAAAATTGCGATTTGCAGCTAAACTACTGTCAGAGCTGCTGTTTTAGACGATTAATCAACACCTTCTGACCAATCAGAATCCAGAATCGAATGGGGTTGTGGTAGCACAAACAGAACTGGGGTTCTTTTTTGTGTTCTTGTCTTTTTTTTCTAAAGTGTAATGAATATACAGTATATTTATTTAAAAAATATTGTTAACTGTTGTAGACTTGGGACAAGGTCTGTGTCACTCTGAAAAGAAAAAGCAGGTTATTTAAATAAAATCTTGCTGCTTTAAATCTGCTTTTCCTGCCATGCGGAGAAACCAGCACAGCAACGTCCTCCTGTGGATTGATGGGATTAGCGTGGACACCATAGAGCGATTGCAACGGCCCTGAATGAAGAGGTTCAGGTATAGCTACTCACCTCTGAAGTTAAAGAGATTATCAACAATAAAGATAATTTAAAGAAAAGTTGCTCTTCTCTACGGCTATGATGCACAAGTCTCGCCCATTTTTTAACAAATTCCCAGAAAAAGCTTTTTATTGTATAAGCATGCTGGACCTGAGCATCTCGTCCTGGTGGCCACGCGCTCACCCTGTGATCCCTGCAGCCATCACGCCGCTCTGCAAACTCAATAAAACCGACAGAAAGGATGATGGGCTTTTACATTAAAAGCCATATATTCTGATGAATTTGTATTTTTCTTACAGATGACGTGTTTCTCCGCATGATGGGATGAAAGTAGTGGACACATCAAGCCATTTAAAGACAGAAGATGAGGTACTGCATCATGGGAAGTGCTTTGGACCTAGTGGATGTGTAGAATAGACATTAAAATTATATAGAAAGTGTTATACAGTTACAGTGTCACAGGTAGTGATAGCACCATCTCAGAGAAACAGAGCAGACACAAATTGTCTTGAAAATGGACACAAATTCTGCACATGGAGTCAATCAGTCAAAAAGATTTAAGTACGTATTTTGGGTGAAATAGACATTGGCTGTTAGGGTAAATAACTACTACTTTAACTTTCTTTAACCCCCATTACAAAAGGCCAATATCAGTATTTTTACTAGAGTAAAGCTGGTGTAGAATAAACACTACAAGCATGTGCGTGGGTTTTGTAGGTTAAAGCTAACAGATGCCACGTTGACATTGTTTTCTCAATTAACGGCAAGTCCTAATTTGGAATGTACAGCAATAAATGGGGTAATTTACACCATCGCCTTTATCGTTCAGCAGAGTCCTGTGTTTCACAGCCATTTTATGAAGAAGGCTGGAATAGAGGAAAGTCCTTAGCACGGCGAAAACACAAAGCCCATCTGTGTGTGAGGTTTCAGTGCAAAACAGTAACTATTAATGTCCGTATGGCCAGACGGAGAGAGGAGCGTCTCCGGGTGATGGAGCCATATAATGCCGACAGCAAACGGCTCACTGAAGTGAACGCATTAAACCATTTATTGTTGTCATATCAAATGTATGTTGTGTAATGATTTAAGGTCTTAAGGCCAGTTAACTATTGTGTTGGATACAAGCCCAGATAAAACTCTGTTCTCCCACTGCATTAGAGCTAGTGCAAAAGTTTATACACCCTTGACTCCAAATGAATAAGATGTTGATCTTCACTATCAAATTTATTTATACTTTAGCTATGGCTGCTGTGAATCTGAAGTCTACCCCAGGAAGTTCTCAGGGCATCACACACACGCACACATACACACACTCAGGACTATTTCAAGCTAGTGGTATAAGCAGTTGCCTAGCCTAGGGCCTCCAAAGATTCTGAAACATCCCTTTTAAGAGGAGGAAGGAGGCCCACAAGGACACAGGCAGTATGTGGATCTCAACACAGACAGAAATCTGAGCTGAGGTGCAAACCAGGAACCATGGACCTGTCTTCAACATGCCACCCATGAAGAAGTCGTAACATAATCTATAACCATAACACATCTAGTGCTCTGGGTTCCAAAGATGTTCTTTCATTATCATGAAAATACACCTAGTGTATATGTTAAGATAATAATAGTGGAAAAAACACATCTCTAGATTCCTCACATAGGGGCTTAGGGCAGTAGTTGTTTTGTTTGTTGTTGTTTTTTTTTTATATATATAATGTTAATTTAATGGACATTAATTGGGTATTGCTATGTACCGCAGTGTTTCTTCCGTTCTAATGTTTGCTTACATGTCTTGCTCTTTGCTCTAATTGTTATCCTCTTATTTGGTTAGGTGTATGTGGGTGTGTGTTATGCTGTGTTGTGCTGTGCGTTGTATTTGTCTGAGACAATGTCAGGACAAGAGTGCTGTGAGAAAAACACACAAATCTCCACTAATCAATCCCACTGCAGTGAAAGAACAGTGTAAATTCTTGCGGTGACAAACCCAAGACCCCAACAAAACAAGCAGAAAAAAAAATCAACACGGAGGGGGGAAAAAAGAACTGAAACTATTTCCAACTTGCAAATAAAAAGGAAAAGCAATCAATCACCTTTGAGGGGTTTCATTCCTGTGCTTGCTCTTGTGGGCTGAGAAAGAATGAAATGGGACAAGACTAGAATATGCAAAGTTCTGCTCCGTTTTCAGGGAGAAGAGTTTGTTGCCGAGGAGGGGGTCAGGATAAAGAAACACACGCATTGGCATTCCATTGCAGAGGAAAGCATGAAGGTCTGGTAAATGTTCACCATCGCAAACACTAATTAATCACCTGCCAGCTACTATTAATCATATATTAATGAGATGGTCTCTTTGCTTTGGCCAGGCTGGCAGGATGCCCCCCACCCTCTTGTCTCCCTCCTCCTCCTCTCCTGACATCGCTGTACACTGAAAATGCTTCCAAGACTCCATTAATCTTACAGCACCTCTCCTCTTCCAGACTTTCTATTGAAAGAAAGCAAATAGTCAGGACATTTACACTGTCCGTATCCCATACACGCAATATCACGGCTCTTTAATCACTCCAAAGTCCACATAGGAGGACATGCTCTTTTCTGCTTTAGAGGATAATAAAGGTGAAAATGAAGCGAGGTGTCAGGACTGTGACTGATTTCGGTTTAAGCATTCTTTAGAGACACATCCTGCGTATAATGAACCTGACTGACAAAAGCTTGTGAATTATTCAAAACAGCTACAGCTACATAAACTGTTATTGCATATCATTTAAAATAAATCTGTTACATCATATAATACAATCTGTTGATTATTTATATAATAAATAAATTTGTCTGTTCATATATAGGTATAAATCATGCTTCTGTTCCTCCAAAGACATGTTTGGTGTCTTAAGTTTACTTTTAACAAAGCTGCTGAATAAGAGAAGCTTTTAAGCTTCAAGTAATCAGTTCAGTTTAGCATAATGTATTGACTCTTTATTTTTCACATATACAGTAGAGCACTGTGAAATTGTTTTCTTTGCATACCCAAGCCTGTCAGGAAGCTGGGCTCAGAGCGCAAGGTCAGCCATGATACAGCACTCCTGGATCACAGAGGGTTAAGAGACATGCTCAAGGGCCCAACAGAGGCAGCTTGGCAGTGCTGGGGCTTGAACCCCCAACCTTCCGATCAGTAACCCAGAGCCTTAACCGCTAATCAAGTAATCTGCTTTTCTAATAATACAATTGGTGCATAAAGGGTTTAATCCCTATAAGTCCATATTAGAAATATAAATGAAGACTTTAATACGTGCAAATTAGAAATGTAATTAAAATGTTTAATAAAATGTGCATATTAGAAATGTAAATAAAGAGTTTAATAATAAGTGCATATTAGAAACGTAAATAAAGAGTTTAATAATAAGTGCATATTAAAAATGTAAGTAAAGGATTTAATAATATGTCCATATTAGAAATGTAAATAAAGGATTTCATAAAAAGTGTATATTAGAAATGTGAATAAAGAGTTTAATAATATGTATACAGTATATGTAGACTTTAAGCCATACTCTGGAACTGGGGTGGAGTTACACCAAACTGAGTGCTGAGGAAAAAAGAAAGTGATTCACCTTCATGATGGAGCTCTGAATGTATTTTGCTCTGTGATGTCCTTTTCTCCATGCCTCTGTTTAGATACCAATGACATATAGTGAGTTTGTGATGATGTAGATGTAGAGTAACATGAATGCATTGAATCTGGTGCATGAATAGCCATCAGAAAGGATACGGTGTGAAAAATAAATATGATTTCAGAATGAAAACTGCTAAAATCAGGTGCTATAATTTGATTTATTTGTGCTGAATGTGTCAATGAGCCATTGATATTGCCCTACTGCAACACCAATAGGGTTGCTAAAGTTACAAATACTAAAACTAATATGACAAATGTATATATTGTTTTTTTTTTTTTTGCCCTGCTATTAGTATGATCACTGTGGCCCTCTGCAGGAATCCTAGAACAAAGTGTTTTCCTGTCAGAAACGGTTCAAATTATTTACTATAGTATGTATAAATGTGTATGTGACAAATACAATCTTGAATCTAGAACCAATTGAGGAGGCTTAAAACTTTTGTCATGTATAAAGTACCAAGAGCTTAATGTAAGATGCCTGACAGGTTCTAGGAATTCAGATGAAAATATTTACCAAACATTTTGAGGGCCAAATGGGACAGCTGAGGACCAGGGGCACTAGCTGGACTAAAAAGTCCAGCTACCGGGGCTGAGCCCAGATTCTTATCCACCAAAGCACTTTTTAAAAATTTACTTCTAAATAGACTGCATTTTTTTTCTTGCATGTCAGGGATAATTGCGTTACAAATGTGAACATTTGACAAAATTTTGGAAACATCATAAAAAATTGCAGCTGGATGATATTAATGTTTGCAGGACTAGCAGACTGATGAAATATAAAACTTTTTGACTACCTAACAAGACTAGGCTAGTGTGGTGTCATTAACCAAAGGGAGGCACAACTAAGCTATCACTGTATGGGTGTAGCTGCTACAGTACCATGCAACTATCTGCATAATATCTGTGCTTATTATGCTCTGCTCTTATCATGTTCACGTACCTTGGAACTCATATAGACATTTACACACCTTGTTTTCCTGCTTAGCAACAGAGGATATTAGTGTTTCAGTGGTTAGGACGTTTGCCTCACACCTCCAGGGTCGGGGGTTTGATTCTCACCGTGACCTTGAAAAGAATAAGTGTTATAGAAGATGGATGGATGGAGGGAAATAATTGAAATATATTTTAATGATTGAATATCCATTTCCCCCCTCACACTGTGTGAATGAAAAAGGGAGCCCAAATGCCCAGGCCAGGTTATAAAAATTTTTCAAAATTTTGTTAATTGTTCTAAATTTTTTACGTGCAGAGTTCTAGTCCAAGTCACACTAACATCACACTAGCTAGCTAAAACACAAAGCTTTGTTGAAGTGGAAAGGCATTTCTTTATCCTGGCAGAAATTTCAGAAATTATAAACATTTCACTATGTTACATCACATGTATGTAATATGTGTGGGACAAATAGAGTCTTTGGCTGTACTTTGTTTGGGTGTGATGATGTACAGTATCTGATCTGATGTATGCATACGAAAATCTCCAGAACAGCAACTCTGTGAATAACAGAGTATTTTTCATCCTGGCTTTATAATGATTCTTTTAAAACAAAACAACAACAAAAAAAATCCTACAAGCTTTGAATTTAGTATAACAAGCACTTTAATCCTCTTTTCAGTTACATTTTATCTTTTGTTTGCTAAGATAGATGCTGCTATAATAATGTAAAAAAGACAAATAATTATTTAAAAAACATCTAAACTGTAATAATGCTGCCTGAGATTAAGACAGGAGCTCATGTACACAGAACGCACAGAGGTCACAATATTCCCATTGTGTCCTGTAAGTCTCCAGTGGAGCTGCTGTCCTGCACTACAGTTAGGGCTTTACTAATGGAGACTCATCTGTCAACTGTCAGGAGCTTTACAATGCTGAGAACATTTCCCTCATCCATTCACAGCCCCCACCACTCCACCCTCTCCCCTGTCCTGCCCATGTTTCTTAAGCTAAAACTAAAACTACAAATTTTTCTTTGGGACCTGCAGCATTAATGTGATTACACGCTTTAAATGTTTACCTAGAGGAGAACCAGGAGAGGATAAAAAAAAAAAAAAAAAAAAAAGCACCAAAGAAAAAAAAAAAAAAAAAAAAAAAAAAAAAAAGAAAGTGGAAGAATGGAAGGAAGAACAAGACTTGGGGGGGGAGACAAAGAAAGAAATTAAACAAGAAAGAAAGAAAGTGGAAGGGTAGAACGAAAAACAACACTAGGGTGGGAGACAAGGAAAGAAAGAAAATGAAAGTATGGAAGACAGAACAACACAATAATTGGAGACATAAAAAAGAAAGAAACTTAGAAAGAGAAAGAAAAAAGAAATAAAGGAAACTGAAAGAAAGAAAGAAAGAAAAAACAAAAGAATAGATATACAGTGAGGGAAAGAAGTATTTGATCCCCTGCTGATTTTGTATGTTTGCCCACTAACAAAGAAAAGATCAGTCTATAATTTTAATGGTAGATTTATTTGAACAGTGAGAGACAGAATAACAACAAGAAAATCCAGAAAAACACATGTCAAAAATGTTATAAATTGATTTGCATTTTAATGAGGGAAATAAGTATTTGACCCCTCTCAAACAAAAAGAGGGGGGCGGCGTGTTTTTTTTTGAAAGAAAGAAAAAAAGAGAGAAAAGGACAAAAAAAAAAAAGAAAAAAAAAAAAAAAAAAAAAAACCCCCCCACCCCCCAAAAAAAAAAAAAAAAAAAAAAAAACAAAAAAAAAAAAAAAAAAAACAAAAAAAACACACAAAAAAAAAAAAGAAAAAAAAACAAAACAAAAAAAAAAAAAGGAGAAGAGGCAGTTGGTGCGATTATTCGCAAATGGAATAAACACAAAAGAACAGTTAAAAAAACCTGGGGCTCCATGCAAGTTCTCACCTGGTGGAGTTGCAATCATCATGAGAACAGTGAGGAATAAGCCCAGAACTACATGGAAGGATCTTGTCAATGATCTCAAGGCAGCTGGGACCATAGTCACCAAGAAAACACACTACGCCGTGAAGGACTGAAATCCTGCAGTGCCCGCAAGGTCCCCCTGCTCAAGAAAGCACATATACATGCCCGTCTGAAGTTTGCCAATGAACATCTGAATGATTCAGAGGACAACTGGGTGAAAGTGTTGTGGTCAGATGAGACCAAAATGGAGCTCTTTGGCATCAGCTCAACTCGCCATGTTTGGATGAGGAGGAATGCTGCCTATGACCCCAAGAACACCATCCCCACCATCAAACCTGGAGGTGGAAACATTATGCTTTGGGGGGTGTTTTTCTGCTAAGGGGACAGGACAACTTCACTGCATCAAAGGGATGATGGACGGGCCATGTACCGTCAAATCTTGGGTGAGAACCTCATTCTCTCAGCCAGGGCATTGAAAATGGGTCGTGGATGGGTATTCCAGCATCACAATGACCCAAAACACACAGCCAAGGCAACAAAGGAGTGGCTCAAGAAGAAGCACATTAAGGTCCTGGAGTGGCCTAGCCTGTCTCCAGACCTTAATCCCATAGAAAATCTGTGGAGAGAGCTGAAGGTTCGAGTTGCCAAACGTCAGCCTCGAAACCTTAATGACAAAGATCTGGAAAGAGGAGTGGGACAAAATCCCTCCTGAGATTTGTCAAACCTGGTGGCCAACTACAAGAAACATCTGACCTCTGTGATTGCCAACAAGGGTTTTGCCACCAAGTACTAAGTCATGTTTTGCAGAGGGGTCAAATACATATTTCCCTCATTAAAATTCATATCAATTTATAAAATTTTTGACATGCGTCTTTCAGATTTTTTTTGTTGTTATTCTGTCTCTCACTGTTCAAATAAACCTACCATTAAAATTATAGACTGATCGTTTCTTTGTCAGTGGGTAAACGTACAAAATCAGCAGGGGATCAAATACTTTTTTCCCTCACTGTATATATATATATATATATATATATATATATATAGAGAGAGAGAGAGAGAGAGAGAGAGAGATAGATAGATAGATAGATAGATAATAGATAGATAGATAGATAGATAGATAGATAGATAGATAGATAGATAGATAGATAGATAGATAGATGGATGGATGGATGGATGGATGGATAGATAGAAATAGGAAAATGTGTGCTCTATAATAAAATGCATCTCCTGCATTGCTATAATTATTTGACACTAAATCGCTAAATGCTCAAAGGCAAAAGATCTGAGACCATCGGTGCTGCATACACAGCGTCTGACCCGAGCATCGGCTCGGCAGAAATGTTTATCACACTTTGGGCATTTATAAACTGAGGGAGTGCATTAAACACAAGAGGTGTCAGTGCATGCTGATGGAAGGAGCAGCTCTGCTTTCCCAGCTTTATGCAGATGAGCACATGGGGTCAAGCAGCATATACACTCTCCCTTACAGCCAGCACATACTGATTAGTGATGTGTTGTTCATGAATGTGTCAGCTCTTCCACTTGACTCTTCTGGGATAACGATGAGAACAAACTCGCATGAATTAGCCATTTTAAAAAAAAATGTAATTATTAGTTAAGATGTATGCAATGCTGTTACTTGTGCAGTGTAATTGAATGAAAATGTTTAATCTGCTAAATCTGAGCTGTTTGCTTGTGTGAAGGACGTGTTGTGCGTTTGACTTCTACAGGCCACAATAACTCTACATTCCCGCATAGCAGGTAACAAATCACTCGTGTCTCATGTCTGTGATTCATTAAGAACATTTATTTCCGTTTATCCTAATAACATGTATCTACATTCAGCACATTTACAATAACACACACACACACAGCTAAGAGTCACAAACACAGCAGGGCACAATAACCCTACGTTCTCACTAGCAACAACCGTGTCGCCTGTTGTTGTCTCGTTGTAGGAGTGTAGCGACCGGTACTGTTGCTGCTTGTGGGCTTGTGCACTGTCCAGCAGTATTTTATAGCTCAAATGTTAAACAGGAGTAACCTAACCTAAAACTACCTACAGTTAACTATCTACCCATCAATCCAATCTATCTGACTGTGGATTGGTGTAGTTCAAACTCGAGAGATGGTTTTGTAACCTTTTCCAGTCTGATGACAACTCTTTTATCAACAACTCTTTTTCTGAGGTCCTCAGTAATCTACCTCCACAAAGTTCCACAATATACACTTTCACAAACGTGTTGTGAAGATTTTTGTGTTGATGAAGACTTTGATAGATAACTGTGCTTCAAATAAAACAGGACACTCACTCACACTTGATTGTCAACACCTGAGTGTAACTTCAACTTCAAATTAAACTGCTAATCCTAGAGTTTCACATACTTTTGACACTCACAGATATATATATATGACCAAGTATATATATATATATATATATATATATATATATATATATATATATATATATATATATTGTGTGACGACCGGACACGCGTGCGGAGGATGAAAATAAACACCTCCTCTACCGTGCGACCGGACGAAGCAGCTGCCACGAAGGCCTTGCGCCACCGGAAAGGACGTCATGCCGGGGAGGACCGCACGGCCGTACGCCAGGATTGGAGGATCCGACGGAGGAATTCCACCACTCGCTACCCGGAGGGCGGAAATAAAAGGGCGCCCTTCCGCCCCGGGAAGATCGAGTACCGACATACTGAAACGGTCGGCGTCCGGAAAAGCGATCCCCCGTACAGGTATTCACCCGTACTCCCTGTAACATGACTAATCTCTCTCCCTCTCTCTTTCTCTCTCTCTCTCTCTCTCGGTATACTTCGGAAGACACCGACACCGGAGAGAAAGAGACTATTACTTCTTTTCTTTTGTTTTTGTTCTTGCCTTCTCCGACGGAAAAAAAAAAAGGAAAAAAAAAGAGAGAGAAAGAAACTATAACTTTTTTTTTCTTTTTTTTGTTGCTTGCCTTCTTCCCGCAAAAAAAAAAAAAAAAAAAAGGGGGTTTATTATGGAGCAGACATTACAGCAGCTGTTGCAGACCGCGGTACAGCAACAGGCGTCCCACCCAACAACGCGGAGAGCCTCCAGGCGGCGACAGAGACTCTGGTGGCGCTACAGTCCGTCACGGCCTCCACGCCTTCTCCCGGACCGGGGCGTGAGCTCCGACGCCTACTCCCCCCGCGTCCTGATGGCGACGCCCCGGTGGCGTACCTGGAAACCTTCGAACCGCCGCCCAGCTGCGAGGGCTGGGACAAGGATGACTGGCCCGCGCTGTAGGGCCCCTGCTCACAGGAGAAGCCCGTGAGGCCTATTACAGTCTCGAGCCGGAGGACGCGGGCGGACTACAGCTCCATGAAGGAGGGCATCCTGGCGTGGTGCGGCCGAAGCTCTCCCCAAGCGGCCGCCGAGTTCCATCGCGGCGGTATATCAGCCGGCGGGCGCGGCCCCCCCGGCAGCTGAACACGCTCATCCGGCTCACCAAAAAGGTGGCTCGCGCCCGACCAGTAACGCCCTCGAGGTGGCGGGAAGAGGTGGCCATGGATCGGTTCCTGCGGGGCGTTACCCGGATGGTACGACAAGCCGGTGGGGGTCCAAGCACCACCAACGCCAGCGCAGGGCTACTGACGGCCCTGGAGCGCACCACCGCCACCCTCGAGCTACGACCCGCAAAGCCACAGCCCTCTGACCTACCCCCTAGGGGCCTCGGAGTCCCGGTCTGACCGCGCACGCCCAGCCGGCACTTGGCGAACCCGCCGGAGGTCGGCCACCCAGGTAATTCCCACCGACGAGCCAGGCCCCGCCCACGGGCGGAACCGGGGCCTCCCGGACAACCCCGAAACCATGGCTGGCCGGCTGCGCCCCCCATGTGCCGACAGTTGCCAGAGGGCCCCACCCAGAAGGTATGGATTGAAGGGAGGCTGATCACTGCACTGCTGGACACCGGGAGTTCGGGACCGGCCCTCGACCATCCATCCTCCCCGCGGACTTCGACCGCGGGGAGCCTCACCGTGACCGCATTCATGGGGACACCCGGGAAGTCCCGACAGCCGAGGTGCCGATTCAGGGCGCGGCCGGAAGCTGGTCTCTCCACGGTAGGCGTGATCCCTGACCTTCCCGTACCATTACTCCTGGGAAGGGACTGGCCAGGATGCCCGCCCGGGCGGGCCCGAGACAGGGAAGCCACGACGTCGAAGCAGAGGACCCGGGCCCAGAACGCGTACCTGGCCCAGGCGGGACGGGACGCCACTCCCGAAGGTCGTAACGCTAATATCAACTAACCCTATGTCTGTTGTCGTCCAGCAGGTAAACCGAGAGGGAGCTTCGGTCGGGAACAGAAGGAGGACAACCGACCACATTCTGGGCCCAAGTGCGGGTTTGTAGAGTCGACCAAAACCCCAACCAACTTCCCACCTCGTACTTCCTTGTCCGGCGGCCTCCTCTACCAGCGGCCTGCCGCCGGGGGCGGTAGATCTCCTGGTGGTGCAAGGACAAAGCCCCACTCGTCATGCATCTCGCCCATGTCCACCCGCTGTGGTCACCTGGGACCAGAACACGGTGGAAAAACTGAGGACCGATTCGTGTGGCCGAGATGAGTACCGAGGTCCAGGGTTCTGCCAGCAGTGTCCCCAGTGCCAACGCACCGCTCCCGGAGGCCCCCCCCCGCCCTCATCCCTCTACCCACCATCGGCGTTCCCTTGAGCGGGTCGGCATGGACCTGGGGGCCCCCCTCCCAAGTCGGCCCGGGCCCACGAGTACATCCTGGTGATCGTGGATTACGCATACCGGTACGGGCCGAGGGTACCGCTATGCAAAGCCACCTCCCCCAACACCGCCAGGGGAACTGGTACTCTTGTTCAGCCGCGTGGGAATCCCCACATCCTAACAGACCAAGGTACGCCCTTTGTCTCCAAATTAATGTCTGATCTGTGTCGGCTGTTGCAGGTGAAGCACCTGAAGGCGTGGTCTACCACCCGAGACTGACGGGCTGGTGGAACGGTTTAACCAGACGCTCAAACGAATGCTGCGGCGGGTGGTAGACGAAGAAGGGAGGAACTGGGACCCCTCCTCCCATACGTACTCTTTGGCCGTCCGGGAGTGCCCCCAGGCATCCACCGGCTTCACCCCCGGGCTGCTGTTCGGCCCGGCGCCCCGAGGACTACTGGGCGTCGCCCACGAGGCCTGGGAGGAACAGCCCGTCCCGTACCGCTCGGTCGTGGAATGTACGAGAGATGCAAGACCGGATCGACCGAGTGGGACCCATAGTTCAACAGCACATGCCCCCCCCCCAGGAGGAACAGCAGCGGTGTACAACCGCCACGGCGCCAGCCTCGGAGTTCCTCCCAGGGGACCAGGTACTTCTTCTGGTACCCAGTAGCGCCTGCAAGTTCCTGGCCCGCTGGCAGGGGCCCTACACCGTTGTAGAGCGTCAGGGCGCCGTCAACTACCGCCTGCAACAGCCCGGTAGGAGAACGGACGGAAAACTATATCACGTTAACCTGTTGAAGAAGTGGGTGGAACCGGCCCCCGTCGTTTCGGCATACGCCGCCCTAGACACAGATCAGAACAAGCGGGCCTCACCCCCGCTCAGAGGCAGGATCTCCATGAGCTCGTGGATCAATTCGCGGACGTGTTCTCCTCCTCCCCAGGGAGGACCCAAGTGGTGCGTCACCACATAAAGACACCTCCAGGCGTAGTGGTGAGACAGAGGCCCTACCGCGTCCCAGAGGCCCGGCGTAAGGCCATCGAGGAAGAGGTGGAACAAATGCTATGAGACGGAGTCATCGAAGAGTCCAACAGCCCCTGGTCCAGCCCAATCGTGGTAGTGCCGAAACCCAATGGGAGTATTCTACTCTGCAATGACTTCCGCCGACTCAACCAGGTCTTGGACTTTGACAGCTACCCCCTCCCCCGAGTGGACGACCTGGTGGAGCGCCTGGGGAGGGCCCGTTTTATTTCCACCCTGGACCTCACCAAGGGGTACTGGCAAGTGGCCCTGGCAGCCGAAGCTCGACCCAAGACGGCCTTTAGTACCGCCACGGGCCACTGGCAGTACCCGGTCCTCCCCTTTGGGCTACATGGGGCCCCGACCACCTTCCAACGACTGATGGACATCGTCCTACGGCCCCATCGTAGCTTCGCCGCGGCCTACCTGGATGACATAGTCATCCACTCCTCCACCTGGTCGGACCACCTGTTCCATCTGGGGGAGGTTCTAAAGGGACTCTGGGACGCGGGCTTGACGGCCAACCCCAAGAAATGTCACCTTGGGCCACCGAAGCACAGTACCTGGGATACCGCGCGTGGCGGATGCTAAAGCCCCAGGCAAAGAAGGTTGAAGCGGTGAAAAGCTACCCTCCGTACGTCCAAAAAACAGGTGCGTGCCTTCTTGGGGTTAACGGGGTATTATCGGAGTTTTGTCCCTAACTTCGGCGATAGCCTCCCCTCTTTCAGACCTGACAAAAAAGGGCCAGCCGGACCAGGTGAGGTGGACAGCCGATGCCGAGCCTGAAGGAGGGCCTCACCAGCGAGCCGGTGCTAACGCAACCGGACTTTACCCTCCCCTTCTCGGTGCACACCGACGATCCGAAACCGGGCTTGACGCAGTTCTCTCCCAAACCTTCGAGGGGAAGAGCACCCGGTACTCTACATCAGCCGGAAGCTGTCCCCGGCAGAGAGAAGTACGCCGCCGCGGTGGAAAGAGAGGCCCTGGCAATAAAATGGGCCATCGAGGAGCTGAGGTACTACCTGGCGGGCCGACCCTTCACCCTGGTGACGGACCATGCTCCCCTCCAATGGATGGCCAAGGCCAAGGACACTAATGCCAGGGTAACTCGGTGGTTTCTCGCCCTACAGGACTTCTGTTTCTAGGTCCAACACCGGGGGGGGGCCCCTGCGAACGCAGATGGGCGCTCGCGGAGGGACGCTATGGGCCCACCACCCGGCGGCAGTCGGCCTCGGAGCTGGGGGGGTACTGTCGCGACGGACGGACACGTGGTGCGAGGATGAAGAGAATCGCTCCTTCTTCCAACTGCCCGTGCACGCGCAAGCAGGCGCCCCGCAGGGGGCCTTGCGGCACCCGGAAAGGACGTCATGCCGGGGAGGACCCGCCGATGCCGTACCGGCCGGGGAAGAGGACCGCGCCGGCTGAGACGACGCGCAGCGCTGAGGGACGGCCCGAGAACCCCTAGGCTTCTTCCGGGATTCCCCCGACACGCCCCCGCGAGCGTCACGGCGCCAGCCCGGCCCCGCGGACCTACACACACGCCCCCCTACACACAGAATAAAGCCTGAGTTTCTTTGCTTACTTCCGCCTCCTGTCTCTGTGCACCGCCCAGCCCGCTACAATATATATATATATAAATATTTTTCTCGTTTGTTTAATTGAGTTCTCTTTATCTACTTTTAGGACTTGTGTGAAAATCCGATGATTTTGCGATTGCTTCATCCCTTAAAATGGACAACTCCCTGATCAGTCCCTGATCAGTGCCCTCACTACTGAACATGGGACCTGAATGAGACGTACCCCTTGTTGGGATTTGTTGCGTTATAGTGTCATACCTACTTTGAGAAAATCACTGAAATTGCAACTCTGTAGTGTGCACCTACATAGAAAATAAATGGTCATCTGTTGCTTTGTCACTCACTAGTCTGAACGTAGGGTTACAATGCTGGGTCGATTAACGTAGCCTATTTGTCAGTGAGCATTAGTGCCTGATTATCTGATTTTATAATTATTAATATTGAATTGATTCAGTTTAATTAGATAGTTTCAGCTACAGTTAAGAAAAGAAGAACAATCACTGACCAAAATATCCCAGTTTTTTTTTTATCCACTTGATAGTGAAATGATCTGACTCACTGAAAATCTCAAATCACACCACAGCTTAAAGTGTTCTTCTAACACATTGGAGAGTCAGTGATATGCACAATTAAGTAAATATAAAAATTTTCTCACATGATCTGAAAGCATCATTACAAAGTAAGCTAGCTACATAGCTTACTTAATAAATTAGCAATTTAATAAACTAACAAAGAAACAGCTAAAAAAAAAAGCCTTTTATGCTTGTTGAATGACTATGGAGAGTGTAAATGTTTTGGTAAAGTGTAAAATGCATCCTCATTGTTTCATCAGGAAGTCAATGAGTTTTTATCCAAATGTTTATCATCTCATCCACAGCCTAGTCATCCTGTTCCAGAGAAAATATTTTCCAATGTGACATCTTTGCTCTCAACAGGCCTCGCTGCATACAGGAAATCTTTCATCAATTCAACAATAACATAAAAGAAAATAAATAAAGACTTCACACCGTGTTTCTCTCCGGTGAGCAGAAAACAGCATTAGGTTACGTGGCAGTTCATAATTCCACGGTTGCACCCTGCGAAGAGTTAATACACAGACAAATGCTAATGAAGTGAAGCCCATCACTCCCCCAGCGAAGGACGCCTGCTGTTTAATTACCTTTTAAAAAGTCGTTTGATAGTTGCACACGGGGAGCTACGTTTTCAGGCGAACAATGACGAGCCTGTCGAGAGCTCAGAGGTGTGTCTTTCAAATCAAAGTCATAACGTTGATGATGCCTTTTGGGAGACAGGGAAAACGTGTGTAAAGGCTTTCACAGCAGCAGTAGATGAGCTTCACTCCTCAAACCTTTTCATGTGCTCCGTTTTCCAGTGTTCTACTGCAGGCATTTTTTTCTTTCAACTCACCAGATAAACTCAGATCTGATAATTATGAAGCAGACTGGCAGAACCAGACAACATGAAACATCAGCCAAAAAAATCCCACAGACCCATTTCCTCTAATGAGTGACCTTCATCTGTAATAATGGCTTCTGCATGATGTAATAAATATGCAGCCCTGTGCCCAGGTTTGCACTAAAAGTGGCATTTAATGGTGGACACTCTCTCTAATTGGTTTGAGTGCTGGACGATGTTTATAGCAACCTCCCAAATGAAGGTGTAGGAAGTTTCAGGTTCCCGTGGGAGTCAGGACTGATGAGTGTCCTTCAGAGACGGTGACAGAGAGAGATCATCACATGCATCATGAGAGAGGTGATGGCTTAAAAGTACAGCAGAGCCATTGACTTCTGGAATGGAGATGGGGGTAGTGGTTGGGGAGGGGAACTATTAATATAGATAATAAAGACTAAATTATTTACAGAAAGAAAGAAAGAAAGAAAGAAAGAAAGAAAGAAAGAAAGAAAGAAAGAAAGAAAGAAAGAAAAGAAAAGAAAAGAAGAATGATATAGGGAATAAATACTGAATTATTGATAGTAAGAAAGAAAGAAAGAAAGAAAGAAACAAACAAACAAACAAACAAACAAACAAACAAACAAATACCGAATTAATTAAAGAAAGAAAGAAAAATTGAGATAGCAAATAAAGACTAAATTATTTAACAAAATTGAAGGAAGGAAGGATAGAAGAAAACAAAGAAAGAAAAAACAAAGATAGGGAAAATGGAATAGAGAAAATAAAGGAAGAATGACAAAATGAATTGATAATAGAAATAAACTGTAGATATTTATATTATAGATTAGAAAGA
Source organism: Ameiurus melas (assembly GCA_012411365.1). NCBI lineage: Eukaryota > Metazoa > Chordata > Actinopteri > Siluriformes > Ictaluridae > Ameiurus > Ameiurus melas. The sequence goes on along the minus strand of CM022769.1, from coordinate 20,241,764 downwards.
TACAATTATTTGAAAGAAAAAAGTAAGAAAGAAAGAAAGAAAGAAAGAACGAAAGAAAGAAAGAAAGAAAGTGTAGCTCGGGTGTATTCAGTCATGTTCGGTGTCTGAAGCTTGCATCTGTAATTTCACAGATTTTAGAGTTCTGAGGCTAATATACAACAGATCTAAAAAGTTTACACACCCCTGTTAAAATGGCAGGTTTTTGTGAAGTAAAGGAATGATGCAGATAAGTCATTCCAGAATTTTTTTAACTTTTAATGTGCAAAAAGTATACAAATAAAGTGAAAAACATTCAGAAAGTTTGCACACCCCTTAAGTAGTACTTTGTTGAAACGCCTTTTTATTTTATTACATCTCTCAATCTATTTGGGTAAGAGTCTATCAGCATGGAACATCTTGACTAGATAGAGATCCGTCAAATTGTGAGTGCATCTCCAGTGCACACCCCACATATTTTTAATTGGATTCAGGTCTGTGCTCTGTCTGGCTAGGTTCAAAAACATTGATCCTCTTTTGGTTATGCTCTTTCTTTGTTGATTTGGATAATGTATGTGCTTTGGCTGTTTCATCTTCAGCTTACTAGCAGACACCTGAAGGTGTTGCATTAAAACCGGCTGGTATTTGTATCTATTCATGATTCCCTTGACCTTGATAAAACTTGCAGTTCTGGCTGAAGAAAAGCAAACTAAAGCATGGTGCTGCCACCAACATGCTTCACCGTGGGTGTGGTGTTCTTTTGTTGATGTGCTTTTTGGCACCAAACAAACCTTTTTTAATTATGGAATTATTATACCTTTTGGATGTGTTCTAATCAAACAATAACACATGTTGCCACATGGTTTGGGGTGATTTAGTTGAGATTGGATGATTTTGGTGAGAAAAGGCTTCCGTCTAGCCTCCCTACCCCATAACACAGACATGTGAGGAATATGAGAGATTGTTGTGATAAGCAGAGAGTAATCAGTACTTGTCAGATATTCCCTGATAAGTTTTTTTTTTTCCTTTTGTAAATTTTCCAGAGAGTCCTGTTCTTCGTGGTGTCACTATGGTGCTCCAGTATTCCATGGTACAGCTATTATTTTGGAAATTCTTTTATATCCCTCTCCTGATCGGTTCCTTTCAACCCTAAGTGAGACCCTGTACAGGCTTTGTAAGCTCTTTGCGGACCATGGCTTCAGTAGTCAAACGAAACCAAGAACATGTGAAGAAAATCCTACAGAAACAGCTGATCTTTATTTGGGGTTAATTAAAATAATTTCACTGATGGCTGCTGTATGATAATTACTTTTGTACATGAGATTGAATGTGATTGTTTCATTCTGAGCACAGTCACATGCCTAATTGTAAAAGGGTGTGCACACTTATACAACCAAGTTATTGCAAAAAAAAAAATGTTTTAAAAAATTCTTATTTTACTCAAAAATATTTCTGGTTGTTTTTCACTTAATTTTTATACACTGGAATTTCACATTGAAAATGTTCTGACATGATTTATCTTAGTTTTTTTTTTTACATCATAAAATCTTGCACTTTTAACAGTGGTTATCGGGTTAGCACCTATGAGGCAGCAAATTACAGTGCCCATCAGCCACTGCACATCACACAACTCAGCCACATTTCCTAATCACACTCACCTGTGCCTCATCTCACGATGATTATCACTGTTATAGAAGTTCCTTTCTTTCAGCGCCAGTTGTCATATTTTTATTTATTGTTTTATAGTTGTGTTGTCATGTTTGCCTCAGCCTTATTCATAGTCTGCATGTTTTTTGCCTGTCTTCATTGTTTAAGTGTATGTTTCTTTTTTCCCCCGACTATTTTGTCTGTTTGTTTTGCATATTCAAAAATAAAGTTTGCATTTGCATACACTGCCTACTAATTATCTGACAGGGGTGTGTAGACCTTTTATATCCACTGTAGCTAATAAGTCAGAGACACTTCTAGCTAACAGATTAGCATCATCAACTGTGTTTGTGGTAAAGGGAATGTTTGGTGATTCACATTTTTTTTCTTGAATTGCTCCTCTCAGCATTCCTACATCATGTGTGCTGTCGTGGTGGACCGAGGGCCTGCAAAGTTCATGTCGTCTCAATCCCCCTGCTGTGCAGGAATGACTCAGTCCCGCTCGGCCATGTTTGTGGAGCGCTCAGAAGAAGCTCGTAGCTGTGTGGTAATGTCAACGCTGATGTTATGATTACTTGGGCCGAGGGCCTTTGATGACACGGTTAATGAGAAGTCTCAGGGTTCAGCCCAGCGGGGTGAAGTCCAGACCTCCCACATCAAACACACTCTCCGCTGGCCAGCCGTCCACCCACGTTCTCCATCTCAGCACACTGCTCTGGAAAAATCACATTTCTCTTGAGAGATTCCCATATCCCCAAGCCAAAGGAGGATTCCAAGATGTACCACCCCACCCGCAAGTGTATAGCATAAGCATTTGCTGCAAAAAAATAAAGATCATGGAGGAATTAGGAACATAATGCTAACCACTATATCTACAATACATATGGAGAGAGATTTTCTGATCTCGGCACAGTGGCCGTAGACCACTGAGCACTGCAAGGTGGTGAACATGAAGGGAAAAAAAGAAAAAGGAAAAATATATATTTTTATATGGGTTAAAAGATGAACATTTAAAACTGTTTTGAATCTGTTTCAAAGTTAATGTTTGTGACTAAGATGATTAAAAAAGGAATGGAGGGTGGGAAGGAGAGAAAGAGGGATGAGACAGAGAGAAAGTGAGTAAAAGAGAAAAAGAGAGATGAACGGAGAAAGAAAAGGCACAAGTAAATTTAAAGTGAAAAAATTTAAAAGTGATATAAAGTGAAAGATAGAAAGAAAGAAAAAAGAAAGAAAGAAAGAAAGAAAGAAGGAAAGGCAGGGCAATAGAAAGAAAGACAGAACAAAAGAAAGAAAGAAAGAAAGAAAGAAAGAAAGAAAGAAAGAAAGAAAGAAAGAAAGAAAGAAAAATGACAAGATAAAGAATATTAAACACAAAATGCAAGAAAGAAAGAAATAAAGAAAGACAGAAAGAAAAAGAGAGAAAATGGATGGAGGAAGGAAATGCAAAATGAAAGAATGAAAGAGTGCAAATTAATGTGAAACTGCAGGTTGGTCAAGAAAAGAAGAGGAAGCAGTTGGAGAAAAAGAATTAGCATGAATGTGTGTTTAGTGAATAACACGAATGTCCAGTGAACACAGCGCATAGAGCAGGTTTGTGTATATTTTAATGCTGATAATCATTCTGGCCCTGTGATGTGTTGGCATCCCGTCCAGGAAGTTTCCTGGGATAGGCTCCAGGCTTCCCGTGACCCTGTATAGGATAAGTGGTATGGAAAATGGATGGATGGATAATCGGTCTGATGTGGGAGGAGAGCCGTCTCATGGGACTGGCCAGGATCACAGTGCTGTGTCTTACATGTCCTCTCATAGATCTGTCCATGCTGGGACACACTAAGCCCCATACAGGGATTCATTGCACCCATGACTAGAAAAGTCAAGGAGCTGAGATAATGAGAAGGGACATGGATGAAATGGAGGAGGAGGACATTGAAGAACAAATGGAGGTGATCTAAGCCTTCAATCAGCCTCTGCAGATAAGAATGTCTCTCTAAAGCACAGATCAACTCTCCATTGCACAAAAGCACATAAACACATACTGTATACACACATCTACACTCTAGGGGTGTACAACAATGCTGTTAGAGCTCCAAATCTTCATAACTGTGTCTGTATTCGAGTTTAAATCCAAAGTGGGAGTGTGAAAGTTATTTAATCCTACTTCTGTACATGATATTTTCTAACAAATTTAGTTGGTCCTACTTCCCAAAATATAAACTAGATCTTATCCTAATTTAAACCATCGTGATCCTTACCGTGATCCACCACATGTTCATACTAATGGTCATGATCTTTTGTTTGTCCTGCTTCATACTTGCGCTCTTCATACTCACACTCACATTGTATAAAAGTAAACAAGTCAGTCTCAGTGGGATCTACTCTCAAATGTATGCCCTTTCAGGCAAGTTAGTGCTCCTCCTACTCATTTCTGTGTTTGTATTTGTTTAGAACTGAATATCTGTACAATCTCAATGATGTTAGTGTATTTGGTTACATCCATAATACGCAATAATACATCTCTAATAATACAGCAGCACATGCTCAGACAGTGACCCAGACCTTCTGTAATGCTTTCTTATTTTTTTTCCAGGCCCTGTTCTGAAAGGTTTACTCAGCTTTGGAGTCGCAGATGGCCTGTCCGATCAGAAAATCGCTCCGAGAAAATATTATTGTAGGCCTGACCTTTGTTTGAAAGTGTTCCCATCGAGTGTTTGGGCGATTCCCGTAGGCCTGACCTCCTTGAGAAATTATCTATCTGATCAAAGCACAGCCATGAGCTTCACAAAACCACCAAGGCCAAGCAGGACCGTGTGCTTCATTATCCCGCTGTACTGATATACAGAGCTAATGCAAACAAACAAGCCTTTAAAAAATGCACGTCCTGATTTCAAGTCATGAATCAAAGGCGGAGCTTAAATGATACTCCATCATGTGACATCACCACTAAAAACTTTTCAGGTCCTCATCCTGTCATAACGCTTAGCATGGTTATACTGTGATTAGACAATATATTAGCGTATACCACCACACTGTTGTATTCTTATTTCTGAATCCGAGTCAAAACAGCACAGCTCAGGCAGTAGTTTGGCTGTAGGACAAATAAGGATAGATAGATAGATAGGTTAGATAGATAGATTTTTAAGGATAGATAGATAGATAGATAGATAGATAGATAGATAGATAGATAGATAGATAGATAGATAGATAGATAGATAGATAGATAGATAGATAGATAGATTTTAAAGATAGATAGATAGATAGATAGATAGATAGATAGATAGATAGATAGATAGATAGATAGATAGATAGATAGATAGATAGATAGATAGATAGATAACTATTCATTAATCCCCAAGAGGAAATTTGATGTGGTGACAGTCACAACACAAAGCAACAGAGTTAAGACTTAAAAGTCTTAAGAGGACATAAAATCACAATATACCAAAATAAGGCAGAATAAAAATATCATAAAAATCTTTCCAACATGTCTTGAACGCATCATGTGAAAGAAAGAAACAAAAAACAGTCGTCAGTTTCAATTGATAATGTCATGTGATCAAGTCCACAGTTGACTAATTAAATTTAACCTAACTCTGCCCCTGTAAACTCGATACATGTGTGTCTGTGGTTATCTACTGTTTGTTTGTAACATCAGGCCTGTTAGTATGCTAGCTAACTGAGTTTGTTGATCTGAAGAATTTAGCTTTGTACACATGAGGTAGACTTATGCTGCATTTACTATACAGTGGCAATCAATTCTTGAAAAACAGTTTTTTCACAGACTTCTAGAAGCTGACACAGATCGAATATTGTTGCGTACATCTAAAAGCTCATATCTTTTTTCGCTTCCAATATGGGCCATATTCGAATAAGGTTCTAAATCTGAAACTGAGAAGTAATGCAGTGCTTTCCAGAGCAGCAGTAGGGAATCTTTTCCTCCTCGTTTGTCTCGTTTGTTTGAAATGTGTACGATTTCACAGTAAATTTCTTTTAAATTTCATTTCATTTTTCAGACATTTACTTTCATGCTTTAAATGCTTTTAGATTTTGCTCTTTCATACTTCTACATGCCTGGGAAATTAGTGCTCTTCTCGTTTCTTTGTCCATCACAAGGCATTTATTTGTCACTTTCTTTGCCCTTAACTTTCAAAATGTCCCCGTTTGGACATTGATAAATGGATTGTCTTGTCTGGGGACATGAAAGAATTTGTTATGTTTGCACAGGGAGAAAAGCGTCCCCTAAAGTTTGTGTGAAGTTCTGCTCCAGTGATGAACATCCGTCCACAAATTTACATCAAAGAGAGGTTTTAAATGGCAAGTCCTGGGAAGTATATTTAATCACTCAGTGTGAGAGTCGCTCAACTCGCAGTATGTATGCGTGGGAGCATGTTTTTATATCATGGTGGGGACCAAATATCCTCACAAAGATAAGAATATCTGTCAGTTTTGACCTTGTGGGGACATTTGGCTGGTCCACGTGGGTGAAACTGAGAGCCTAAAGGTTTCATGGAGCTCTATTTGCTAGTGAAGCTGTAAATGGGCCTTCATTGCTTTTTATAGCCACTCTTCACTTTTCATGTGTGACTCCATGACAAATTTGGACTGCTTTTTTTTATGATTTCCTCAGCCAACTGTGGTTTACGTGATTGATCTGTCCTCACAGCTGAAACACAACAAATAATGTCATTTTGGTATTAACTATTGCTGATTCAATTTACAACATTAACTTTCACAATTTCATTTTTAAATAAATAATGTAAAAGAACAAGCAAAGAGTCAGTTATTATACAGTACATTTAAGTTCAAAGTGGTATACAGTATAGCATAGCAATACTTTTAATGCCTAACATGCCCGTATAAATGCTTGTATGCAGGTACAGTTAGATGCATAAAAATATATAAGGCATAAGTGTATGAATTCAATGTCAAATGTATTACAATATCTGGATATAAAAACATTGTAGACACTCATGTTATAATGCACTATAATACCGGCTCTGGTATAGAACCTGCCCCACAATTTAGAATGCATTACAACACATTCTAAAATTGTACTCAACTTCAGTGTATTTAGCCATTTAGGCATTGTACCATGCCAATGATGTATGTGATTTACTATTTTTAAAATGTTTATATGTATAAATGAGTCAGATTGCATTTTAATACATGAGCCCCTTACAAAGCCGTATTAAAGTGGGGAAAATCACATTAACACGGTATTTTGAACACACAATGCAATAAAATGCTTTTGTCATGTGTTACATAATCCTGTACAGTTAGTTGCATGTAATTATAGTTACATGCATATTGCCTAATGCATTATAATATCTGTTCATAAGCACATTGTAGACAGTAAACAGGAATAACTCAATGTAACCATCTTTAACATCCATCCATCCTCTACCGCTTACTCCTCTTCAGGGTCGTGGGGAACCGGGAGCCTATCCCAGGAAGCATCGGGCACAAGGCAGGGTACACTCTGGACATGGTATCTTTAAAATCCGAATGCAAAAATTCATTTTAATATGTAATGTTGTATGGAAGCACTCCAGACTCCAAAACAATTCCCAGCAGTAAATTTTAAACTTTGTATATTTTTGCATAAAGTGTTTGTTAGTTTACAGTCAGAATATTTCTTAATAAATCAAAAATGTACTAATCAATCAATTAATACATCATCCATCCATCCATTTTTTTGTATCGCTTATCCTACAGGTTCACAGGTAACCTGGAGCCTATCTCAGGGGGCTATGGGGCACAAGGTAGAGGACACCCGGGAGGTGTGCCAATCCATCGCAGGGCACATTCATGTATACATTCACACACCCATTCATTCACAAGCTAATCAGCCTAAAATGCATGTCTTTGGACTCGGGAGGAAACCTGAGTACCTGGAAGAAACCCCGTAAGCATGGGGATAATATGCAAACTCTGCACACACAGGGCAGGGGTGGGAATCGAACCCTTGACCCTGGAGGTGTGAGGCGAACATGCTAACCAGTAATACATTAATTAATCAATTAAGATTATTGTTGTTTTTGGTAGAGTAGTAGTAGTAGTAGTAGTGGTAGGCCTAGTGGTAGTAGTAGTAATAGTAGTAGTAGTAGTAGTTGTAGTGGTATTATTAGAAGTAGTAGTAGTGGTAGTAGTGGTGTTAGTAGTAGTAGTAGGCCTAGTAGTAGTAGTGGTAGTAGAAGTAGTGGTAGTAGTAGTAGTAGGCCTAATAGTGGTGGTGGTGGTGGTAGTAGTAGTAGTAGTAGTAGTAGTAGTAGTAGTAGTAGTAGTAGTAGTAGTGGTGGTAGTAGTAGTAGTAGTAGTAGTAGTGGTAGGCCTAGTAGTAGTAGTGGTAGTAGTAGTATTAGAAGTAGTGGTGGTGGTGGTGGTAGTAGTAGTAGTAGTGGTGCTGGTAGTATTAGTAGTAATAGTAGTAGTAGTGGTATTAGTAGTAGGCCTAGTAGTAGTAGTAGTAGTAGTAGTAGTATCAGTAGTAGTGGTGGTAGTATTAGTAGTAGTGGTAGTAGTAGGGTTTGTAGTAGTAGTGGTATTAGTAGTAGGCCTAGTAGTAGTAGTAGTAGTAGTAGTAGTAGTAGTAGTAGTAGTAGTAGTAGTAGTAGTAGTAGTAGGCCTAGTAGATGAAGTGGTAGTAGTAGTATTAGTAGTATTAGTAGTGGTGGTAGTAGTAGTATTAGTAGTAGTAGTGGTAGTAGTGGTGTTAGTAGTAGTAGTAGTAGTAGTGGTGGTATTAGTAGTAGTAGTTATTTTATTCAGCATTTAACTGTGTAGCTTTTTAATCCTTCAGGACTCAAATATATTTGTGTCAGTTTATGGTTCTGGTATTTATGTATCCTGCTTACAGATGTTAATTAAAGTTAGCATTGGCTCAGATGTATTCGAATTAATCTGATAACAGAAGCCTATAGCACAATGTCCAGGGTGTACCCGCCTTTTGCCTGATGCTCCCTGGGATAGGCTCCAGGTTTCCCATGACCTTGAAAAGGATAAGCGGTATAGAAGATGGATGGATGGAGAAGCCTATAGCTACTTTTGCTTGTGAACGTGTGTCCCTAATTTATACATGAGCACTCATGATACACTAAATATAACAAACAGTATTAAAATTGTTATAAAAGGCTGACAAACATTTTTTTTAAAGGATTGTGCATGAATGCAATTTGACAGCAAAAGTATTGTATATGGTATTATAAGCATTGGTTACAAATTATTTTCTATCATGTCATTGCTTATGCTGGTTGAATATTTTATTAACATAAGAAAAAAATAATGATTATTCATGAAAATTTGAATTTCTGAATCTTTCAATATAGGATTTTCCTGCACAATTCGCTGAGGTACTGTACAGTTCATACTCCAAATACATGAGGGCAGAAAATTGTCCCGTAATTCAATGTTTGTCCTATAGATGTCAGTGTAAGAAGTGTCGGTTAGTATGTGGCAGAGCTGTAGACCTTACACACACACACACACACACACACACACACACACACACACACACACACACACACACACACACACTACATGCAGAACAATTTTTATTTTATTTTTTTATCTGAGAGTCCTATTAATGAAAGAGAATTATTAAATATGAGGAACTGAAATAGAGTATAATTAGAAAAGTTATATTGCATTATATTTACTATAATTCTGTAATATTTACAGGAGATTTCAGAGGGAGCTTTTTCTTTCCTTTTTTCTTTCTTTTTTTAAACTAAATGAATTCATATAGATACATTTTGTTTCTTTTCAGACAGTCCTGAAAACTCATAGCAGTGTTGTTGTTGTTATTATTATTATTATGATTATTGTTGTTGTTGTTGTTGTTATCAATGTTGTTGTTGATGTTGTTTCAATATCACATTTAAATTGTGAGTCTCAAGGTCGTTTAGATTAGAAAACATGAATGATAATCACATTTATGAAATACATTTTCCTTATAGATGCCATCATGTTACACAATCTAGCACAACTGTGAGATTATAGAAAATATGTGTTTTAGATTAATTACATCTTAATATATTGTTTGTTGTTTAGAAGACTATATTATTTAACTTCATAATACATGCATAAGCAATGAATAACATTTTTAATGCTTGAGAATATTCAGTAGTTATTATTCATTCAGATGACATTTTGTTTTGTAAAGTAATTTGACTAATTAAAATGTTTTGTACAGGTTTTTGATAGTGTTGTGTGTGTATGTTATAAACTTTTTCCTGTGCAGCGTGTATCTGTGTATCCTGCTCCTCAAAATAATGGAGACTTATTCTGTTTATAGTGCCCAAATGACACATAGCTTATTATGATTAAGAAACACTTATTATGTCAAAGAGTTACAAATGACTTTATAAATGAGTCTATAGTGACAGGTTATTTTCTGCTTATTACACTGTTATTAAGCATGCTTATACATATGTTACAACATTGTAATGAAAAGCAGCTTGGGGGGAAAAAACAACATGTTGCTATTGTGTGAAAACTGACTTGCTTTCATATACTGTAAGCACATTTATTACTGTGTAAATGTTATTCAATAATTTTGTTTGTGTTATATAAGGGATCAAAAATTATGTGTGGTAATATTTTTTTAAATAATCATTGGAGTGATAGGGTGGAGTTATTGCTAATAAACATCAATGTTAATTTTTTATTACAGCACATCCTATTAAACCATATGATTACAATGATTACAATTTTTATTTGTTATAAGATGACATCATACTTTTTACCCATTTACAGTTACTTTTAATCCTTTAAAAACTTTACAGCAGCTATAAACAGTCATGCCCTCACCAGCCTCTCTTATTCCCTCTCTTGAAGATAATAAGACAAAACAAACAAACAAACAAACAAACAAAAACAAAACAGCTTTGTCATGTTAACAAGAAACCACAAAGTGTAAATCCTCTGGCCTGACGATTTTCCTGAAGATGTCGGAAAAAAACGTAAACTCTCTGATTTTTAAATAATCTATTTTTAAAAAATAGTTATTTATAGAAAATTTCACCACGTCAATTATTATACATTTTCTGTAATAAATAACAACATGTTTTTTTCATTCTGTTTATCATAAGACTTGGTTTGAGGAATTCGTTTCCTCAAATTTTTGGAGTTAAATGAACTATCGGTTTTTACAGTGTGGAACAAACAGGGCGGAGCTTGTAGAAGGTTACAGCCAGAAGCAACGTGGTTGCTGCTTCTGAGTTCGTCTTCTGTCTCTGGCTCCAAACTGTAAACGTTAATTAATTTTAAATTAAAATATAAAACAGCACACTGCTAGCAAACATTGTATGTTAACTTAGTGAGCTAACATTAACTGAACCTCAGGATTATCATACACATTTTTAATATTGAGTATTAATCATATGCATTTTTATTTTATTTGAGACACAGCTTGAGTCACTGCCCTAAATTGTAATGCATTTATGTTACAATTGATGTACAGAACAACAGCTTTGCAAGACATTAAAAATAAAGCATGGGTTCAAACTTAAGATATTTTTCACAATTAAAATTATTCCAAAGAAATGTTATCTTCATTATTTTGTCCTAAGGGTGTGTGTACATTTCACTACTTTTGCAGTCGACTGTATATCGATGATTATATACTGATTATGAGGAGTGTATTTCAATCAATTCCCCAAGTACAAAATTACAGCCGTTGTGTTGCGTATAGAAGCCTATTAACCTCCATTTAAATTCTCTTTACCCTCCCTATTCAAAAAGGCTCATACAATTGATTTAACTTTCCATGCATGCATTGTGCACTGCTCCCGCCTGGTTAAATAAATGGCTAACAGTTTAAGACTTAATTGATTTTCTTACCCCCCCCCCTCCCCCCCCGCCCCCCTTGAACCCACCCTGCATGCACACATACACACATACACACACTCATTAAGGTGGTATTGTATGCAAATCCCATTTTCTAAAATGTAATAAATGAATTTAAACGCAAGGTGACTTATATGAGTTTAAGTGTCTGTGCCGAATGAGGTTTAAGTATAATTAGTTGAATGTTTAAGCTAATGACATTAGTTGCAATACATCAGGGGGAAGTGAGGGGCGTTTCCAAAGGGGGTAAAGCTGCGTGAATGGGCAGAATGGGACATGGACGGGGAGGGAGAGCAGCTGCCGTGCCATGGGTTGACTTAACCTCTGTCACTTTGATGGCCTTTGTGTTCACTGCCAAGCCAGATGTCTCCGAACCCCAATCCCACACCCCACAGCCTGAGCTACAGCATAGACGCTCACACACAACCACCTACACATGTTAGAAAACTAGAATATGAAAACAGGCCCTGAGAGAAAGAGAGAGAGAGAGAGAGAGAGGCAGCATGAGCCAGGTCCATCGATATATAAAGCCCTTTAAATGAAGTCTGGCTCTCTAGAGCCCGCAGACATTGTGTGTTATTTCTTTGGCTGAATTAAGAGTGTGTAATGAATAGGGCACATTAAAGCGCTCTCTGCTCAGCCCCTCCCTCCCATCGTCCCTCCTCCTCCTCCTCCTCCACCTCCTCATCCGCATGGCTATCAGTGAGACTGAACCCTCACTCTAATGAATGTTAACCAGTCATGAAATGATCAGATCTAAACAAGCAGCTCTAATGTGGCTTGTATCAAGAGAAACTTTTTAATCAGGCCGATAATTGTACAGCGTAAAGCCGGCTTTACTGTGTTTCTGCTCTGTTATGTGAAATTAAGCCTATTTTCCAGTAAAATCCAATTTTTTCATGTATAATGTAAAGTTAAGAAGTTATCAAAGTTACAAAAAAAAACATCTGGTGAAATAGCCAAGTAACCTGAATAGGAAAGAATGTGAGACAATGGATGAGACAATTTAAATCTGCCTTAAGCTTTATTTTGCTAACATTGGCTGAGTGAGCTAATAGAAAATGTGAGTGAGAAGCTATTGGCTGTTCAAAATGGCAAAGTTAGTCATTATTAAGTATCACTCGTTCCAGACTGTCTCTGTTTTTTTTTACGTTTCTTGGGGGAAACCTAACTAAAGTTAGGTGGTTGTTTCCAAGATTTGCATGCCATGTGCCATTTCTGTCCTACTGTTATTACATTTACAAAAAGGTATGTCAAGCAAAGGTAAAAGACATATGTGCATATTTTATGTAAATCATGTAAATATGTTTTATGTAAAAACATCAATAAAACCTAAAACAGCATTGATGCTTCTCCCAACACATTATAACAACAATAATCTTTCAAATACTTCAAAAGGCTGATCATTATTAGATTAATGTGTGAATCTGTTTACCATCTAATGCTTGAAACATTATCATCAAAGTTATCTATCATACTGTATGTAAATTTAAAATTGACATTTTAATTAGCATTCATTCAACAGCTGCTACCTGACCATGTCACCCATATGAGATATTTGGAATGTTCCACACTTCATGTGCTCAACAGGTCCGGATTTTCTGAAGATCATGGGGAGAAAAAAAGTAAGTTCTCTTGTTATTTTTCCTGAATTTTATTCATAATGATATTGTGATATTGATATTGTACTTGATATTGCGCTATAAGTGGAACCCGGTTAACAAAATTATAGATTGAAGTTATTTTAAGTCAATCATTAGAAAGTCCTTAATGTTCTAAAACCATCAGTATGGGTGATAGTTAACCACATGTTGTGTATTTGCTAATTTATTTAACAGCAATATGCAGGGATGGATGCATGAAGAATTGTGGTTAGATGCATGTGTATTTAGATTTAATGTTGATAAAAGGCCTAATAAGGTGTCCACTCTGTTTGATCTTCTGAACCCCAGATAACAGAAGTGTACCTCTACAGGCCTCCTGGGTGGTCTTCACACACAAACACTGAGGGTGTGATTAATAAAGACAAATGGGAGGGAAGCATTCATTAAGTGAATTAGCCTTACAGTAAAAGCATTCATACCACTTACTTTTCCCTTTCTTTCTTATGTGTCTCTGATGGACAGGAAATGTCACTCACGTGATCTCTCTCTCTCTCTCTCTCTCTCAATCTCTCTCTCTCTCTCTCTCTCTCCTCTTCTCTGATTATGAGTAATAGTCTAGTAACAGGAAATTGTTCAACCATGACTTCCTGTTTCACAGGGGAATAAATATAAGGTAACACATAGGCCAAATTCCCTTAGTCGGGTTGCAAGAAAAAAGCCTCGACTCTCATCCAAAAACAAACTCAAGCATCTTCAGTTTGCCAGACACTACTGGAACTTTGGGTTCTATGGTCAGATGAAACCAAAACAGAGCTTTTTAGCAATAAACACCAGAGGAGTTTGGGGCACACAGAGAGGTAGCCATATGGAAAAGTACCTCATGCCCATGGTTAAATTTGGTGGTGGATCTTTAATGTTTTGGAGCTGTTTTTCTGCCAGAGGACCTGGACATTTTGTTAAGATACAGTACATGGCATTATGGACTCTATCAAATATCAACAGATAAAATGGTTTACTGACCACAAAATCAAGGTCCTGCAATGCCCATCCCAGTTCCCTGACTTGAAACCCATGGAAAACCTGTAGGGAGAACTGGAGAGGAGAGTCTTTAGTTGAAGGATCTGGAGAGATTCTGTATGGAGGAATGATCTCAGATCCCTTGCCATTTTTTATTTATTTATTTATTTTTTTTTTATTTTTTTGATAAACCTGTGTTTTGTAATTGTTTGTTTCAGTATAAGAATCGCAATATTTAGTTTTGTTTACTGTGAGCTAATAAATGAAAAAAATGTGTTTTGACCAATCAGTGGTGTGCACTCTTTTAGAGTGGGGGGGGGGGATTGAGTAAAAGTGCTTAGTTACAGTGTGAATCACTTGGCAGTGGAAATAATGACATTATATTTATAAATAATTGAAGACAACATACTGTGTACTGTCTTTCACATTCAGTGCTCTGAGGCAAGCAAGAGACTATGCTGAAAAGACCATTGTAAATCTTATTAACTTAAAGGAGTCATTTTAAAAAAGATATTCTGTGAATCACTCGTCATAACCTGTTATTAATTTTCAATTAAGGATGAAAGGTTAATTATGTAAATAATAAACTCACCCCATGACTCATCACACATGTTCATGATGAAAAACTGATCCAGCATTTTAGCTTAATATCAATCCCATAATGATATGCAGGAATGGATCGGCTCATCCATGGAAATAGTAATAATAATGATCTTTGGAGTAATTATATTGGTGCAGTCTGTTGTAGGAGTTGTTCACTGACGCAGTGGTATGGTTTGTGATAAATTATCCTGCTGCCATATGTGATTAATAGAGACTTTAACACAGGAGTTAAATGCAATAATAAAGGAGCCCATGGTTCCCCTTTCATATGGCCTCCTCATAAAATTAGTCCAAACTATAAATCATTATAAGAAACGCATTTTGTATTGATATCAATTACTTTCTCCAGAAGCATAGGTACACAAACCACACACACACACACACACACACACACACACACAACTCACACACAGCTGAAAACATAAACACACAAGACTACATCTTGATCAGTGGTTTATCTTATTGATTCTTCCACACTAAAGTAAAAGAGGGAATTTTAAATAGAGAAATTACTACATTTAGATAATTAAAGGCTTTATAAATGAAATATTGTTTATTTAGAAAGAGTTTTTAAATGTTAACAGAAAGAAGTTGGAGGGCATTTCACTAATATAACCCTATAAAACCCACCCTGTAAACTTAGACTCACGCTGAGTGTAATAAAATGAAAAATAATTCCAACATTAGTGAAAAATTGTTTGCACAAGTCAGCCAAGAATAAAAAAAGGTTTTTATTTGGTAACAGAATAGCAGTGCATGAAACATGAATTAATACTTACTTAAATATGAAGTAATGATGAGTTAAGGCATGCACTGATCATGAACATGAAATGAAGTGCTGACCTTAGCTATGTTGTGAGTCTTATGAATTCCTGTTTGAATAACGTCGACCTTAAGTGCGTTAGTGCGTGTTTTTTAGTTAATGTATTAATTAACACATGGGGGTTAACTAAATCAAAGGAGCACTGCCCCGGGCCTTAGCCATCCAGAGCACGTACTAGTACTACAGTACTTATAGAAAATGTATTTACCCAAAAATGTAGTCATTTAACCCAAAGCAGCCAAGACAGCATTTGTGTGTGAAGTTTCCTTCTATAGTTTTACACTCAAGCTATGAGTCTAGCCTAGCTTACCAGTACTAGAAACATATAGCCTCCAGTTGGGAATGGGGCACTAAATGTGCAAGTGTAAATCATCCTAGAGTGGTGTCATATCACTCAGCTTAGAAGAGTTGTTGAGTGTCTGAAATAGCTTGCTATAGGCTCGCTTTATTTTACATTAGTCTTCATTTGTCTTCAGTAACCTCTTTTGACTGGTCAGGTTCGCAGGGGATCTGCTGCCTATCACGAGCACACTGGGGGTGGCGTAGATGGGATGCCAGTCCATGGCAGGTCACCTTTCACACACATGCACACACTCATTCAATACACCTAATGACATGTTTGGGAGGTGTGAGGAAACAGGAGAACCTGAAGGAAACCCATCCAGGCATGGAGAGAACATTAGCTACAATAATATTAAATTTATAGATGAACTATTAACTGTTCCTTTCAGTATCTTTAAGATAGTTAGAGTTGAGTTGATTTGTGTTTGAGGCTGAGAATCCAGTCAAATGTGAGCTTAACGATTTCTACAATTTCTTCAACAACAAAAAAAGGGAAGGATGATAGAAATTGTATTTACCGGACAACCCAATAACATAATACTTAGAATCCTTACTGGTCAAACCGATGCATTCAAACACATCTAAATCCAGGCAATGTTTTTGAGAAATGGTTGTTCACTCGTTCCCACCTGCAGTTTTTTTGGATCTGATGAGGATTCCACATGGCAAACCTATGCTCCATGACCTCGTAAATTTATACAGCGACGTGGTCCACAAACGTGAGACGGCCTTTGTGATAACACAGCACTGTGGGTGACAGCTGATCACTCGAACACCTCATTAAAATACCAGCCACACTTGCACTCATAAACTCCACAGTTTGTGTGAGCTGATAAGGCTCGATAGTCTGGAGGAGCTTCACGGCAAACAACGTAATCTCTTAGACTAATATTATTGCAAACGTTGTTGTTATGTGACAAGTTGGTTATGGAGGGAATGATGACATTTCGACTGAGAATAAAAGCCTGCAGGCTCTAGTCCCAAGAACGGGGGTGGGGGGGGTGCAACTTAAATCTGCATCACACATTTATTTATTTTTATTACAGTGTTGTATTTGTTTTTATTTATTAAAATGTGGTGAACTCTAATATTGAATATGCCATTGCATTCTTTATATTCTCTTTTTAAATGATTGCATGGTATTTTAATTAGTAAGTTAAACAACACACACACACACACACACACACACACACACACACACACACAAGTAACAACAGAGTGCTTACCAAGGTGAAGCCAAGAACTATCCAAAGAACACTTAGGGTTAGGGTTTTGCTAAGAATGTGTTAAATAGGTTTGTACTGTAAGACTTCAACATCCTTTTTAGCAAAATGTCTTCTAATTTTTTATTAATATTAATACTTAATGTATATTATGTATCATTTTCCAGATAGCCTTTACGAATGCATTTGACAAAAGAAGAACATAGTCAAATCATTCTCATGGCTGGATCGGGAAACTGTTGTGGGGTTGCACATGGACTTCAACAGGAAACATGGCAAGCACATCACACGACACTGTTGCCAAACCTTTGCATATTGATTTACCGGAACACAATTTTACATGTATTAGGTTAAAAAATGCATGCTGATTTGCGTACATGCTCTATGGTGCATTGTGCTTTTCAAATCAGCAAAATAGCACAGATTGTCCATTTTTGTCTTAATAAACATGCAATTTTAGATAAAACAGAGTGAAATAGTGGATGGAATAAATGTGAATACAGTCATTTATCACCTGCAGTGTGTTAATGCAGTCTGAAAGTCACTTCTGGTCATAAATCTGCATATAAGCTATAAACATACGATTTATAATCTTAATAATCACTGCACATTCACAGTTCTAATACTTACAGCGTTTAAAGAGTCAGTGAAGACATTTTCAACACATTTACATTAAAACACATATTAAAACACGTCTTTTAATTTTCGAAGCATCTAACGACCTTCATCAGTATTATACATGATGGATAATTGCACATCTTTTTCTATTTCAGTTTCATCATTATTACACAAAATAACCTCTTTATTTGAGAGCTTAGTAAATCAAGTAAAAAAAAAAATTAATAATAAGCATAAATAACCTAATTGTTAATATTTAGTGTAAGACTTTAAATATACATTGGCTCAGGTGCTATTCTCAGCATGTCCCCATGACCAAAGGTAACAAGATAAATATAAAAAACTTACATGATGGGGGTAAATATTTTTCAGAACAATACTGAAAGATTTTTTTTTCATATGCAGAGGTTGAAGTTCGGCATCTGTGTTGTTCCTACATGAAAGGGGTTCATAAAGCATTATTATGCATATATATGGCTTGTCAGTTCACAATTAGAAAATTAGAAAAGTGATTAGAAAAGCAATCCCTGAAAGTGAAATGACTCCATTAGGTTACAAAACACAAATTTGAGAAGTTTGAGTATTAATTGCCTGAGTGCTCATTAAGCAGCCCGCCTGGGTAATTAGATTCCTTTTAGAGTGTCAGAATAAATGACTTGCCAGTAATCTGAATTAGCAGAAAGCTTGCACCTGAAATGAACTACAGTGAACCTGGGACATCTCATTAAAATTAATGCATCAAATAATCTTCCACAATAATGTCCCTTCTGTCTTCCTGACCTTCTCCTGGTCCTCCTCTCCTGCCCTGTTCACCAATACTCCAACTGACATCCACTGTTTCAGAGATTGAGTCTTTTCTGTGGTGGCACCTCGACTCTGAAGCGCACATCCCTATTAATAATGTCAGACGCCCTGTTCTGTTTCAAGAACCTGTCTTAAGAATCATTTGTTTTCTCAAGCAGAAATTGTTTCTCCCTGCATTCTGTCTTAGCAATCACTTGATTGTTGTACCAGTAACATCAGCATTGGCTGCTAATATTGTCAATGATGGAAAGCATAATAAATAAATGCTCCATGTGCAAAACATTGGAACATTTTATTCCATATTATGGGATAATATGGGAAAATATTGAGTGACAGAGTGGTGTGATGAAGAGTTACTATCACCACCCTGAAGTTGATTAAATTCCTATGCTAATATTTGTTTTGTTTTTTTATTCAGGAATGTACAGCATGTTATGTATATTTGTTTATAAATGTATAGTTATATTTAATGTTGTGAAACATCTGCAAATATGTTCCTGTTATAACTTACATTATAGCACCTGTTGTAACTTACATTATAACACAGTTTGTCATGTTACTGCAAAGTGTAAACTGCTCTGTCTTGAACCCTTTCCAATATCTGAAAACTTAAATGTGTAACTTTACACCTGACTGTTACAAAGCGTTGACACTGGAGACTCCTTCCATGAATGTTAAATAAATGTTACCTTACAGACAACTTCAACATATGCATCCCTATGAATTAATCATTTGAATAGAATTGATAACATATTAAAATAAGTGCATTAATTTATACCAGTGATATGTTATAGGAAACCTGCTGTAAATAATCTGTTCAATTAATAAACACATGCTGACAAATTATCATCTGCAAATTATCATCTGTTAAACCTAAATACTTTATCTACATACTTTATCTTACTGCAATAGATGGACAAAATATAGCTAGGTACAGTAACATAAAAAAAATATGCTGAGGCATATCATTTCAGTGAAAACATAAAATCCCTTTTATTTTTACCTTGAACTATGTAAAAGAGTGTATGCTTGAAGCATTCTCCACTGAATTGATAGTGAACTGATTTATGGCCCTTAATGCATTGTATAATTAATTTTATGCATATGACTTCCCTTACAATTACCACACGGGGCGATTGGAGAAGTTCACTGCTTATATGAAGCCATCAATAATTGTGAATT
The DNA here is from genome assembly GCA_012411365.1 of Ameiurus melas. Classification (NCBI taxonomy): domain Eukaryota; kingdom Metazoa; phylum Chordata; class Actinopteri; order Siluriformes; family Ictaluridae; genus Ameiurus; species Ameiurus melas. The sequence continues at coordinate 20,222,082 of CM022769.1, read as the reverse complement.
CATCACAGAGAAACCTGAGAGTCGCGACAGGGAGAAATGAAGGAGGAAAAGTTCTTTTTTTAGGACATAAGGGAATCTTTTAAAGGGCAATTGTCTCAGGATGACTACATCCCTTAATGAACTAGATATGAAAAATCTGAAGGACATTTTCAAACAGCTTGTAGGAAAATGGGTCTTTCCACGTGATCATTTGCTGTCCTGAGAAAAGCAATTTCCAGCTTTAAAGAAGAGAGTAATCATAGTGTTATCAATTGTTTAAATTGACTACATTGCAATGATTATGCAGACAAAAAGTGCATACCAACATTTTCAGGGACATGCAGAGAGTTCCTCACGAGCGGGGGCTATATCAAATGTAAAAATGGGCTATATCACCAAAGAGTTAATTTGACTACTTTACTACTTTAACTAATGAGTGGAACCTGTCCTGTTAAACCACTGTATGGTCTTGGCCACCGTGCTGCAGCTCAGTGTCAGGGTCTTGGCAATCTTCTTATAGCCTATGCCATCTTTATGTAGAGCAATGATTCTTTTTTTCAGAACCTCAGAGAGTTCTTTGCCATGAGGTGCCATGTTGAACTTCCAGTGACCGGTATGAGGGAGTGTGAGAGCGATGACAACAAATTTAACACACCTCCTCCCTATTCACACCTGAGACGTTGTAACACTAACAAGTCACCGGGGAGGGAAAATGACTAATTGGGCCCAATTTGAACATTTTCACTTATTGGTGTACTCACTTTGGTTGCCAGCGGTTTAGACATTAACGGCTGTGTGTCGAGTTATTTTGAGGGGACAGCAAACTTACACTGTTACACAAGCTGTACACTCACTACTTTACATCGTAGCAAAGTGTCATTTCTTCAGTGTTGTCACATGAAAAGATATAATAAGATATTTTCAAAAATGTTAGGGGTGTACTTACTTTGTGTGATACTGTATATATATATATATATATATATATATATATATATATATATATATATATATATATATATATATATATATATCACAATATATATTATATACAAACAATGTATATTATATAAATATATATATATATATATATATATATATATATATATATATATATATATATATATATATATATATATATATATATATATATTTATATAATGTACATTGGCCCTTAATGTTCATAATCTTCTAACTGGGTAACATAAACTAACCTAACAGTATTTCTGAAAGTCATGTTCATGAATGTACATAATGTTTACTACTAATGCTAGCTAGCTGGCGAACATAAGATAACCTTTAAGGCCATAACATTTGAAAGAAATATTTCAATAAGTTTATACAGGTTTAAAGACACATCCACTAATCTGAGGCCCTCAGAGTGACCCCACATTACATGATTCTGAAAAATTACGTTAGACAGAGAGAGAGCAGGAGTGAGTGAATGCTGGTGAAAGAGTGGACATGTGAGAGTGATGTGTCGAGTTTCCCTATCAGGTGTGTGATGGTCTTAGCAGGCAGATGATTGGAGCTGAAGCACATCACCCACACAACTGAAGTGGCCTAGTCAGGACCAATTGTGGGCTTGTTCTACTAAGTGACTGATGACCAAACTGGGGTCAGGAGTAATGAAGACAACTGATAGCACAGCTGGAGGAGGCTGGAATGCAGACAGAGAAAGAGATGCTGAGACAGGGACAAGGAAAAAAGAAGGTCTCATGAGGTCTGTCCATGGAGACAAAGGTCTGACAGCAGGTCTGCTCTGACGCCTAGCAGGAGGTTCACTCAGCACAGGGGTCCTGTATGGGTGACATAAATGACACAAATGTAAAGAAACATTGACAAGACCAGGATGCACGGTGTATCTCAATATCGAGAACAAATGTAAATTCTGTTGTTACTTTATAAAAATGAGAACATTTCTGCAAGAGTGTGGGGTGTGCTGAAGTGGAGTGAAACACTTCATAATGTGGTGCTATAGTAAAATAATCAATTTTGGGGGTGGTAACAGTAACACCACTTCATCACACCACCCTGTCACTCATTATTTGCTGTAACAGCACTACTCAGAATTTACTACTTATAGATGAAACACAGACATAGTCTTAAGCCTAGTTCACACTGCAACAAAGTCACCAACCAATGCCGACAATCACCAGCTTTTAAAAATGGATGATCTTTATTACCAATCAAAATTTTACTCTTACTTGTATCTTTGCATGTCATTCTTCATCTGAAATGTTGAAGAGTGAAAAGAAAGAGGTTGTGGGTGAAACCTTGGTTATTGTGATGTGAGAGACAGAGCACTTACGTAACTTTATGTAGAGAACTGCAGGCAGATGAGGTGCAGCACTTTCAAAATTTTGCTCGGTTTGTCCCCAAGCAGTTTCAGCAACTTGTGGTAAGTGGTACCAATGTGGTAAGCTAAGACCATTATTAGATCACACATTGTAAACAAGTTTTTTTTTTATGCAAATGTAACTTCTAAACATTTTTTTGCAATTTCACTTCTTCCTTAGCGGATGATCCTGATTAAAACCAGAACAAAAGAGTAGATGATCCTTACCAGGGGTCAAAATACAAAAAATATTTTATTTAAATAACACATCGATACATAATTTATCCTCTTCTTTCTGATTCGTCCAGAAATCTGCCATGTTACCTACAAACAATGATTTAGCAGGTCTAGCATCTAGCGCACAGGCTTCCGTTTCTATGGAGTGTTCAGGGATGCATGCCTCATCGTCATGGAAATAGTCTTGCTTCATCGTCATTCATGCTCAGGTCAGATTATGTCAGAGTTTGATGGAAAATCATACCAGACTGCTCAGACATTCCATGACCGACAAGTATGTTCAATTGGTGAAAATGTTTGTGCAGTGTGAACTAGGCTTTTGAGAACATGGTCTAGAACACTTATGGGTTCTTCAGTATCGCTCTTGGGGTACCATTAAAAGTTCTATGCATAACCCTAAACTGTCCCTGTGAAAGAGGATGATGAAGGTGTCAAAGGGTTTCCTCCATACAGTGTTAAAGGGTTTCCTCCATACATTAAGGAGGAACCATAATGTAGCCTGGTGTTGATTTTATACAATAAATGCAAACACAAGGACCTCAGGGGACAAATTAAAATTCTATTAATATAGTATAACCAGCAGTTTTGATCAAAATACAAATACAGAACTCCACTAATTCGTCCATTCATAACGTCCCGTTATTTCCACAGTGTATGAAGTGGCTCACATGCATGAGGCTCAGAAACTCAAATCTGTTCTGTAAACAACACTCCATCCTTACATATGACATCATCGTATTTATGAAGCACAAATGAAAACTCTTTAGTTCTCTCTGCACTCAGCAGGTGCAAAACAGAGACATGCAGGCCTACTGTACAGCTACTGCATGCATTAACGTCAGCACATCAGCGTGTCATCAATAAGCGTCCAGGCATGGGACTATGAGATCTGTATTAAAGTGAAATCAATGCAGAGTGGGGTAAAAAAAAAAAAAAAAACTGTTAGATGTATGACCTCCGCCAGAGAACATATTCTGACTGAATTGATCTGGATGATATGAATAATTTAGGAGACGCTAAAGGAGGCAATATAAATGCACACATATATTCTAATCTTTCAAGCAGTGTTCCGTAAACGCTCTGTTTTTCAGTGCCCTCTATTTTTTTTTCCTCAGGTTGTGGAGCTAAATTAATCCCGGGATGTATCCTCTCCTCTATTTCACATTCAAAGTTATTCACGTGATTATTAATCTGAGATTAAATCCAGTCTGAAATCTAGGGCCCTACTACACTCTTTATGTGGTGAAGCAAATTTTTTTTTTTTTTTTTTTTTGACTCTGCTCCTGACCTTTAGCTTACTCACAGGAACATTTCTTGGGTAATTCACACCGACACGTTCATTCTGCCTTTATCCACAGATAATGCTAGTGACAGTCTCAACTTCCAGTTAGACCTTGTTACCTGCTACTTTAAAATCTCCTGAAAGACCAAAGGGGTGCAGCAACATTCAACATTAATTTTATACAGTGAATACTTATACGCATGATTCAGTAATTCCTTCATTCAGTCAGTTCTCCAAGCCAAAGGACATCCTCTGATGAAAATCAGTCTAGTCGTAAGAGGCTATTAACTTATTTGCCCAATAAGCCCAACAAGTGATTTACAATTGCAAAGCAGTAATTAATTCAACAAAAGAAATAACAGTGCATGTCAGTGACAGTTACCCAATCATTCACCTTAGTGACTCAGTGACTCATTCATAATGAATGAATCATTCACAAACGCAGCATAGGACCATTTTGCACAAATTTAATTACAGGTTAATGTTAAAGTACATAAAATTAATTTGATTCCACAGTGCTGTTGAATTATGGATTCTGACTGGTCAGAAGGTTATGACGACAATATTATAGCTGCATCAGTTCTAGAGTAAATCTCTTTCACAGGGATTTATTTGGTGTACACAGCAGATAAACATATATGAAATGTGTAATTGTTGAGATGGTGGAGTTTTCTGATAGGTGATTTTTAAAAAAAATTATATTTATGGATGGAGTCTACAGTGTTAGTGTTTTGTAACAGGTAAAGTTGAAAATTTTGTCAAATTTGCTTGCATGAGAAAGTCTGTAGGACAGAGGTGTATATGCTTTGGGGTTTCTTGATAATAAGACATTTTTTCTGTCTTTCTAGCCTATAAGAAAGACTGATGAGGATATGTCTTTTTATAGCTGATTACCTAAGTCAGTGGTTAACAAACCTCTTCCTTGAGATCTACTTTCCTGCTGGTTTCATCTCCAACCAAAATCTAACACACCTGTTTTAGTTGATCAAGAACTTCTTACGGCAATGATTATATGGTCAGGTGGGCACAATTATGGTTTGAGCTAAAGATTTCAGGAGGGTAGATCTAAAGGAATATGGTTGGTGACCACTGACCTAAGTGATAACAGGAGCTAACTTTTTTGGAGGAGATTCCACAACATTAATTGTAATAATAAAATCTTAGTGGTTAGCACCACACCTCTGGGGTTGAGGGTTCGAATCCTGCCTCTGTCCTGTGTATGCGGAGTTTGGATGTTTTCCTCGTGCTTCGGGGGTTTCTTCCAGATACTCTGGTTTCCTCGCCCAGTCCAAAGATATGCATTGTAGGCTGATTGGCATTTCCAAATTGTCCGTAGTGTGTGAGTGTGTGTGCAATTGTGCCCTGTGATGGGTTGGCACCCCATGTCCCCTGTCTTGTGCACAGAGTTCCCTGTTATAGGTTCCAGGCTCCCCGCGACCCTGTGTAGGATAAGTGGTATGGAAATAAATGGATGGATGGATTGTTGCCAAATTGCTGTAGTATAAGAGAAAAAACACTAGGGGACATGCTGTTACAGGAAAATAATCAACTTCAGGGTGGAAACAATAACTCAATTTCATCACACCATCCTGTGGTTTATTATTTTCCACTCAGTCCCTTTCACCAAACCAGGGCCTAACTAGTGGCCCTACACAGGGGCCCTACTAAGCAGGTTGGGTTCTGGATGAAGAGAGATAGCCAGGCTGCAAGTGGCTCAATGAAATGTTCCAGGGAGAAAACAGATAAGAAGTAAGTAACAGATGGCCGACAGTAGCGTGATCATCTGGTCGCAAACAAAGACCATAGCAGTGATTTAATGATTGTTCCGAACCCCAGCAATGATTTAATGATCATTCTGGCCTCACCTATTATTTATATAGACATATAATCAAGTGGAAAAGCGTATTTCAGCTGCAACCAACACGTGCTGAATCCAGAGCTCATCTGTCACGTAGTGTTGTCTTTTATTCCCAGGTCTTTTTATTCTCAAGGTAGCTGTAAAAGTGTTTTTCAAACACTGCATATTAAAAATATTGTTAAATCTTATGTGTTATGTATTATTCCATTAAACCAGGAATATTGAATAAGGTCTTTTGATTTACTCACATAAAATATATATATATATATATATATATATATATATATATATATATATATATATATATATATATATATATATATATATATATATATATATATATATATATATGTGTGTGTGTGTGTGTGTGTGTGTGTGTGTGTGTGTGTGTGTGTGTGTGTGTGTGTGTGTGTGTGTGAGTAAATCAGAAGACCTTATTCAATATTCCTAGTTTTTTAAGTGATTTAAGCTGGAGCCATGGAAGGTTTTCTATAACTTTCTACACTTTTGTCCATGTTTATAGACGAAGGTGTGTTATAGAGTGCCAGTTACTGTTTTCGGCAAATCTGTTTGAGCCACTGAACAACTTGAGATGAGTTTCTGATTATTTAAAATGCTATAAGCTACAATCTTCCAATACTAGAATAAGACTAAGAGCAAACTTCAGACTTCAAACATGTTTGTGTTTTCTTGGTTTAAATTTTGGCAAAATTATTCCAAATTAATCTGCACGCATGGCTAGGTTCGGTCAATAAATACCAAAGAGCGACCCTTGTTTATTCTCATAAGAAGATGGCAATCATAAAAGCCCAAGCGGGAGGATAACAAGAGGCACGTGGGTCGCATGTGGAGTGTGGCATATGTGAGACCTGAGATGCAGGTTAATTACCGCACTGATCCAAGCTCAGATAAAAAAAAAAAAAAAAACAGCACGAGTTTCCAGTCCAAGTGGAGCAGCAGGTCGCAACACTGACAGATGCCCTATTACAATGTTAATGATCACAGAGCCCTGGACAAATAATTACATTCAAAGCTTTTCCGTGTAAGATCACAATACAAGCCACGCCAAAAGATGGCTTTCCTAGATGAGACAGTAACGCAGCCAGGAACATATGTGGCACGAGCCTGGGGAGTCCCTCAGCTCCATCTCAGCAGCTTTTTGTCCTCAGATGGAGCCATGCAGTGGCTGTACGATACGAAGGGACACGTGTGTGTGTGTGTGTGTGTGTGTGTGTGTGTGTGTGTGTGTGTGTGTGTGTGTGTGTGTGTGTGTGTGTGTGTGTGTAGATTTGGCGGGCTGATAGCACAGAGATTGCTCCATTTAGCTGCTCAGCGTGTGCCATGTGCTCTCATCAAGGGACCGTCTCGCCTCCTTTTAATTTTCCCCAAGCTCTGATAGATCCACTCTTCCCATTGTCAGGAGCGAGCACAGTTATATTCTGCTCAAACGGTAACAGGTGAGGCTCGGCCTAGTGGAAATCATCGCACTCCACTTGGCGTTAAGGTCCAATACAGATGACTGTAGCGTAATTCCACTACTTGCATAAATGTCATGAATGCATGGGAGATTTGATATTTTACATGATATTACACGGTATCTTATACTAGGAAAATTGCTAAGTTTTCCGTTATAGCACAGCTGATATAACAATAGCTTTGGGGGAATTTATAAATTTATAATGTTCGCTAAATGAAAAAAGAAGTCAAGAAGTCATTTTGGCTTTTTTATTCTCAACAAAATACACATGTAAACCTATTTTAGTCTCTCTCTCTCTTCTCTCTCTCTCTTCTCTCTCTCTCTCTGTATGTATATATATATATATATATATATATATATATATATATATATATATATATATATATATATATATATATATATATATATATATATATATATATATATATATATATATATATATATGTATATATATATATATATATATATATATATATATATATATATATATATATATATATATATATATATATATATATATATATATATATATATATATATATATATATATATATATATATATATATATATATATATATAGATATAGAGAGATAGAGTAAAATATATTGTATATGTATATATGTATAGAATAAAGTATATATATATATATATATATATATATATATATATATATATATATATATATATATATATATATATATATATATATATATATATATATATATATATATATGTACATATATACTTAGATATTAGTTATATTACTTTTTCTTTTGGTAGCATTTTCAGTGACTATGTGGGACTGAAATAGGTCGATGTAGCTTTTAAAAAACTTGTAAATAAAGGCTTTTGAAATAAAAAAAATTCTCTCTCATTATATATATATATATATAATGTAGAAAATAAAAGTGCATACATTAAGTTTCATAATCAGAGGGATGGATAATGTTATATATATTATAATATTATATGCAATAAGTAGTTCCATGGTCAGTATTTAAAATTTCTCCTAAAATTTCTGCCTACATTCTTGAGCATTTTTGTAATTTTGAGAAATTTTGAGAAATTTTGAGAAATGTCTTTATTACACTTATCTTTTATTTTTGCCATATATATACTTTAGTTAAGTAACATTGTAATTGAATACTCTTATACATAATTATATTTAAAAAATAATAATAATAACTTATTTTTACACCTTACATTTTAATTTAGATTAAAATAGACAAAGTACTCATTTCATGTCACAATGGTCTCTTCTCAGCAGGAGGTCAAATTCCCACTAATACTGAATATGGGTTATTTATAGGATATTTTATTTATTAAATATTATCAACTGATTACAAACTACATAGTGTTTGTCATGCGTATAACCAGCAAACTTACAGAGACTGAATGACAGAGATGTCTTAAGACAAAAAGACCATAGTTGATTTAAATTGAATATCATCAAACAGTTTTAGCAACCCAGAAAAAATGTTCACATGCAACTTGTTTGAAAAAACTTTTATATCTATATCTTGAATATCAATGTTCTGGCACACATATGTGACATAACAACATAACAAATGCTCACTTGAATGCTCAGTACAAAACATTCTGCACCAAAGTATTGGTGCATACTTTTCAAATAAGATTTAAATTTAATAAATAATTTTTGCTTCCTTTTTGTTAGCATCTTAAGCATAACCCACCTCATGTATAAAGCTTGTGCTTTTTCACACCATAAGATTAGGCTCATAAAACGTCTCTGCAAACACAATCAGGCTTGCAAGTCACATAGTAAAGCAAGTAATATTGAAAAGCCTAATTAAAAATAAGTTCTATTATACTAACTATTTTTTTGTGTGTCTTTCCTGTGAGACTGGGTTGGTTTTAAATAAGTTAAGTCACATGAAAACAAGGCATTAGCTTAATTTTATCAGTCAAACAGTTTTTTTAAAAAGTTGTAATTTTTCTTTACTTTCACTTGATTATTTTTGCTGGATACATCCACCACATATTAGCTATGCTTTCACTTATATTCATTTTGCTGGATACATCCACCACATATTACCTTCACTTTCACTTATATTAATTTTGTCTACTTTTTCAAACCCTAGGCATATGGTGATGGAGTCGTAGCAAACTACAGTAAGTTAGGGAAAATGTGATTCCCAGTTATTCAAGATGGTCCAGTGTTCAGCTACACTGTGATGTTTAGTTCATGTTTATAGATGACAGGATGTCACACTGTGCAATAAACCACATCAGCATGTCTGTGTGACACCACAAAAGAAATGCATGAGGTATGAGGATGTGTTTTATTTAAAAGATTTTATTTATTTTAGCTTTGATGCTGAAGTGCAAAGCCAAAAAAATAATAATTACATCAAGAATTTATTGGCTGATTGACTGATTGAAATAAAATGGGAAAAATGTGAAAAAAAAGGTAGACCACTGAGATAAGCAAGTTATTTAAAGACTACACATTTACAATGCACAAGTCTCCATGAGGTAATGTGAAATATTATGATTATATTAAGACATATCAAATAAGCATTGGGATGAAGGGCCAAAAGCTCATTAGAGGGTGCTGATGGGAAGTAAAAACACTCCACATGTAGATTACAGTAACTGTGTGTTTATAGTGTGTGTGTGTGTGTGTGTGTGTGTGTGTGTGTGTGTTTGTGAGTGTGTGATTGTGTGTGTGTGTGTTCACTGCTGAAAGGCTGCCGTCATAATTCATCTGACCTCTCCACGCTGTCGTCTCACATCCTGCGAGAACTAATCAACAAAAGGTAAAGAATGGGGCAGGGAGGCCAGTGGCTCAAGATGGGGAAAAATGAAGAGACCAAAAGAAAACCAAAGAGCCAGAACATACAGGAAATTTATTTTTTAACCCCCTGTCCTTACAGCGTATTAATCTTCCTGTGACCTCCTGTTCAGCAAAGTGACTGCGAGTGATATTCTCCATCTCGGGGCAGTTCCACTCGCTCTCCCCAAAACATTAAATATCACCTGCCTTGATTAATACCAACTTAATTAAAGCCATCAGCGATACAATGGCAAGGCAATGAGCTATAGAATCATTGAAATAGTAAATTAACGGACGTAAAAGAGGCCCTTGGTTTGCCTTATTGACAGTGACGGAGAGGTAGTGGGGATGGGGGGTTGGTGTTTTCGGGGTCCCAGAAAAGGAGAACTGGGAGTTCCAGCTCACCACGCTGGCCACTCCCCCTTCTCTATGCACGCTGGAGAACTTTCACATTTGAATTCATCAAAGCATTGCACGTGTGTGTGTGTGTGCGTGTTGGGGGGGGCTGGGGGCGGGGGGTTGGTTGGGGTTGAGTGTTTGTGTGCATGTGTGGGGCCCCTGGGTTCTTATGGATGATTTCCATTTAAAAACTGTATTACGAGTGTGTAGAGAGCATAGCCGTGTCACTGAGCCAGTCATGCGTACACTGTTCACACGTGTGTCTCTGAAACGCCACACTTCACATCCAGGATTTTTTTTTTTTTTTTAGCCAGTCCATATTTTTGGATTAATATTACATAAACAAGAAAAACACACAGGAAATAGGGATTATGAGGCTGGTGTGATGAAGCAGAGTTACTGTTATCACCCGAAGTTTATTATTTTCCTATAACAGCACATCCTTAAATGTTTTATTCCTCTTATATGACAGCAATTTGCTAACAGTACAATTCATTTCATTTTATTTTATTTACTTATTAAAGAATGGCACATTGTACTGTTCGTCTGCTAATTCTGAACTGAAATGTTGTGCTATGACGAAACAAGGTAGTTGCTGTTAATATTATAGCAGCCATAAACAGTACTACTACTGTGCTTGTCTCACACGTGCGAAACACACGTACGGTCTCTCTAACATAGCAACCAGTAAGTCAAGTGTGAAGGCTTCTTGATGTAATTTTGCTTGAGACTATGCCATTAATGTTGTCCTGCCCAACCAAAATCTACAAATGTTAAATAAGAAAACTTATCAACTTATCGGATCAATGATTTTTGAGTATTGTAAGACAAAGGAGGAGGTGGGCAGTTTTGAAGCTTTGGTTTCAGAAAAGTACTTTCTGAAAAGTGTCTCATTCCTATAGTCATGTGACAAAATAAGTACACCCCATGGAAATTGTTGGCTTTTGATCAAACATTTGATCATCTTTAAAACCCTGCCTATTAATAAAGTTGATATACTTGAACAAAACCACAAGGAAAATTGTGTTTTTCAATCATTTATTCAACAGATATGTCAAAAGATGTGATATTTCTGCTAAAGGGGGCAGTACAAGCTTCTGAGGCCAAGGGTGTACTTACTTTGTCCTCTGAAGCTAGGTTGCCCCCTTTAGCAGAAATAACTTCTTGTAGGCGTTTAGCATAATTGTCCTCCAGGCTTGTTGAAATTTTTGACTACTCTTCCATGCAATATTCTTCCAGTCTCAAGATGTTTGAGAGTTTTCTTGCATGTACTGCCCGTATCAAATCCCCCCACAACATTTCAACATTGGATTCACATGTGATTTTTAACTAGGCCATAACCCATAACCCTCAATTTCTTCTTTTTGTGCCACTCCTTGGTGGATTTGATAGTGTGCTTAGGATCATTATCCTGTTGAAAGGTCTACTTTCGGTTCAGCTTCAACTTTTGACAGATGGCCTCACATTATCTTCGAGCACTCTTGGATATGATGCAGAATTCATAGTCCCTGAGGCAGCAAAGCAACCCCAAACCACAACATTTCCATCACAGTGCTTCACAGTTGGTATGAGGTGCTTCTCCTGAAAAGCTGTCTTTGGTTTGCACCAAACATGTCTGCTGTTGCTGTGGCCAAACAACTCTATTTTTGATTCATCTGTCTAGAGCACATTATTCTAAAAGGCCTGGTCTTTGCCTATATGCTCATTGGCAAACTCTACTCTTGTAAAGGCTTTTTTCCTGGCACGCCTCCCATGCAAGTCAAATTTGTGCAATCTCTTTCTGATTGTAGTAGCATGCATTTTGACACCAACAGTTGCAAAACTTATTGGCAGAACCATGTGAAGAAATTGTGGGGTTTTTGGAGATTTCTTTTTGCATCAGACGGTCTGCTCTTGGACTGAATTTACAGTGATGGCCAGTCCTGGAAATATTGGCAGTCGTTTGAAATCTGCATCATTTGTAGATTATTTTCCTTACAGTGGAATAATGTATTTCAAATAATTTGGAGATGTTTTTAAATCCCTTACCAGATGCCGGCATTTTTTTTTAAAGCTTTATAGAACTCTTTAGTTCATGCTTTTCAGAATTTTTTCTGCTTTTTCAGTCGTTTGCTAAAAATGTTTAGTGTATTCTAATTATGGCATATTGTAAATAAAGAGTTCCGATCAATATAAACATATCAGAGATTGATTTTGAGACACACCCAAGGCTCTATACTTCACGCTTCACAACTGTTTAACAAAAAGGCATGATTTATTGATTAGTATGCAGGTGCTCTATTCAAAACAGTTGACATAAGCCTGTGTGTGTGTGTGTGTGTGTATACACTTCCCATTACTCTGAATGTAAGCACACACAATCTTTCATAAATGGACAAACATCAGCCACATCTAGGATGTTAATGCCAGCAAATAGGATAAAAAGGATTTCTCAACTAAGCATTTCCTGCTAATTAGATTTCTTTATCTCAGGAACAAATTGCCTTTTAGCAGTGAAAGCTGTCATTGAGGGATCTGTTCACTCCTTATAACTGAATTAAATGCATAATTAGTGATACAATTATATTAGCACAGGATCTTTTGCATTTGTCCATGAGAGAGAGAGAAAGAGCAGGGAGGAAATAGGGTGTGTGTGGGATGTAGTTGATCAGCCTACACTTTGCTCAAATCACATCCATTTCTTCAGTGACTTTAGATAAAACTTCAGTGTGTACATGAACACTGGATCCTTAAGCGAGCCATCTATGGACAACCAGGATAACTTACCAAACTGAGGATGTTTCATATGACTCCACCCCCCATAACCCACACCTCTTAGAGTCTGGATATGATCATTCATTCATAATCCTGTACAGGTTCGTGGATCCAGTTTATCCTAGAAGCACTGGGCATGAGGAAAGATTACACCCTGGATGGGATTCCAGTCCATTGGAGGGCACCGTGTACACACACATTCACAAACTCATACACTCATTTAGTCATTCACATGTGGAAAAATTCAGCCTAACCAATTCACCTACTAGCATGTTTTTGGGAGGTGGGAGGAAACCAGAGAACCCAGAGGAAACCCACTTGAACATGGAGAGAACATGCAAAATCCACATAGACAGCTCAGGATAATGCATGAATGTTCAAGAAGAAGATGAAGAAGTAGAAGGAGAAGAAGAAATGTTATTTATAGAGCACTTATCATACATGTGGTAGCTCACCACGCTGTACAATCAAGTAGCTAATATTACCTGATTCAAAAGTAATCATAATAAACATTTTCAAAGGCTTTTTAAAAGAATGTGCCAAGCTTGACTACTTAATGTCTCTCTAATTTGTATTTTACAGAGAGCATTTCTAGAAGGTTATAATTAGCCTATTTCAAGTCATGTGTTGGGGGAGAGATAGACAGACATTCAGGGATGTACTGTCTGAAAACTATTGGATTAAAAAGCACAAAACAGCACATCGGTTCAACTGATCATTTTGTACAAATTTGGACCCAGGATTGTCATGCAGTGGAATCTAAGCATTTCGCTCTGGCTCAGATGTATTCATGCCTCACTATGGACTTCAATGTGGGCTTTGCCATGGGCTTTAGAGTAGACCTCAACATGGACCTCACTGTGGACTTTACCATGGGCTTCACCATGAGCCTCACCATGAGCCTCAGCTGGCATAGGTGGCTCTGAGAGAGGATCAAGAGAGGGAGCAAGGTCCTGCGCTTCTCCCCATGCCGCACCTCACCGGCCCATTCATCACCCAGACGCCAGTGACAGTGACGGATGGGTCAGGCCTAGGACTGGCACCACACCAGCAGCAGAATCATATGGCCCACAAGCCCACTGACAGCTGGAGCGCTGTGTCAAGTGGCGGAGAGACGGCAGCCATTAATAATCGCCGTCACATGATCCAGGCTATGCATGAGAGGCAATGGGCAAGCGGCAGGGTTCGCATTCAGACGGCGGCCCGGAAAAGGAGATGTCACGCTGGGTGGAGGTGACAGTCATGGAGGTTTACTCTTTAATCAAGTGGGCCAGAATAGGATAATGAATATATCTCAGCCAAATTGGGAGACAAGGTGTCTAAATAAGTGTCTTTTTTAACAAGCCAACTGCAGGTGTGCTGAATGCCTTCACCTCCAAATTTTTCCAAAAGTGGCATCTATCATCAACGTGCTGCATAAGATAAAATTCCAGCACCATTCTGAACCTTTTGTTCACAATAAGTAGGATTAACATGTTTGCTAACAATTAAATTATCACTTAGTTGTGAGAATGAAGCAACAGGGTAAAGTTTCATAATACATGTCTAAGGTCATTGTTTTAAATCACAAGCACAATAATATTTCATTTAGAGATTTAAGTGCAATTCTCTTATATAAAAAAAAGGCTTCAGTGGTTTAATTTATTTGTTTGTTTGTTTAGTTTATGAAAATTTGACAGACATTTTTTCTTTACAAATGAGTTATTTGTGTCATAATAGAGCAATGCCTGATGATACACACAATACTATTAATATACTGTCAATATATCACCCCATCGATATCATATAGTCAGATTTCCCAGCCATACATTTTATAAGTACAAATTTAATAATAGAAAATGAATATTCTTCTGCAGTGTTCAGAAGCAGGATGATCTTTCAATCCAATTAGCCATGACAATCACAGAGGCACTATATAAGCAGGTTTATATTAATGCACTTGATATAATACATCAGTATTTATATAGTAACAGACATCTATTGAGGACACTCCACATAAATACATTTTTGCTGATTTTTTTACATTTATGAAGGAGTCTCTAGTGTCAATCTTATTTGAAATCTTATTTACACTCACTGCATAACAAAAAAAACTTTAGATGATCAAACTAAATTGTCTTGTAAAATCTTACAAGACAAAAATAGATTTGAGTACATGTAAAATGAATGCAAAGCTCGTTTTTTCGCATCATGTTCCCGTGTATTTCCCGAGGAGAGTTGACTTGCTTATGTGTACAGTGAGTGGATGTTGATAAATCCAGAAAAGAGAAATGTTTTTTTCCCAAAGTGTCAAATTCATATGTCAGTGAAAATAGAGAGAAAGAAAGAGAGAGAGAGAGAGAGAGAGAGAGAGAGAGAGAGAGAGAGAGAGAGAGAGAGAGATTAAGGATCTGTTTTTTAACTAAGTCATAACAACCACATTTATAACTGTAGAGCTCCACTTTTAAATTAGCAATGAATGCTGGATGGACAAATTAGTTCCATCATTTTAAAGAGTGCGAGCAACACAGTACACAAGATAAATGTGAAAATCACACTTTCCAGAACAATTTCTTAAGCCATTAGTTATGATGGTGAAATTACATCTCGGCTCTGGCATCATCCAAGCAAAATACATAAAATGCTCCTGTTCATATTAATATTTTTTGTGTGCATGTCACATAAAAGCAAATAAAGATTCAAGAGAACTGGGGAGAATTTTGGAAATGACTGAAAACTAAATAACTTTAGTGCTAAGCTATGCTCAAATCTCCATAACTCAGATCAGCCATTTCTCCATATTCACAATTTAAAATGCTTTCTAAAGAGTCACACTTGAGTGGAATAGTCATTTATAAAAACTGTAATGCTATGTAATGCTTAGTGAAGAGTGTTTAAATGGTCTATTTCATTGATTCCTATAGATACCTCAGAATTTGTTAGAGCACGTATCAAACACCAGGCCAGTGGGCCAGATCCGGCCTGCAACCTTGTTTCACTCAGGAACTTTGAAAAAATTATGTGGGATGAGGAAATATACAGTACCCTCCAAAAGTACTGGAGCGGCATGGCCAAGTCTTCTGTTTTTGCTATACACTGAAGACATTTAAGTTTGAGATCAAAAGATGAATATGAGATGATAAATCAGAATTTTATCTTTAATTTCATAATTTTACATCTAGATGTATTAAACAACTTAGAACATTGCACTTTTGGTGTTGGACCATCCAATTTTTAGGTGTGCAAAAGTATTCATATATATATATATATATATATATATATATATATATATATATATATATATATATATATATATATATATATATATATATATATATATATATATATATATATATATATATACATAAAGTAAATTAAAGTAATTAACACTAACATTTAGTTACATATCCCTTGCACGCAATGACTGCGTAAAGCTGGCAACTGATTGACATCACCAAACTGCTATATTCTTCTTTTGTGACGCTTTGTTTTGGGGAGTTTCTCCCTACAGGTCTCCTCTTCAGGAGGTGAACTGCATGCTCAAATGGGTTAAGGTCTGGTGATTGACTTGGCCAGTCTAAAACCTTCCACGTATTTCCTCTGATTAAGTCCTTTGCTGTGTTGGCAGTGTGTTTTGGGTTATTGTCTTGACGCGTGATGAGGTTCCTCCCAATTAAATTGGATGCATATATATGTAAAATGGCAGACAGAACGTTTCTGTACATTGAATTCATTCTGCTGCTATCATCATAAGTTACATCATCAATAAAGTTTAGTGTGCCCATTTCAGAAGCAACCATGCAAGCCTAAGTCATGACACCACCTCCACCATGCTTGACCTATGACCTTTTATGTTTTGGATCATGAGCAGATCCTTTCTTTCTCCACACGTTGGCCTTTCCGTCACTTTGGTAGAGGTTAATCTTGGTTGCAGAACTTTTGTGGAACTTTGTGAATTCCAATCTGACTTTCCAATTCTTAGTGAATATGAGTGGTTTGCATCTTGTGGTATGGCCTCTATATTTCTGCTCTTAAAGTGTTCAAATTGTGGATTGTGATATCTTCACCCCTGCCCTGTGCAGGTTGTTGGTGATGTCACTAACTGTTTGGGTTTTTTTCTTCACAGCGCTCACAATATTTCTGCCATCAGTTGTTGTTGTTGTTTTCCTTGGCTGACACATTCTGTATCTGTTGCTCAGTACACCAGTGGTTTCTTCCTTTTCAAGGACATTCCGAATTGTTGTATTGGCTATGCCCAGTGTTTCTGCAATGTCTCTGATTGATTTTCCCTCTTCTCTCAGCTTCAAAATGGCTTGCTTTTATCCAACAGACACTTCACTGATCTTTATGTTGGCTTATCCTTTTTAACAACAAATGCAGTTTTCATAGGTAAAAATTAGTATTTTGTCAGACCTATTTATTGTTTAAACAATCGATCTAACAGGACACACCTGCGTAACACGAAACACCTGTAGTCCCGTGTTCCAATATTTTTGCTCACCTACAAGTAGTGTAGTCTGATACAAAATGTGCTACGTAATATGTCTTTTAACACATCTACATATAACACCAGGAAATAAAAGCTGAAATTCTAAACTTTATTTTCATATTCATCTTTTGATGAATATGAACTCAAACCCAAATGTCTTAATTGGCCTTGCCGTTCCAATAGTTTCAGGGGGGACTGTATGTTGAACCTCCTTCTAAAAGTTTCTCCTTATTAGAGGTAAATGTAGTCTGTGCTTCTGTGTATTTGTACTACAGATCGAATACACTGGAAAATTTATTTTTAACCATAATACAGTTTATAGTAACTTATAACTACACTGTTTTTATAACTACGTAAAAACGCTGACATCTTACTAGGTGAAAAAACCTTGAAAAAAGTACATTTCATAAGGGTTCAATAAACCAAATATATGATTATTATATATTATAAATTTATAAATTATAAATTATTATAAATCTATGTATATATATTTTTAAATAGTTTTTTTTCTATTGGCTGATCATTTTTCAAATTTTAAGCATTGATTTCTAGAAAGCAGCTAAATTGTCTGCCGGTAGAATAAGATAATTAAATGCTTGAAATGAACAAAAGCATCTAAAACAGGCTGAATAACTTTGTATTTGATTTATCCATCCATCCATTTTCTACCACTTACACCTTCAGGGTCGCGGGGGAAGCATCAGGCACAAGGCGGGGTACACCCTGGACAGGGTGCCAGTCCATCGCAGGTCACAATCACAATCACATACACACTCACACACCCATTCATACACTACAGACACTTTAGACACACCAATCAGCCTACCATGCATGTCTTTGGACTGGGGGATGAGTACCCGGAGGAACCCCCGCAGCACGGGGAGAACATGCAAACTCTGCACACACATGGCCCTGGCGGGAATCAAACCCACGACCCTGGAGGTGTGAGGCAAACGTCAACAATCACAAAATAATAAATATTAGATAAGATATTCAAGAAATTCTCACTTACAGAGATCATTTTTTTGCAGTGTATAGTTTAAAAATAATTTGTGAATTGATGAGGAGGTAAACACTTTTAGTCATGAGAATATTGTTGTTAGATAGCATGTGACTGTTAAGTCTTTTATGCAGACAATGTAAAGGCACAATGACAATGCAAACAAAGCAGAATTTTCCAGAAGTTTTACTTTTTCATCAGATGCTTTTTGTTAATGTCTACTTTATTCATTTGTTACAAAGTTATAATAAACCCATTAGGACAGGTTGGCTAATTCACTGTCTTCTGGGTCTTCTCATTCTCAATAGCAGCATTAAAAGATAGCATGCTTTTTCTGAGCCTGAACCTGTTGCTAACCTTTCAACAGAAATCTTTATTCAAATTCCCATAATTGTTCATTCTAAACAATTAAAACAGAAATGATTTGATAAGACGATTAAAGCCATAAAAAATGTTTATTCTTATACTTGAATTGCACAAATGATTTCATACTTTAGTATACAGATTACATCAGAAAGTATTTGATAAACTTAATCCACAGATTACAAGTCAGAATACTCAAATTACAGCATAATATATGTGTTTTTTCATGTTAGACTACAAAAATTAAACGAGAGTCTAAATTCATGGATTAAACTACTATTAAAACACTTTTAGATAAGTCAAAATATGCTCAATGATAGTATAAATGATTTCGTTAATAAATCAAAATGCACAGATTACAGCATAAATTTGATTTGATATTTAGGTAAAAAATTATAAATTGCAAATACAACATAATGTCAGAATCAATCAAACATTAATAAACAAACAGTACATACTACATTTAACTGTTTCAAAAGATAACGACACACTAAACAAATTACACAATAAGATATTTTATTCATTTATTTAATTAACAGTCATAGCACCTCTACAAACTACAATGGTCCCTTTCCTCAGTGCATTGCACTCTATCTGCCCTATATTTCAGAGGACACCTGCAGAGGCAGACGGCCAAAGTGGTGGGATGGTGAGGCCGATCTGGGGGCGGGACTCTCCATAACTAAGGAACACTGAGCTTTTTTTTCCCCATGACTCCCATCTGTTGAGTGGTTATTGTGTGTAAAGTGTTACAGCTGCAAAGGGAGCAGGGCGACATTCTCCTCGAAAAACCTTTTTAGCATATTTAAACCTCCTCTGCCTTTTATGCCCGTGCTGTTGGCAGACCCTAATTTATTCATTGGCTTTCAGCTCAAACTCATGCTGGTTAAAACTTAGGCCCTCCCTCAATCACTTTACTCAACTTTATTCCTCATTTTTTAACTTTTTACTCTTTATTCTTTAAGTCTCGAAAAGTATTGCTTCCGGGTGGCGCATCATCTGTTTCTTGTGGCTGCTCAGTGCTTCTCTGATCACATCCTGCTTTGGGAATTGTTCGGCCGTTCGTTCGGCTATTGTGGCCGATTTCATGCCATGTACGACTTTGTGTTCCTGTCCTTCATGAAGCTGTCAACCGAATAAAAGTGGCCTGGCCCAGGGGTCGTGCTACGACTGGTGGGAATGGGGACATCAGCGATGTTGTTGCTGCTGTTGCTGCTGCTGTGTCTCAGAGCCAGCCCACCCACAGTCCTTTGCTCAGCGGGGCTTTAATTTGACTTCAATTTTTACTATGCAAGCCCCCCGAGGAGAAAACACTTTTACAAGCCCGCCGTAAAGCCCCTTTTAATAATGGGGCCGAGGGGGCGATGAATGGGCCCGCCACTGCTGTTTGACTGCTCATGGCATGCTCTAATAAAGTGTGCTATTCATCCTTGCTCCCTTTCACTGACTCACTATGGGGTGGAATTTAGGCAAGGGTGCTTATGTATGGAGTGCCAAGGAAAGCCGGCGCAATAGATTTAATGGATCTCTTGATTCATGCGCACATATCTTAAGATGCCTTTTCTCTCGCCACTTCCTTTGCCTCTTTTCCCCCCAGAGCTTTTGTGAAGGACCTGCACTAGTGATAAGATTAGCACAGAGTGTCCAGTTTGAAACGGTGCACCAAAGTGCAACAGAAGTGAAACAATCCAACTGACTCTGGGTTGTTTTTTTTTTGTTTTTTTTTTGGGGGTGATGATTTTTTATCCTTTCTGTGACAATGTGGAACAATGAGAGGGATTTCTACTGCAAATGGCAGTTTTATAAGGAAAGCACATGATGGAAAATATAGGCTTACATTGAACTACAAAAATAAACAGGCATTTTGAGATAAATTAAACTACAATATACAGATTACTTCTTACTAGATTTCTTTGATCAAAATACACAGATCAAATACTCAGATCACAGCAAATAAAGTGAAAACAATTTTAGATGACAGAATTAAACAAATTACTTTATACTTTATGTAATAAATTTCATATATATATATATATATATATATATATATATATATATATATATATATATATATATATATATATATATATATATATATATATATATATATATATATATATATATATATATATATATATATATATATATATATATATAATATTTTTCATACTTCATATATATATATATTATTAAATATACAGATTACAGGATAAGGTATGTGATATCAAAGTCAAAATACATTGGGTAGAGTATAAAGTATTTGATATTTAATGTCAACTACACAAATTAAACACATTATTTGATACTTTAGTTCAAATCCACAAATTATAGCATATATTATTTGATAAAGTACCCAAACTATAGCATAACATATTTTATTCTTATGTTAAACTTATGTTAAATAAATTAACCTAATTAATTGGCACTTCAGTCCAAATACACAGATTAAACCTAAAATCATTGATAGTTAAATGAAATATACGTACTACATCGGATATTTGAGATTTAAATCACTATACACAAATTACAGCTTAAAATGTTATTTTTATGCCAAACTATAAAAATTAACCATATCTGATACTTAAAGATATTCAAACTACATCATCATTTTATTCCATATAAACCACAGATCATCAACATCAAAAAAATGTCAAATGTACAGCATATATTATACCATCTGGCAAAATCTGACACCTTTACATCATACTGATGACAGATATGTCAGTTGTGCATTGTCCCAGTTAAATAAAAAAGAAAGAAAAGAATATATCAGATAATGATATTAAAAATACACAGATTACAACACACTCATAATTGATTACTTTGATACACCATTACTACTTGATAATTATGTTAAAAACAGATTACAGCAAAAATGATTCAATTTATTGCAATGTTAAATAAATCTATGAATCCAAATACTGATATATATATATATATATATATATATATATATATATATATATATATATATATATATATATATATATATATATATATATATATATAATTCTTTTAAACTGTTTACTCCATTAATTATTTGATGATCAATTGAAAACACAAAAGATGTTTTCAATTGTATGCTTGATAGGAAAATATAAATCAAAATGATTTAAGTATATCACTGTATAACTCGAGCTGTGTGGGATTTTGTATGTGTGTGTGTGTGTGTGTGTGTGTGTGTGTGTGTGTGTGTGTGTGTGTGTGTGTGTCTGCTATTAAATTCAGACTCTATTCACATCATTCTCATTTGTTCCCATGAAAAGTCAAAAGCGAATTAGGTCACTGTGATGCTGCTTTAATTGTGGCACACTCTGAATGTTAAATAACACCAGGAGCCATGATGCAGAGTTCCAGCGAGCCTGAAGGGTGCAGTTAAAGTCACGCTTAATGCGGTGAAGGCGTTAACAGATTGATTCCCTCTAATCTGTTCAGCTACAACAACAGTCAGCATGGGGCAGCCAAATTGTCTTCAGAGAACCCGGTGTGTTGTGTGTTAACAAATTTCACGGCCATCTGTCACGCACAGTTAAACTTTGCACATTGGTTATGGGAGGAGGCTGACCCAGGACCCAGGTCTCAGGGACGGGGACGGAAAGACAGGAGGAGAGACAGGACAGGAAAGGGTGGAGGTTGCTACACCAAGCTTCGTGGCCCTCAAGTTCATTCAGAACCGTGCAGCCAGACTTTCTTCCTGGCTAATTATGTGGAAAACGGCAAAGACAATATAGCATCTGGTGGTCTTTCTTCCCCCGTTTCGAATTTTTCTCAATATTGTGACAGGCTAATGCATTGTGTCCGGCTCGCCCCTCCCAGCAGGAGGCTCTCTGAAAGCCCCAGGTCAAAAGAGAGCAAATAGATGAATTTATAACTTAGCCTTTTCACATTAAAGAGGCGAGATTGTTTCGCTGGGACGTGCTCCGCCCCCTCCCACCCGTCCGCTCCGCAGAGACTGGGAGCCTCGGTGAAAACATGTTTTGTCCATGCCACCCAAACTGAGTCTGGCCTTCCTTATTCGAAGGAGGTTTGGGTCAGCGGTGTTGGCCCACCTCCCTTATTCCCCCGAAGCTCATTGCACACAGCTGAAGAAAGGGGGCGAGAGACAATCCAGTCCAATTCAAAACCGAGCTGAAGACAGAGAGCAGGGGGGAGTGAAGGACAGATTAAGCACTGCCAAAGAGTTCAAAATTTGAGAACAAGTTCCTTTGGAAATCTTTACCGTTGTAAATAAAATTCATAATAAGAATGAGATCAACACCCCAATGCAAAGAATGGAATCTGAAATTGTTGAAATAGGGGCATTTTTTATGATGACAATATGGATCATAATTTTAATTTATGCAACGCCTTTCAAAGTCCGAGTATGCTTAAAACTATTATCACAATAGTTTTACAAGCTACCATTACAGGATACACACACGCGCGCGCGCGCGCACACACACACACACACCGTAGAAAGTGGAAACAACTACCAAATGAAAAGTGTTTTTAGTAGTAGTAGTAGTAGTAGTAGTATATTTATTTATGGGGCTACATTACTCTGGTCTTCTTCTTTACATAAAGCTATTTTATTTACTTCTCTATCTTTTTATTTCCCTTTTTCCTGCCTTATTTTGTCTACTAATTATATTAACTATAACCAGTTAAATCGTAGAACCAGAAGCCAATACCAGACGAAAATCAAAACACCACAAGCACAAGGGAAAACTTAACAAACCAATGAACGAACGAACGAACAAACGAACAAATGAATGAATGTATGAGTGAATGAATGAATGTATGAGTGAATGAATGATTGAATGAATGTATGAGTGAATGAATGAATGTATTACTGAATGAATTAATGTATGAGTTAATGAATGAATGTATGAGTGAATGAATGAATGAATGAATGAATGTGTCCTTCAAAATTGACAAGATCACATTAAAAGAAAGATATAAAGCAATAACCGTGACTCAGACTATTTGATTAGAATGATCCAAAACCACTTTTTTCTAATATAAAACAAATAAGTGTGGTGTCACATGGGGGGGTGGGAGCAAACACCCACAAAAAGAGAGAGAGCAAGAATCTCCTGGCACACCCTATCATATCTGAGTCATCACTGATCATCGAGAGCCCTCCATTTCCCCTCTTTTCCGCCGTAATTAAATGTGCACTTCATTAATGTAAATTGGGATGCTTTAATGCCCTTGTTGAAATTCTGAAGAAAGTGCTGTGGCCTCGCGAAATGCTCCAACATCGTTGCAAATTAGATTAGCGAGCAAGAAAGGCAGTAAAATTAGAATGATAATGGTTGATATGGCTGCCTGACAGGCATGACTATTCAAGGATCAATGGAACACAGAATGCACAGTGAAACCCACTCCGAGGCCGGGGACCCACATCAGCCTGCAGATGTGCCTTTTCGAAGCACTTTAAATTAGTTTAATTTGGTAAATGGTAGGGATTTAGAAGCTCTTAGCCGGTCTGTAACAAGACAAGAATACATTGAAACATTTTGCCATTTATTTATTAGCATAAAATGAGATTGGAGCGATTTGCATTCCCAACAAGTTCAACCTTTTTATTCGTCGTTTTTCCTTCTTCTTATTCTTTTTTTTTTTTTTTTAAACATTTTCAAGATTTTCATTCATTTCTCAGGCTTTACAGTGAACCATTTTTCCCAAGCTGCTTTTCATTCTGTTCAATCCATTTAAACTGTGGCTGTTTTATTCAAACTAATCTAGTCAAACACCAATTACATGGTAATTCTGATTAAAAAGCTATGGTTGGGGGGTGGGGGTGGGGGGTGGCGGCAAGGGCAGTTCATTGCGACTGTCAGATTCTTTGTTTGGCTGCTCTCAGCTCATTTCTGTCCAAACTCCTAAACTCACGGGAAATAATAAGCAGGGTGGTTTATTAGACACGGTGTTTAGACCGGACAAAAAGCCACTAACATTTCTGAACACACAGTGACATGTTGTGCGGAAACCACTTTTTTTCTCTCCGTCCGTTGATTTGGAGCCCATTCTTCCTGTAATCTGACATCACTGAGTTAATAAGTTTACTCTCAGGGTAAACAAGCTAACGTAGGCTACTCTGAAAGAGAAAGAGAGGCAAAGATGGTGTGGGGGGCACAGGAAGTGACTTTTAACCGCTTTGCTGGTTCAGCTACTTAGGGAAAGCAAAAGAGAAGGATTAGTGAGGGGGGCCACGTGTGTGTGTGTGTGTGTGTGTGTGTGTGTGTGTGTGTGTGTGTGTGTGTGTGGTGTGCGTGCCTTAATAAATATCAAAGAATATTACATTTGTGGCATTGCTATTTGTTTGGGCATTCCTGCATATACATGAATTTATCACCTTCAGTGTCATTTATCACAGCCAAAAATCACTTCAGGAACAGAGTTTGTGCAAGCAAAAAGTGCATGTAACGAATTTGCAGAAGCCTGTTTACGCCATTATGTACAATTATTTACTAGCATAATGTATACCACCTGAAAATGAGAAAGATTAAAGTTAGCATTTGAGACGTTGCATGTGGCATCATTTCAGTAATTATTCACGGGAAATCACCCGCAATACATCCACTAATATTTGGGATGAACAAGTCAATGTTTGCTATGCTAATCAATGCACTTAATGATCAATCAGTAATTTTATCAGTGTAATAAACACAATAATAATAATAAATAAATAAAATGTTGACGATGGTCAACATTTGCATGACACATGGTGTTTCATTATTACTTAAGAGAGTGGGAATGTGGGGATTATAAATGTTCATTACTTATTAGCTACATTAACCTCACAGCTGCAATGCAAAAAAAAAAAAAAAAAAAAAAAAGATACAAACTTCAGATCCTATATATGTTGTGGCTGATTGGTTACATTTTATTATTAGCTAAAGAGTTTCTTTAAAACAATCGCAGACACTGCAAACACACCACATAGAGTGCAGCAGTACCTGAAACTGAGCTGTGTGAAGGTTTTAATGGCGTCTTTGCTTTGTGCACAGGTAAAGTGGAAGACCAGCAGAAAGCTAATGAGGATCCGGCAGCCAGTGGATGCTCTATAATTAATCAGCTTTTCTCCTGTGATTATGGTGTCCATCTACAAGAGACACTGCTGTTCACACCTACAGGAGGAAGGACTTCAAGTGGACACTGAGGTGAAATGTTCAATTGATTGGTTGATTGTTCAGAGTATTACATTCCTCTAGGTAAAAAGATATATTTTAATATAAATGTTAACAGGCCAAGGATACAAGTAAAGCCATAATACTCTAAGTAGGCTTGTGTAGTGCTTTCTATCTGCTCTTCCACCCGCCCTCACTTCCTCCCTCCCTCTCTCTTGTTCTCTTCCTCTAGACACTATTTGGCAAGGATGCATGTCCTCGATGGAGCAGGATCAATGGTAAAAAGTGGAATTAGTCATTCTAAATCATGTAGCCATGGTCGAAGAGATGGCCTCCAAAAATCATTAGGCAATCATGTATTCTTATTGATTTATTCAAAATACCTGGAGGAAAAGCAGATTAAAGAGAGGCTAAAAGGAAGCTAATGCTGATTAAATGGCTCGGAGATGGGAGGTCCTCAGGGTGTGTTTTTGCCCTAATCAGTAGGAAACAATACTGGCGCAATAGCCGGCCCAAAGCAGGTCTATTAAGGGCCCTTTACTTGACATATTTATGTATTTCAAATACTGTGCAGAGCATTAAAGCCAGTTCACTCACAGCACCTTCAGCATCGTGCTGTAGACATCTGACAAACTGAGTATGGAGTGAACGATTCTGCAGCCCCTGGTCCTGGTGTGAATTACAACTTTCCGACAGGACATTAAACAACTTTGTATGGATTATATCAATCATCAAGAGCACTGTAGTTCCATTATGGCCATCATTCATTAAATACAAAAAAAATTAAATTAAATTAAATTAAATTAAATTAATAATGATATAAACAAACAACTTATTATTATTACTATTATTATTGTTGTTATCATGGTTGTGTGGTTGTTGTTGTTGTTGTTGTTTCTATTATTATTATTATTATTATTATTATTATTATTATTATTATTATTCCTGTGACCCTGTGTAGGATAAGGGGTAGGCTACAGAAAATCGATGTATGGATGTGTTCTTTTATTTTTTGAGTAAATGACCTTTAAAGCACAAGATGGGTTCTGAATTAATCACATAATTATTTAAATGCTTCACGTATTTTATATTTTGTATCAATTTACCTGATTAATAGCTAATTAATTACTTTGTCTGTGGAAATAAAAATAAATACAAAATACAGGCTATTAAAAATCCAAATGCAGTTTTTAAATGAATTGATAGTATACATTATTAACCTGAAATATTTGCTATTGGTGACATTTTTTCATTCTAAATCATGTACAAGTCCAAATATCAGCTTCTGATGTTTTATGCATTGGTGAAATATCATTTTAAAAAATCACAATTCATCAAAGGATCAATAATTTTCTTGCCCCACAGAAGCAATTTTATCCCAAATATGTCCAGAAAATGTACGGCTAGTTTATTTTATTGCATTCAGATTTATAATCACAGTCAGCTACAACAACCAGATTGAATTATTTTTTTAAATGAATTATGCAGCCGAAATTTCCCATTTACCACAAAAGTAATCGAACAGCTGAAAGATTTTTGGTGAATGAAGTGATTCTTCAGGTTTTGCACTGTGTTGAGGAAGAAAATGATTCATACTGAGGATAGGGCTATGATTGTTTTTAGTGTTAGAGTGTATATACAGAGTCAGTGTGTATAGTATAATGTGTTATACAGCGTTAGATACCTCATCAGCAAGGCTGTGTGAGATACAGAAAAATGCCACATGGCCGGCAGAGGAGATCCCACTGTGAGATGATTTACATTTGTATCCTACATTTACTGCACCATGTTAAACCGGATGCTACACGCTTCCATTTCTTGTTAGCTACATCAGCCAGTAGCTCCTGTTCAAAACTAAGAAGCTTTAGACAGCAAACACGTCTTGGCTGATTGACTACATCTTGAAAAGCATTGTAAAGTCAAGATTGCCTTAACTGCTAGAGAGAGTGTTTAATGCAATGCTGGCTTTACCGTTCAATGAAACTCAGCCCAATAAGGACTGTTGTTTTGTAACTGGGAAAATGATACCTGCACAACACATTGCTGATTCCAATATTGATTCATTTGCCACATGGAGCTGGTGATGATAGACTCTTTTCCATACAGATTAAATATTAACAGTCTAAATCGTGCAGTTCAGCAGGACTTTAATATGTGCATGTGTAATGAGGTGTGTTTTATTTACAGCTCAAACACAGCGGCTCTCTGTGAACCCCGCTTTGTTAAATCGGCCTCTTCTTAGTTAAATTTATTGGCATTTAAACATGACAAAAAGGCCATAGAGGTGGTCATTACAATAATCCATCATGTCTACAACTGCTGGCCTGCATGCTCCTAAATTCAATCTAAGAAGGGTCAACAGAGCAATTTTTGTCTCCCTAAATCACACTGCTTCTCCTTCAGTGTTATCAGTTAAAAATCCTGCCAGCAGAGAATAGATGCAAACGGGAAAAGGGGACTAAACTGTACCTTTCCTTGTCACTTGGGTGGAACCTCAATTATATGCATCATGTATATTTTAACTAGAATGGTTCATGTAGTGTACCTTTAAAGATAAACAGTAATTATAGTCCAATATATCTTAAATCTTTATTTTTAACACGTTAAAGATACACATTAAAGTTAGAAAAGATAAGACAATGGTATGATCCCAGCAACAAGGAAAGGTCATTATTATATTTTTTGCTATTATTATTGTTGTTGTTGTTGTTGTTATTATTATTATTATTATTATTATTATTCATTGTTGTTGTTGTGGTTTATTTGGTTATTTGTTTTTGCTTGCATGCATTCCTCCAGTCTATACATTGCATATTACATTAAAATTCACACTGAATGAACCCCTCATCTTTTTAGAACTGTAAGGAACCTGCAGATGGAGTAAATCAGCAGCTCTCACCCTCTCGCCTCATTGATTATCCACCTAGTAAAGAGCCCAGAGCGCTCAATTCTGCCATCGATGTGGGCTGCGGAGGCGGAGGAGAATCTCAGACCCCCATGAACGAGCTTTTTATTTTGTGTGTTTGTGCTGAAGGCGTATCGATTTCGGTGCAACTCGAACAGTCGATCTCCAGCATAACCAGGCTGCATCAAATCCTGTTTTTAACGCACACACATTCAAAATGACTCAGTGTTCGAGTTCCACCTCAGTTTTCTTCAAAGTTGAATTGACTTTTTTGTGTGTGTGTTTTTGTCTGCCTATTCATCAGGGCTTGGTGTGGGAGCTGTGTGAGGTGTGGGAGGGGAAACATCTCAGTGATGAACTGGATTTTCTCAGTAAAGAAAAGTTTGATAAATGAAATAACTTTCAAGGATGAAAAACATAATTGGGAAACAAACCATGCCCTATTTGCGTATGTAAGTGCTAGAGTACCTGGCCTACTGTAAATACACTAACAAACAGGATTTGCAATTTATATGTAGCTTTTTTATGGGTTTTTTTTGTTTGTTTGTTTGTTTTTGCTGTTGCTACATTGATATGGGAGACACCAGAAAACGCTTTCTCTGCTTTCTCAGCTAAAGCAAAATCAAATGAAATTCGATTCATTTTACTGAATGTGAAAGGACTCAGGATGGGAAAGAAGCATTTTACTCTTACTTTCATGTTATTTATTAAGTGGACTTCTAGTGAATTCACAAACCTCAGTCTTAGAAAGCCAGTAGAAACCAAAAGGGTGAACATTTTGAATTCCTTTGTCATTCAATAATAAAAGTGTAGGTAGAATGTGCTATACATTTTCTTTACAACCCCAATTCCAAAAAGATGGGACGCTGTGTAAAATGTAAAGAAATGTAAATAAAAACAGAATGCAATGGTATGTAAATCTCTTAAACTCATGTTATTCACAATAAAAGATAGAAAACATGTTAAATGTTTAAACTGAATAAATGTACCATTTTAAGAAAACAGTAAGGTAATTTTGAACTTGATGCCTGCAATACGTCTCCAAAAAGTTGGGACGTGGGCAACAGAAGGCTGGAAAAGTAAGTGTTACTACAGGTGGCTGTGGCTCAGTTTTTTAGAGCGGGTTGTCCACTAATCATAGGGTTGGTGGTTTGATTCCTGGCCAGCATGACTCCACATTCCGAAGTGTCCTTGGGCAAGACACTGAACCCCAAGTTGCTCCCGGTGGCAAGTTAGCGCCTTGCATGGCAGCTCTGCTACCATTGGTGTGTGTGTGTGTGTGTGTGTGAATGGTTGAATGAGACACAATGTAGAGGGCTTTGGAAAAAAGCGCTATATAAGTGCGTCATTTACCATTTTACTAAAAAGAAACAGCTGGAGGAACATTTTGTAACTAATTAGGTTCATTGGCAACAGATCAGTAACTTGATTGGGTATAAAAAGAGTATATTAGAGAAGCAGAGTCTCTCAGAAGTAAAGATGGTATGGAATCTGGATGGAAGCACCCGCATACCATCAGAGATGCAGGCTTTTGAACTTTGCACTGAAAAAAGCTGGATGGTCCCCCTCCTCTTTAGTCCTCTTTAGTTTAGAGTCCATGGTTTCCAAAAAGAATTTAAAAGTTTGATTCGTCGGACCACAGAACAGTTTTCCACTTTGCCACAGTCCATTTTAAATGAGCGTTGGCCCAGAGAAGACAGTGGCGTTTCTGGATCATTTTCACTTATGGCTTCTTCTTTGTATGATAGAGCTTTAGCCAGTGTTTGTGGATGGCACAGGTATCTGTGTTCACAGACAATGAGTTCTGGAGGTGTTTCTGAGCCCATGCAGTGATTTCCATTACAGACTCACGCCTGTTTTTAATGCAGTGCCGCCTGAGGGACCAAATATCACGGGCATGCAATATTGATTTTCATCCTTGTCCCTCACACACAGAGATTTCTCCAGATTCTAGGAATCTTTTGATGATATTATGTACTGTAGATGATGAGAAATTCATAGTCCACAATTTTATGTTGAGGCACATTATTCTAAAATTGTTCCACAAATTGTAGATGCAGGTTTTCACAGAATGGTGAACCTCTGTCCATCTTTACTTCTGACAAACTCTAACTCTCCAACATACTCTTTTTATACCCAATCATGTTACTGACCTGTTGCCAATTAACCTCCAGCTGTTTCTTTTTTAGTAACACTTACTTTTCCAGCCTTTTGTTGCCCCATCCAAACTTTTTTGAGACGTGTTGCGGCCACCAAATTCCAAATTACCTTTTTTTTTCTTAAAATTGTACATTTACTCAGTTTAAACATTTGATGTTTTTTTATGTTCTACTTTAAATAAAATACAGGTTTATGTGCTTTACAAATCATTACATTCTGTTTTTATTTACATTTCTTTACATTTTACACAGTGTCCCAACTTTTTTTGGAATTGGGGTCATAATTTCCTTTCATGGCAGTAATAAAAATGTTTGGTTTTTTTAAACTTCTGTAAAAAAAAAAAAAAAGTCTGCATACTTATTATATGCTTATAGACTTTTATTTTATGTGCATATATTTATATAAAGTAAGCTTACACACTTAGCTGGTTGCTTATAAATTAAAATGTTATGTAATTAGCTTGGCACATGTAAATATCAGTTGAATACATGTTTGTTTTCATTTATGCTGTAAGCATGGAGCCACCCGCCCTAAGTTTTTGTGGAAAAATTCATTTTTTTCTCGCCACATGCTAGGATTTTCTTGTTATTTCGTGTATATTGTATTCACTCCACAAAATTGTACAATATGCTGAACTATTAACCCAGCTTTCATTCCACTGTTTTATGAAGATGTTATACCAGGGCAGGAGGGAAAAAGTAAGATGTCAGGGGTTGTATTTAGCTCAGATGAAGATGTGTGATTTGGAGCAATGGTCAAACAGAGCTGAAGACGGAGCTCATTCCAGAGAGGGACACTTGTTGACTCACACAGCTGTTTAAATATGGAACTGCTTCACCTCTAGTGCACTACTTTTACCGTACGGTCTTTTTTGATTTGTGCTCTGTTTAACTGCTTAAATGTGTAACTGTTTAACCATGTCATCCACACCTGTTAAATCATAATTACTGTTATCACTGCTTTAGCACAGATCAGAAGAGCATAGAGGATGTATGGAGGACTCTGCTCAGTTACTGATAATTAAGTAAGGACTAAAACACTCTGTCATGCTGTTATAGGAAAATATTAAACAACAAGGTGGTGTGAAGCAGCCTACATTATTGTTACCAATCCAAAGTTGATTCTTTTTATATAACACCATGTCCTTTTGTGCTTTTTTCCTCTTACACAAATGCAATTTGTCACCGCCCACTTCTTCATGTCAATTTGAATAAAACAGTGCAGTCTCTTATTGAAGATATTTCTGAAAAACCTATTTGTGGCAGGAAAGTTTTTTTTTTAAATATACCAGAAGTGTTTTGTATCTTATAATTTTTTTTACGTATTCAAAAACTGAAATTTGTGCATTTGTGTACTCTAAGTTAAAAGCATCCCTCATGCAAATCTGTGTGTGTGTGTGTGTGTGTGTGTGTGTGTGTGTGTGTGTGTGTGTATTAATAAATGCACATTAATATAAGAGGATTAATCAAATGATTTGCAGCTGAATGATGCTGTTGTAGAAAATTAATCAACACATTCTAACCACTCAGAATTCAGAATTCAGCAGTGCTGTTGTATATGTACATAAAATGTGACAATCTGGTGGCTGCTTTTCCAAAAGGAGAGGTGAGTGTGATAAACCGGTAATAAAATGTTATTTGTGAACCAGACGCTGGAGTTTACCTTTAAAACTACAGCATATTTGACTTTAGACAATTTGTCAAACTACTGAGTCAGCAGCCTTGGAACAGTCGTCTGATACGAGTATCATCTTGTGAGAAGCAGCACATTTGTGTGTCGTTTAAGAGTCTACTGGTCGATACATCCTGTGTGCAGAGCTACAAGCCTCAATCGCTCTTATCTCCACCCTGTTCCTGTACCAGTGATTGAGTAGAAACTACTCAGGGGGTCTCTCTCACATTCACTCAGCCCTCTCTAACACACACACACACACACACACACACACACACACACACACACACACAACTATATATATATATGTATATATGTATATCCCTGAAGGAGCAAAGCACATATATATAATTGGGTCAAAACTTATGTTCCTAAATGCTAACATTTTAGCCACAGGAACATTATATATATATATATATATATATATATAATGTTCTGTGGCTAAAATATAATATTAATACATATATATATATATATATATATATATATATATATATATATATATATATATATATATATATATATATATATATATATATATATATATATATATATATATATATACATACATATATATATATATATATATATATATATATATATATATATATATATATATATATATATATATATATATATATATATATATATATATATATATATATATATATATATATATATATAAAATGTTCCTGTGGCTAAAATGTTAGCATTTAGGAACATAAGTTTTGACCCAATTATATATATGTGCCTTGCCTCTTCAGCTATCTGGCATTATATAGCTATCAAGTGTTAGACAAACAGATAATTGTGTAATTAATTTGTGCCATTTGTAAAATGTAAACACAACACAACTGCCAATAGGGAGCAAATTCCAGAAGTACTAATAATAAATAAATAAATAATGGAGAATCCGTGAATCTACTGTGTAACGGAACGGACAGAGATCCTGAGATTCAGGAAATCAGTCTATAAGAACATGGAAATGAAGTAGCCTGTGCCAACACACCAGCACTTTCTCTCTATCATAAATAAATATTAGCAGTTCTCACAATCCAACTTCTCATAGAAATCCTGGCCAGTGTTGCATTCCTGCTTCTTGTTGCTACACCGAGTGTCTTTAGGCTATAAAATCCCCGCAGCAGGAAGGGAACCGTTTTTATCAAAGGACAGGTTAGGCGGTAAACACAAAGTCATTAACCTCTGACCCCGATGAATTGGAGGCCTCAGGAAAATGCTGCCTCACCATCTGATTGTTTTGGAAAGGAATTCCCAAGTGTCTTGGAGGTATCAGAAATAAGTGGTGTCATTTAATAGATTTTAGTGCCACATCAACACTGACAGTTGTTAACCTACACAGATCTCCATTAGTTATTTCTAGTATACTGTGTGGTGCCAATATGGTATTGGAATACAAACTCTGATATAAAGTAGCCATGAAACGACTCAAGAGATGTGATTTGATTCCATCTGTTAACGTATTTCCTTATGAAACAGGAGACATAAACATGTTAACTGACTTGTGTAGCAGTAGACCAAGTAACGTGACTTGTGTAGCAGTAGACCATGTAACGTGACTTGTGTAGCAGGAGAACATGTTAAGTGAATTGTGTAGCAGTAGACCATGTAATGTGACTTGTGTAGCAGGAGAACATGTTAAGTGAATTGTGTAGCAGTAGACCATGTAATGTGACTTGTGTAGCAGGAGAACATGTTAAGTGAATTGTGTAGCAGTAGACCATGAATCATGACTTGTGTAGCAGTAGAACATGTTAAGTGTATTGTGTAGCAGTAGACTACTGTATGTTAAGTGACTTGTGCAGCAGTAGACTATGTTAAGTGACTTGTGTAGCAGTATAGCATGTAACATGACATGTTTAGCAGGAGAACATGTTAAGTGACTTGTGTAGCAATAGACCATGTATAATGACTTGTGTAGCAGTAGAACATGTTAAGTGAATTGTGTAGCAGTAGACTATGTTAAGTGACTTGTGTAGCAGTAGACCACATTAAGTGACTTGTGTAGCAGGAGAACATGTTAAGTGAATAGTGCATGGATTGTGAAATATTGTGTCTCTTATAAAGTTACTGAGTACAGTGATCATGGAAATTAAATTAAATTAAATGAAGTGAGGTCTTCATCAGACCAAACTGTTGCGAAGTCTGTGGGTTCATGAAGTTGGTCAACTTGGCCCAGACACTTTGAAGCCTTCTTCCAGATGAAAGGTGTGTAAACAGCTAATGGGAGGTGTGAGAGGGACCCTGGTTAATGTTATAGACTCTTCTTATACACCACTTGGTGTGGATGTCTTTCAATGCAGGAAAACATCATTATCTGAGACAGAGGGCAATTTCTGTACCAAACAGTGATGCTGTATGTCAGAATGTTCTCTATGACACACCTGTAGAAACAGTTGAGGATGGGTTTGTGCCTGCTGCTCCTTTTCAGTCTTATTAGGAAATAGAGGCAATGTTAAAGTCATCTTCACTAAAAACAAGGTGTTGAGGGACCATGACAAGCGAAGTTCTTGCCCATGAGGGACTATGACAAGTGATGTGCTTTGCTGACAATTTCTACTGCTGCACCACCAATATGTAGAGGGGTGTGTGATGCTCGGTTCCTCCTGAAGTCCACAACCATCTCTTTAGTCTTAGAGGACATTTAGAGGACACTATGAGAGAAATTGTTCTCCTAGCACATAACACACATTCTCGAGAGCATTTAGTTGGATGATCACAACACTAGTACGGAATTAATCTTCAAAAATGTTGTTTTTTTTTATTGTTTTCCCAGAAGTACCTAACTAAAACATTTTTAAATGTGATTTTTTTCTAAATGTACTTTTGTATTGGTGTCTATAACATTAAGGGAAAGATACAAACCCACCAATTTTATTTTTATTCAGGCACTTTAAACATAATGCATGAAATAAAGCATTGGCCCAGAATCCTAGGGGTAAGTTGGGGGGTGTCAAGCAGCAGACAGGAGTGACACACTATAGTAGAACATGAAGAGACAATAAGCAGCATGTCTGTGTGATTGGCATTTAGACGTGACCCAAACAGCCAGACATTTCAGGAGCTGATTTGAAGCGGCGTCTCTGGTGCCACAGCAATGTCTCCTTCACGCTTGGCTCTAAATGGTTTCACAGTCGGAGGGAGTGTGTGTATGTGTGTGTGTGTGTGTGTGTGTGTGTGTGGGGAATAAACTTCACTCTCCAATCCCCTGGCCCATTTTAAACAGCAGATAAAAAGGTGCACCGACAGGCAATGACATGTTACTCCTCCTCCTCTCGGCTGATAAACAAAACGCCAAATATCCAGTGCATTTTTTGACACCCACTTTTCGGCTGCCACTCCAAATAAAGGGAAGCGTGTGGATTTTCACACGTCCCGAATTCGCTGAGTGATGGATGCAGTTTGGCCAAGTCTTTTCAGAGGAAAGTAGCTAATGCATGCTCAGGAAGTCATTAGAAGTGGTCGAATGACATCAGAGGTTGATTTGCATGTTCATTAAATTTGTCTTGATAATTTGCATATCAAATGTGTTACATAGAGAGGAGAAGAGAAGAGAAGAGAAGAGAAGAGAAGAGAAGAGAAGAGAAGAGAAGAGAAGAGAAGAGAAGAGAAGAGAAGAGAAGAGAAGAGAAGAAGATAATAATATTATTAATATATTTCTTCTAGAAACCAATCTTTGGTCATGGCACTACAAAATAACTACTTAGAAAATTTGTCTCAAGACAAAATAAACTAGTGGTAGTAAGGATTTAGGAAATAGACATGAATGAATTAGCTGGAATGAATTATGGATGAAAAAACCTGCTTTTATTAATGTAAACATTGACAAGAAGAGAGGTTAAAACAAAGAAGCAGAACAAAGAAATAATCATGGGGACAAACAATGGTGAGCAGTGATTTGTTGTTGGGATCAGTGGTGATCAGTGATTGGTTGTTGGGAACAACAGTGAGCAGTGATTGCTTGTTGGGATCAGCAATGATCAGTGATTGGTTGTTAGGAACAACAGTGAGCAGTGAATGGTTGTTAAGAACAACGGTGAGCAGTGATTGGTTGCTTGTATCAATGGTGATCGGTGATTGGTTGTTGGGAACAACAGTGAGCAGTGATTGGTTGAAGAAACGTTCACACATTAAATGTGAACAAATATAGCAAAACATTCACTGAGTTGGCAAAACAGAACGAGGGTCCCTGGGTCAACAAGGCACATGGCTTAAGTTAACTGAGCAGCCAATTGCAAATGTTATCATGTGACATCACGGTTAGTCAAAGTGGTTAAGTTGTTTATGATTCGCTGACTGATTTTAATCTCCTCCCCTTTTCACTGCGAAATCAGGACTTTCGCACACAGCACCTTTTATTCTCAACACACATGTGCACACACACACACAAACACACACACACACACACACACAAACACACACACACACACACACACACACACACACATACACAAACACAGCCATACACACACACACACACACACACATGGGAATTATTCCAGTCAACTGATGAAATTTCTTATTGCATTAAAGGAGCAGTAATCATTATAGAACATGATTAAATATGTCTCCATCTATTGACTCAAGACTGTTTATGCATTTCTGCATTTGTTTAGTCAATAGTGTGATGTAAATGATGTAATTAATTATAGATGTTGGTGTCGACTCATTGATGAGAGAAACGCCTCCAGTGTGACGGATGTTAAAGGAGGGATCAGAGTTGTTCAGGGAATTCAGCCGTGCCCAGATCTATTTCTTCATTTACATCACTCACTCGTTCCTCCTTCCTGTTTTTTAACTGCTTGCCATCACGACTGATAGACTTGTGTCAGTGCACTCGTCTCCTAAGTCTGGGAAACAGTGACAGTGGACAGATATGAGACACAGACGAGTGGGCAGGCATCGCAGGGGACACAGCTTTCGTTTTACAGCCACGTAAAAATGAATGTGCTGCAGATGAGGCTCTGTGAGATCAGACAACAATTCCGATACGTTCTCGACTGCTAACGTGTTAAACAGCCATCAAGAAAAGACTGATACTGATTAGTAAAGAATATGTGCCACTTACAAAGCTGATTGTGATGAAGTGATAAAGTGGTTTTTTTCAAGTTTTTTTAAAAGCCCTCAAATGTTAACTTATATGTTATGTAAGGAAAATTGTGTAGATAGCATGTGGAAGAAGAACGGAAGGAAGAAATTAAAAAAATGGTAAGAAAGAAATAAAGAATGAATGAATGAATGAATGAATGAATGAATGAATGAAGGAAAGAGGAAAAATACAACTGAATAACAAACAGCAAGAAAGGGAGAAAATTATGAACAAAAAGTATAGTGAAAAGGAAGGAGAAAGAAGAGGAAGACAAACAAACAATAAAGAAACAATCAGTAAAGACAATAAATAAATGAGAGACAAATAGAGAGAGAGAGAGAGAGAGAGAGAGAGAGAGAGAGAGAGATGGACAGTGAGTGTGAGTTAAAGCCAGGCTGCTGATTGGACAGCTGCGATACTGCTGGTTATGACATCATCAACTGGCAGTCAGGCTTGGTCAGTGTGTTTCTCACTTTAATGAAAGACTTTAAGAAGTTTCTAAAACAAGTGTATAATAACCAACAAGAAACATACTAAATGGTGATTCACCATTTAAGCATTTTTGATATATAGATAAAGAATGAATGAAAAAAAGAAGACGAAACAGAAAATAGTGGGTAGAGTCACTGCTCAGCTCCAGAACACACATATTAAAAGTGGAGAACAATTAGAACTGATCAATGAGCTGGACTCATCCTGTGCTCGCTGTCCTGGCTGGAGGATTAAATGCTATTGGAAAATTGAGTTTGTCCACATGCCGAACATCACGTGTTTGTCCTCATCCACCGACTTCTCCATGACTAGCTCCTTCACTAAAAGGTCGGCGTGTGGTCTCGCTGGGAGGTCAGAGGTTACACAGAGTGCCTCGTCAAGCTCAAGGGAAGTAATTTCCATTTTAATGTCACACTCCTAATCTGTCAGAGATGCAATGTACACGACACAAAGGCATTAAGCGAGCTTCATCTATCACCCGGCCTGGGTGCTTTCATTGCTCTAATAGTCACCACGGCTCTTCGTATCTCACTGTCCATCACCTCGAGTGCTAGAACAGCACAAGCTAGAAGTCAGTAGCTCTCACTGACTGTGTGGAGTACCTCCTCATCTTCATCCTTATCCTCCTCCTAATCCTAATCTCATCTCCTGTGCTTCTTTCAACTGGGGGAAATGAGAGAAGTGAACCCCATCCACTTAGCTGTGTGTCAATAATCTGCTCGATTCCTCTAATAGATCCACATCCTACTGAGATGCTCCTTCCTGTCCCTAATCATTACTATCATCCAAACTGGAATGTGAAACATACATACACATTCAATTCAATACAATTTTATTTGTACAGTACTTTTAACAATGGACGTGGCCACAAAGTAGCTTTACAGAAATGTATAAATTCTGATGTAAATTTTTAATTTATCAATGTACTCCTAATGAGTAAGCCAGAGGCGACAGTGGCAATAAAAAAACTCCCTGGGACGACATGAGGAAGAAACCTTAAGAGGCACCAGACTCAAAAGGGAACCGATTCTCATCTTGATGAAACCAGATCTATATAATCTACAGATTCTACAACTGTTTATTAGTCAAAAAGTGCAATTGTGTAACCAGGGACTTATGAGGATATGAGCAGCTTATGTATATGAGCATCAGAGTAATTTCTGAATTCAATATAATTTTAAGCTGAAGTCGATATTGTTGAAGTTATTGACAGCAAGTAGTACCCTCTTTGGAACCCATGTTCATCCAGTGACTCCTTATAGAATCCTACAATAGTTACACTTAACCTTAACTATCCAAAGAGTGTATTAAATAAGTATGTACATCTGTACTACACTGTAAAGTCTTAAGATTTTGGAAGCCTCAACAGTTCTTCAGTTGTTCCTCTGGGATACCTGTAAAGATTTTACATCATTTTCTCTATCTGAAAGGGTGCCTAGAAGGTAAAAACTCTTAATTATCCAATGTAAAAAAATTCAAAAGCTAAAACAAAAAGAAGAAAAGGACAATTAAGGTTAGAAAAATGTATGAACCACTATCCAAAGAACCTTTGTAGAATCTTTTTCTAAGCATATATTAATTCAATTATATGTAATTCTATACAGAGTGCATTAAGTACTACAGTAAGATAATTCAGCTAACTGTTAAATGACTAATAGGTTCTATCCATTAATAATAATAATAAATAATAATAATAATAATAATAATAATAATAATAATAATAATAATGAGCAAAAATTTGGAGTTCATATCACCCAGTTAACAATCTTAAAAACAAGGGTTCTTCAAGGGTTCTCAAAGGGGTCTTTGGATACTTAAGTTTTTAGCTTCCAAAAAGGATTTAAGGAGCATTTTAGGGTTTCACCAAAGGACAATCATAAACACTTAAGGATTGTATATTTTAAAGAGTGTACAGCATATACAGTCAGAGAGTACAGTCTAACTGTACATACTTATTTAATACTCTCTTAGAAAATACTCAATGGTTATTTAGGGTAGTTAAGGGTTCTTAGCTTTATTTTAACATTTTAAAACATCTATGAAAGGGAACGTCTCTGCTGTAGGGTACATCTTGGGATGAAAATGGGGTTCTCTAGGTGTTCATTTGATAAGTAAGAGTACTAAATTTAAAAAAAAGAAAAGAAAAGAAAAAAATGGATTCTAATTGGAACTGTTTCTTACACAGAAACACACCTGTTTTAGGGTTTTAGGAGCTTTAAGAGTGTATAGTATATGCACTATATGTTATCCACCCACATTCACATAACAAGAACAAATACAATTTCTAGATGAAGTTATTTAAGAAGTTATCCTCTGCAGAATCCAATATGCAGCTTCATTTTTGTCCACATCATTATTATATGTTATTATTATGTTATTATGTTATTATGTTCTGCACTGAGAGTAGTGGAGAACCACAGTGAGCATCTGGTTCTCGGTCAGGCTGTGCCTCTGTACACATTGTGTTCGGGTGACTGCACGCTCAGCCCTGCTGCGCACCATCATTTTTCCTGTCAGAATCACAGGGGGAGGAATTTGCGGAGGAACCCCACCGTGCAATGTTTATATTTCATAAACAAAATGATGTTTTCACCGTAGGGCTGAGACGGGCGGTTCCACTCACTGAATTCCCCCCAAATGCTCGACGCAGATTATTAATGCGCTCCAGTAACTGTTAATTTCACTTTGGGGGAATGATTTATGGGCAGGCAAAGAAGAGAGGCATAATCTAATTGAGATCAGAATAGCTGTTTCTCGCATATTCACAGGCACACCATCCAGATGGGGCACAATGATTAATGCCTAATGAGCAAATAATCCATGAAATGAATAAAAAAAAAAAACAATTCTTCAATAGCATGTCGCACTATAGGAGAGATGAATAGAAGAAGAAGATCATGATGGAAACATTTCTGTCACCTTTTTCATCTAAAAGAGAGACAGAGAGGGGACTGAGACTGGATTATTAGATTATTTACTTTCCTGGTTTACAAAGACAACACTGAAAGTTGTATTTGATGGAGGAAATTCATAGCCAGTCAAATAGCAAATTTAATTGAGTCTCTGAAACTAAACATTATATAAACCAAACACAATTACTAACTGAAAAACAAGGCATATTTCCAGTTCCATAATTAATCATGTAAGAAATAAAACACTCTTTTTGTTGGTATATGAAAATAATCAATGATGGGATGGGGTGATTAAGTGGAGTTACTGTTTTTATTCCATAGATGATTGTTTTTCTATAACTATTATAATTATTTATTTATTACAGTACAACATGTCACACTTTGTTTATCCATTTATAGTTACAATTAATTTTGTGCAACGTTATAGGAAAATTATTTCCCTCAACAGCCTTGCTTTTCTCTCCAGCCAAAGTAAAATAAATAAATAAATAAATAAATATTTAAAAACTCAGATTGTCATGTTACCAATAAACCACAAATGGTAAACTTCTCTGTCCTGAAGACTTTCCCATGTTGGACAACTTAAAGATTGACTTATAGCTTTATCTCTGAATGACACTGGAGACTCCTTCCAGATAGCTATTCCTTCCAGGAAAAACAATATTGCCATATCAACAATGTTCAGGTTTTTTCTCATTGATCATTCATTTATCTAATAATAGATACGCAGTTAAAATTGTCATGCTAACCTGAAGGCTGTAAGCTTCCTTTAATGGTTAATTGCTAACTACTGCTAATTTAATTGCTTAGATTTGATTCTTCGATCCAGAAGTCAGCTGGATTGGCAAAATATTTGTTTTCTGAAACATTTTTTTCCGCAGCTATTTGGCATCCCGGAAATAATTATAATTGCAAGATTTATACGTTTATTGGATATATTTTCATCTTCATAGCTGCATCAGGATTGACAGTATACACCATTTAATAAAGAAAACCATCTACAGTCCATTTCTATACTTAACAAGATTTATATTATGAGCAAAGAGGATATTATTGCCGTAGAAAGTGATACCTGAATCAAAATTATGGAAGTTTCACATTGAGATATTGATGTTAATGTCAGAAAGATTGATAAGACTAAATGCTGACACCTTTTTCCCCTCGAGTCATTTCCAATATTGATTTTTATATAGATTTTTATATGATGGTTTCATCTGTAAGCATTATAACACACAGTGCAGCACCTTTCACTGAGCAGCTTTAACTGAGAGCCATTGAGAGCATTAGCTACTCCTTATCCCTCTAATGCTTCATTAGTGAAATGGGCCGTTCCCATCATTCAACTGCATTGCTAATGAGCTGCGTGCTGAATTTGGAGAGAAAGAGAAAAGTCTCTTTATACTGTTATGGCGAATTATTTATTTGTGCAGCCAAACCGAAGCCATGCTGAACATTTTGTGAACAGTATCACAGAGTTTATTCAGCTGGACAGCCACCTTGGTGTGCTGCGAGGTGTCTGAATTTCCTACCGGCTCAGTTTCCATGATTTCACTATCCACTTATAATTCTCAGTTAGTAATTGTAGGTCCATGCTTTTTGCCAGAATTCCGTTTAGCGAAAACTAAATCTATAACCTCCCACAAACCCAGTATAATAGATTATACGGGGCAGTGGAGGTTTAGCGGTTAAGGCTCTGGGTTACTGATTGGAAGGTCGGGGTTTAAGCCACAGCACTGCCACTTTTGGGCCCTTGAGCAAGGCCCTTAACCCTCTCTGCTCCAGGGGCGCTGTATCATGGCAGACCCTGCACTCTGACCCCAACCTCCTAACATTCTAGGGTATGCGAAGAAAAGAATTTCACTATGCAAATGTATATGTGATCAATAAAGACTCAATATCAATAAAGACTCGTTATTAAAATTGCATAGGTAAATGTCATACAGACAGACAAAAAATAGATAGGATGAACGGAGATAAATTGGTACAGATAAACTTATAAGTACTTTTCTGCTGGCCTAATTAAACTAATGAAAATCAAAATTAATGTCACTAATCCCTTCCACTGGAAGTGCCTGATAGAAATAATATGATTTAATTCATGTGACATGACATCATAAAGGTGGGCATGGTCAGCATCAAACAGGTAATACAGGTTATTGTTCTAAACTTCTCATGACAAATATATCACACATATTTATGATTATATACACACATGTATATATATATATATATATATATATATATATATATATATACATAAATATATATATACATATGAAGTACTAGTTTGAGTACTTAAGCATAAAGTTACTTCAAGTCATGTACATCATTAAATCATTTTCAAGATTGTCCCAAATTACTAAACATGGTTCATCATGGTTCAGGTTAATTGGGATAATCTTGAAATACAATAAATAGAGAGAGGAAAACTGAAGCAATATAATGGGTGCATTATACACCCAACAGCTATATCTTTAAATGATGCACTAATGAATGTCACGTTTAAGAAGCAGAGGAATAAAGTAAACTGGGAAATACAGGACATTACTATTAGTATTTTACTGAATATTGAAACCTTTTAGCAGTGTTCTGGTATGAGTTTTAATTAATCTCTTCATACAAAAGTTTGGACACGATTGGATATGAATTTGAAAAATACTGAAGATTTTGTTGTTGGTCTTTTTATAGAATTATTTAATGTTACTTAGGTCACATTGTTTTTGGATGTAGATCTTTTTCAATGACATTTTAGAAGTGTCAATAAAGATAAAAAGGCCTAAACAAAAACAATGTGTTTAGAATAGAAATGAAAACCAATTACTTTTTGCATGCCAAAATTTGTATTTTTGAAAATGTATGTTTTGCATTTTCTAAATGAAGCCATTTCCCCACACTGTAAAACAAGATACCCCCTTAAAGTTATTTCTTCTCTTTAACAACAACTGCCATGACAATTTTTGGATATTGAACTCAAGTTTATAAGTTTTCAAAAATTAAACTGAAAGTAATCCATTGTCTTGACTTGGACGACTCAAAACTCACGTTTTTTTTGTTGTTGTTTGTTTGTTTGTTTGTTTTTTTATTGGATTGTTGTTTCTAAGTTTAACCACATGAAATGTTTTATAGTGCATTATTTTTGCAGCAAGAACTACACTATGGAATAAAATGTCTTCATGACTCCTGCATCATAAAGCTGCTTTTATTATTGCTATATAAAATAGCCACACAATGTAAAAGTCCTTTTTTACATTAAAAACAAGCAGTGAAAATATATTTGCAAGGGACTTTTACATAAATATGATGTCCAAGGCATTTGTCATGTTTGCATCAAACTTTGACAGCTATTCCACTTATACTTTTTTTTCTACAAACATTGCTCAACAATTGTGCTGATCTGTATGTAGAGGTTCACATTATCACTACA
Source organism: Ameiurus melas (assembly GCA_012411365.1). NCBI lineage: Eukaryota > Metazoa > Chordata > Actinopteri > Siluriformes > Ictaluridae > Ameiurus > Ameiurus melas. Next base: position 20,177,347 of record CM022769.1, on the reverse strand, counting down.
ACGTTGCTGCTACATAAGAAGAGGTCTGATTGGTCAGAGTCTGAATAGCAAAGCTTCTGATTGGTATAAGCGGGTTATTGAGGGGGTTATTAAGGGGGTTACAGGGCGGCTGTGGCGCAGATGGTAGAGCGGGTCGTCCACTAATCATAGGGTTGGAGGTTTGACTCCCGGCTCGGATGACTCCACATGCCGAAGTGTCCTTGGGCAAGACACTGAACCCCAAGTTGCTCCTGATGGCAAGTTAGCACCTTGCATGGCAGCTCTGCTACCGTTGGTGTGTGAGTGTGGGTATGAATGGGTGAATGAGACACAGTGTAAAGCGCTTTGGATAAAAGCGTTATATAATGTGCCATTTCCCATTTATTTTGGTCTCATTTCGTAGTTGAAAAATACTGAGTAAAAAAATAAATAACCATTAGATTTCACTGAGGGCGCACGGTGGCTTAGTGCTTAGCATATTCACCTCACACCTCCAGGGTCGGGGGTTTGATTAACACCGTGGCCCTGTGTGTGCGGATTTTGCATGTTCCCCGTTCTGTGGGGGTTTCCTCCAGGTACTTCGGTTTCCTCCCCCAGGCCAAAGACATGCATGGTAGGCTGATTGGCATATCCAAAGTGTCCATAGTGTATGAATGGGTGTGTGAGTGTGTATGTGAGTGTGCCCTGCGATGGATTGGCACCCTGTTCAGGGTGTACCCCGTCTTGTGCCCGATGCTCCTTGGTATAGGCTCCAGGTTCCGCATGACCCTGAAGGAATGATAATCGGTATAGAAGATGGATGGATGAATGGATAGGTTTCACTGCTCAAATTCTGAACAATGGCTAAGTTATTGAATGAAATGTTACAGGATGCATGTCCTGCCATGGGCATCCCACACTGTAAAACTGGATAAGTTAATTTAAGTAAAAAAGATTTGAGGAAACTAATTACCTAAAAAATTTTAAGTCGATAAATTAATTTCTTTAAGCCAAATACACTTAAATATAACAAAAATTAATTTTAAATGACAAAGTTTGAGTTCAATTTTCAATTTGGCTTAAAGAACTTGATTTATGAACTTATTAAGTAATTTCTTCAGTTTTTTTTTGCGTTAAATAACTATCTGGTTTTACAGTGCAGTCAATCCCAAAGAGTTCCTCCTATGTTCTCTACAAATCTTAGTATATTTTTTTTAAATAAGTTCCACCTGTTAAACCCTACATCTATTAATTTCCAAAACATTCTAACAACAACTTTAACCTGACAATGATCCTTACTTGCATTCTTTCACACTAAATTTGATTACGTTGCTGTTTTCTGTGATATTGTATATTGTTGTTTATGAGTAAGCACACATAAATTGCTTAAATGCTATAAATTGAATCATCTAATCATGTGAAGAATTAATTGGTCCTGTATTTTCATCTTTAAGTGCAAACACAAGTTTTTGAGATGTTATGTTACCCAGTGCATTCACAAGCACATTTATTTTACCACATGGTCTGTGCAAGAAAAGACAGATTGATCCACAAGCTCCTAATTCTATAATGGTTTGCTTTAAGATGGTCTGGCCCGCCTCCCTCTAACCCATTTTCATTATAATTTCTTCATCATTATATTATATATTTCCCATCTGGGCTTTACTCGGCATGGTAATCGAATTACTATTCCTCCAATTCAGTCTTTGTCCTGTACTGCATCGCCCTCTTCATTTTCTGTGACTTCTATCAGGCCGGGGAATTAAGCTGAAAGCCATAAAGACGGCTGCAATAAAAATACACCAGCAAATAAAAGTTACTATTTTTTTTCTGTTTCTGACTCAAAAGAAGACACCTGCGTGTTCCTGAAGGCTAGGGTGACACAGCCTTTTTTACATCCATCTGCCTGATGTGATTGGTGTACAGACTTATATGGGTTATTTACTCTTAAATTTTATTTTGCACACACACACACGCACGCACACACACACACAAACATATACACTCACCGACCACTTTATTAGAAACACCTGTACTGTATCTGCGCACTCATGGAGTTATCTAATTAGCCAATCATGTGGCAGTGGTACAATGCAAAAAAATCATGCAGGTCAAGAGCTTCAGTTAATGTTCACATCAAACATCAAAATGATGAAAAAAGTCTGATCTCTCTGACTTTTCCAGTTACTGTCCACAAGACTCACAAAATTAGAACCTTTATAAGGCCAGTCCCATGCCATGTATCTCTGACACCACTGCTTTAGCTTTTAACTTAACCAGAATAGCAGCAATATTCAAAAATCTGATAAAAAATCTCTTGTGGTGATGGCTAATTAACAATAAAATTCTATTTAATTCTGTAGAAATGAGATTGCAAGAGATAAGCTGCTTGATTTATAGTGGACATTCTATTTTAATTTCTGTGGTTTCAATCCATAGCCACTCTATAGCTATATCCATTCTATCATCAGGAAAGGTATACTCACCCCTAGATCCATTTCTAACTTCACCCCTCTAACTTCATACATGTTCATATAAATTGAGTCATGTGAATTGTTGTGAATTATTGGAAACCATATTAGCTTGATTAGAGTAAACAAGATTTAGGTTTACAATTACACATTTCTCACTTTAGTTAAACCTATTTCTCACATTCCTTAAGAATTCCTTAAGAAAATGTTGTTGTTTTTTTAACTGACCCTACAGTTTTCAGTTTAAAAAATATTTCTACAATATTAAGTGTGTAAAATCACTGTGTAATCCATGCCATGATGAATTGAGGCTGTTGAGAGCAAAGCTACTCCTACCCATATTAGTATGATGTTCCTAATAAAGGAGCTGGTGAGTGTATATCAAAACATATATAAAAAGTTAGTATAGTATATATAACATATCTTTTGCCTATGTTAAACCCGGCTTCAGCTGCCAGCTCTGACAGATTAATTGCAGTCATGTTTTGAAGTGTGTGTGTGTGTGTGTGTGTGTGTGTGTGTGTGTGTGTGTGTGTGTGTGTGTGTGTGTGTGTGCTAATCTAAATTTATAAATGTGTGTGCATGAGTATCAAAATAAGTGAATACATGTATTTTGATAATATCTAATAATCAGTTTATAATATGGGTACATTTGGCCTCTGTGGAGTGATTTACATTCTTTAAAGAGCTACTACTGCTGTGAGACGAATTACTCCAAATTGTGAATTTTCACTTTACAGCATAACAAAGAGACCCTGTGGAGCTTTTCTTCTCTCTCTCTCTCTCTCTCTCTCTCTCTCTCTCACACACACACACACACACACACTTTACTTTCTTCTTAATATACAGTGGTGTGAAAAAGTGTTTGCCCCCTTCCTCATTTCCTGTTCCTTTGCATGTTTGTCACACTTAAGTGTTTCGGAACATCAAACCAATTTAAACAATAGTCAAGGACAACACAAGTAAACACAAAATGCAATTTGTAAATGAAGGTGTTTATTATTAAAGGTGAAAAAAAATCCAAACCATCATGGCCCTGTGTGAAAAAGTGATTGCCCCTAAACCTAATAACTGGTTGGGCCACCCTTAGCAGCAACAACTGCAACCAAGCGTTATGCGTAACGTGCAATGAGGCTTTTACAGCGTCCTGGAGGAATTTTGGCCCACTCATCTTTGCAGAATTGTCCTAATTCAGTTACATTAGAGGGTTTTCGAGCATGAACGGCCTTTTTAAGGTCATACCACAACATCTCAATAGGATTCAGGTCAGGACTTTGGCTAGACCACTCCAAAGTCATCATTTTGTTTCTTCATCAGCCATTCGGTGGTGGACTTGCTGGTGTGTTTAGGATCATTGTCCTGCTGCAGAACCCAAGTTCGTTTCAGCTTGAGTACACAAACAGATGGTCGGACATTCTCCTTCAGGATCTCTTGGTAGACAGCAGAATTCATAGTTCCTTTTATCACAGCAAGTCTTCCAGGTCCTGAAGCAGCAAAACAGCCCCAGACCATCACACTACCACCACCATATTTTACTGTTGGTATAATGTTCTTTTTATGAAATGCAGTGTTCCTTCTACGCCAGATATACTTGGACACACACCTTCCAGAGTTCCACTTTTTGTCTCATCGGGCCACAGAATGTTGTCCCAAAAGTCTTGGGGATCATCAAGATGTGTTGTGGAGAAATTGAGACGAGCTTTGATGTTCTTTTTGCTCAGCAGTGGTTTTCTCCTTGGAACTCTGCCATGCAGGCCATTTTTGCCCCAGTGCTTTTCCTGATGATGGAGGCATGAACGCTGACCTTAACTGAGGCAAGTGAGGCCTGCAGTTCTTTCGACGTTGTTGTGGGGTCTTTTGTGACCTCTTGGATGAGTCGTCCTGCGCTCTTGGGGTAATTTTGCGGCCGGGCACTCCTGGGAAGGTTCACCACTGTTCCATGTCTTCGCCATTTGTGGATAATGGCTCTCACTGTGGTTCGCTGGATTCCCAAAGCTTTGGAAATGGCTTTATAACCCTTTCCAGACTGATAGATCTCAATTATTACTTTCTTTCTCAATTGTTCCTGAATTTCTTTGGGTCTCGGCATGATGTGTAGCTTTTAAGGATCTTCTGGTGGACCTTACTGTGTCAAGCCGCTCCTATTTAAGTGATGCCTTGATTGTGAACAGGTGTGGCAATAATCAGGCCTGGGTGTGGCTAGAGAAATTGAACTCAGGTGTGGACAACCACAGTTATAGTATGTTTTAACAAGGGGGCAATCACTTTTTCACACAGGGCCATGATGGTTTGGATTTTTTTCACCTTTAATAATAAACACCTTCATTTACAAATTGCATTTTGTGTTTACTTGTGTTGTCCTTGACTATTGTTTAAATTGGTTTGATGTTCCGAACACTGAAGTGTGACAAACATGCAAAGGAACAGGAAATGAGGAAGGGGGCAAACACTTTTTCACACCACTGTAGAACCTGTCGGGCATTTCAAATGTTGCCAACAAATACAATTTTTCCTTTCTCTATTAAAGAATAACACATCATACTCTTTGTCCATTTATAGTTACTGTTAAAATTGTGGAACATTATGAAAGCAAGTTCTCACTTACATTATAGCAGCTATAAACAGTCATTCCGTAACCAGCCTCTCTTTCTCATTTACATTTACAGCATTTGGCAGACAGCCTTATCCAGAGTGACTTACCTTTACCAATCTCATTTATACAGCTGAGCAGTTGAGGGTTAAGGGCCTTGCTCAAGATTTGAACATATGACCCTCTGATCAGTAGTCCAACACTGAGCTACCCCTGACTTTTTTTATATATATATATATATATATATATATATATATATATATATATATATACATATATACATATATATATATATATATATATATATATATATATATATATATATATATATATATATATATATATATATATATATATATATATATATATATATATATATATATATATATATATATATATTATTATTATTATTATTATTATTATTAAGACAAATAATAGCTTCCCAATGTCAGAAAACTTTACCTCTGACTTACAAAGTGCTGACACTGGAGACTCCTTCCATAAATTTAAAATAAATACCTCCTTACAGAAAACTTCAGTATTTCAAATATACATATGTTTATGTGGAACTATTATTATAGAAACAATAACCTAATTGTTATTTTAAGTGCATTAACAAACATTTATATAATCTATATTAAGTGCATTATTATAAACCTGTGATTTCCAGCAGCACTGCTATCAGAACTGCTGTTATCTAAAATTAATCAACATCTTCTGATCAATCACAACCCAGAAATCAACAGAGCTGTGGTATAATGCATAATACATGATTCTGTATAGTGAAATGCTATTGGTGCATTAATGAGCACATTATTTAAAGGATATCAAAAATAATTATAGAAAAGCAGGAATATGGCAGAAAGAATTAACCACAACATGAATTAGGTAGGTTATGAAGAATTCGAATTACGAACATGATTTGTAAAATCTGATCTAGCTCTGAAACTGGTTACTGTTTACTCTCTCTTCCTGCTTGTGAACAGACACATCTTGTGTAGTGCCAAAGGTGAGAGAGAGAGTGAGGGAAGAGCAAGGTTTAAGGCAGGAGAGCATGATTTATGGCCAGCCTGAGCAGAGAATGCTCTTTTATGTACCTAATCCTGCCTGGGAAAGTTGGTATACATGATAGAAAGTTGTCAGGTCCATGTAGATAGGGTGAACAAAACAAGGCTGGGATTGTGTGTTTTCCCTCCTGTCAATTTGCTCCCAGGCTATAATGTTGTTTTCCCATGCTTGCCAAGGCCTGGACGTTTGCTCAACCATCTCGCAATTGGGTGTTAATGCCTGTTTAGTTATGTCACCCCAAACTGTGGAAGAGCAGCTGAGGCACCTCTGTCTCGCTTCTCTCAAGCCTGAACTGTTTCCATTTGGAAAATTTGGACGAGGAGTTAACAAGAGGTCAGTGAGGAAAGGTTTAGGAATCTGCTGCTCCTTACAATGTCATACGGAGGAATTTAACCAGTGACTGGGTCACATTGCTTCTTGATGATCTTGTTCTGCAATTTGGTTTTGCTCTGTTTAGGGTAGTAGTGCAAAAATGGTGTACAGAAGACAAAATCATCAAGTTTCATTTGATAAAGTGTCTTTTCTGAATCAAGACAAATCCTGGCCTTTTGAATCCTTCCAATCTAAAACTATGACTTGTCTATAATGTTTATATTCAGAGCAGTTACACAAACATGTTTTTTATTCTGTGCTGATGAAAAGACAGCAATTCAGAGAATAACTCCAGGTCAATACTGATTTTCTATGAATGTATAGCAGTGTGTGACAGGAATAGACCTCCAGTTATAATAGGTCTGTGTATCTCCCCAACCCTAAGACACTAAGACGACGGCTCTCTGGAGGCTTGGCTCTTGACCCTGGTCGGTGTCTCAGAGCACCGTAATCACCCTCATTTCTGAGGGAATCGAATCCAGTGTAAACAATGAGCTTGATGCCTCATACGGATGCTCATCACACACTCAGAGACTCTTTCACCCTGATGGGAGGCCCCTCCAGAGCCACACAGGGCTTTCAATAGAAAGCGATTTCACTATTCTGTCCGTTCATTAACAGAGTGACTTCAGCTGCACTTTGTGTTGGATTTTGGCCACCTGTCCATTAGGTTGCAATATAAAATCAATAAATTCTGAGAGACTAAGGATACACTAAGTGTGCTAAATGAATAAACTGATGAGAAATGATCATATCTTGCATTTAAAGTCAGAATCATTTAGCGATGACCACTGCATTTTTGGGCAGTTATACAGTATATCAGGCATAAAATAGAAACAATGGGTAAAAATAATACAAAGTTGAATAAATAAATAAAAAACTTTCAAAGTGGGGGAAATGTAAATGGTATTTGGGGTAAAATGAACTAAACAGAAAGAAAGAAAGAAAGAAAGAAAGAAAGAAAGAATACTGTATGTGTAAAGACATACAACTTTGTCTTTGACCTTGCATTCTTTACTACAAACAAACAACAGCAGTTTCGACCGGTTTCCTGTTCGGTTTATTGACTGACCACAGACCAGTGCTGTACGTCCATTGTGCTAAATGGCTTTTCATTTTTTTTATTGGCAGGCCAGCGACTGAGATGTTTTACTGCAGCTCTTTAAAGTTTAACAGCTCAGGGCATCCATGCTGTGTTAAATGGACACTTATAAAATCAAACAAAAATGAAATAAAAATCAAAGTGAGATGGGAAAACCTCCAACAAAATGGAAAGTAACACCTCACACACATTAACCCCAGGGAATTAATTGGTAGTAATGGGGTGGTGGTGTTATGTTGTGTGAAACGTGCTTACGATAAAGACTGTGGTTAAAGACTGGTAAGCTCTCACAACATATCAGATAGATTTACATTCACTTCATGCAACAAAAAAATTTATAAAACGTTAAACAAAAAACATCCAGACTAGTTTTCCTAAAGGCTTTTTAAGTATAAAGGCAACTAAACAGATAGCATATGATTCTCTGTACAAGATTGTCTGGACTTCACTAAAATCCCCCACAAAACCTGTTTATTATTGATCCTTCCAAAAGTAAAGGTCACCTATTTGATCTAGTACATAGATTTAAATAAAAATTCAAACTGATCTGACTGGAAGCCTCATGCATGATATAATGAACTATTTTCAGGGTTTGCTGATTCATAGTGTCTGAAAACCTAGTGGAGAAAATCCAGTGCATTCTTATACTCTAACAATTCACTGTGATATGTAACATACAAATAATCTACCCTGTAGTCAGTGAAACATAACATGAGCCCCGATTGATTGTCTTCAAAGTGCCAATGAGTTACTGTGATTTTATATATGGATTACATTGTCAAGTTGTTTCAGTTACACACAAATTTTAATGAACGTTTTGTGAAATTCAGTCATTTCGTTTTAATGACTTGAAAGACAGAAAGACAGCAATCCAAAACAATCCATGTAATAAAACAAATAAGACTAGCCAATCAATGATTACAAAAGTAATGACACTCGATAAAAGGCGGAAGAGTTCAAGACTTTCATCATTAAGTTGTCATTTAGTCATTTTCAGCTGTTTGTGATCTTTGCCTTTTATGGAATTCTGCAGGTATGACTCAATGTAAATCAGTTTTCTCTTGAATGCGTTTGGTAATTTATGGCTGATTATCAACATAAAAGTAGGAATGAAATCAGATCAAGAAAATCAAGAACTTTTATAAATCTGGCATTTACACATAACTTTACTAAAAGATTGATAAATGAGGTCCAATAAGACACATGTACATTTAATACAAAGGGTACCTACTGTATACAGTCTAAGCAGTGTGCTAGGCTAAAATACATTTAACATTTTCACTGCAATATAAACCGTTCTGAAAAATGAGGACTGAATATAAGGATCCTAACATGATGAGTTTGAGTTCTTATCGCTATTGTTTGCTGAAATATTCATCGCTATGTCATGGCTGTGCATGTTGAGACTTAAGCACTGATTAAATATACAACAGAACAACTTTGTCAGCAGTCAATTTAATTAGTGCTCCTCCTGATTAAAATGTTTCCTCTTTTAAAAGAATTTCATCCTTTTACATGTAAACTCAGCTCATTCGAGAATTAAATTAAAGGCCCAGTGATGTTGATGGTGAACGACCTCAGGTGCAACATTTGACCTCTGACTTTTGACAGAAGGACATTCACGTCTGGGATGCTGGGACACATGATGAGACAGAGACGAGAGAGCCAAGAGGTCAGAGCAATGCACTTACGCCCTGCCTCCTCTGTCATTCTGCCTCAGTCTGCATGGGGCTGTGTCCTTTGATTTGGCATTCAGATCAATAGATTTTCAAAGATTGACTTCATAAGTAGGTCATAAGAAGCATTTCAGATATTAGCGCTGGCTAGAAAGAGGCTTCTCTAGAGTTCATGCTCTGGCCTCTTACTTAAACTCTCACCCAAGCAATAAAACAGAAAAAAATACACATGAATCATCCAAATTTAATAGAGGGCTGTAGAAAAAGAGAGACAAGGTGGATGATAGTCCCTGCTGTGGACATAAAAACAAGCCAATACTTTGATAGACCTACAAATAGTACGCAGGATGATACCATATATCAATGAAAAATACATTTAATTGTATATATTTCTTCCTCCTAATTGCACAGACATGCTGATGTGAGTTTTAGACACACTGCAACTTCCTGTCATTTATAAACAAAAGCTAAACTTCACAGAACAGAACATCATGTATGGATGATACTATATCTTACAACTGGAATAAATTTTTTCCCGTAGTGAAGTTTGGTATAACTCCGCCCCTACATCAAATTCCCACCTCCCAAAGTTTGAAGGAGGGATTGTATTGAAAAACAGGAAGTGAAGTAGATGAAAATAAAGTTCCACTTTTAATTTCACTGCAAAAATGCTTAGCATGTGAAAACAGCATTATTATTATAAGCTAATTTACCTCATATTTTTACACTATGACATTTTTATAACATAATTATTAGACAACACAGTCCTCAAGATTTTTACTGGGCTTTGTTGTTGTTGTTGTTTGTTTGTTTGTTTGTTTGTTTAAATTTGTCATAATTCATTAGCATAAAACTGCAAAAAAATAATATATATATATATATATATATATATATATATATATATATATATATATATATATATATATATATATAAAAGAAATGTATACCTCTAAATTGGCTAGAAATTTGTTTTAACATGATATAATAAGGAATGGGGAGCATGGTAGCTTAGAAGTTAGCATGATTTCCTCACACCTCTGGGGTTGGAGATTTTAATCTTGCTCTGTGTGTGTAGAGTTTGCAGGTTCTCCCTGTGCTTTGGGGGTTTCCTCTGGGTACTCCAATTTCCTCCCCCAGTCCAAAGACTTACGTTGTAGGCTTCCAAATTGTCCACTGTGCCATGCAGTGGGCTATGTGATCAGCAAATGAGCAATGCGTCAATGATTAAATTTTTTTAATTGACAACGCATCATATTTTTATCTGTTTATAGTTTGTGGCTATAATCAATTATTCCCTCACCAGTTCCTCTTTTTTCCCCTTACATTTAATTAGAAAAAATGTTACTGAGTACTTTTCTGTGTCAGAAACCTAACAATACAGCTTCACCTCTCACCGTTACTAATAAGAGTCTCCTTACAGAAAGCGACCCTATATTAAATATTACATGTTTTAATCCACTTGAATTAATATAAATCTGTGATTTGCAGTTGCACTACTATCAAAGGTTCTGTTATAGAACAACCTTCTGACCAATCAGAATGGATTATTCAATAATTGTCACAGCTCAGCCAGATCAGAACTCCTAAATTTCATGATTTAGCACAACTATTTCACAGAAGTACCACATTACTGTTTCCAGTCTTTGCTATCAGAGTTTCATTTTGAGTTAAGCTCAGAATGGTTCAGTTAAACTCCGGTTAGGTTTGTTCATTTTGCTGATATGTTGCTTTTTTGCAATTGCACGTTCAACGTTTTTCCATCAGTTAGCTGCAAACTTGCATCATGTATGTCATGCAAATGTAAAAATTAGCACTCAATACAGGCAGTTACTGTCAGCTTGAGGTTTCCTGCCACAGTTATGATGTCACAGAGGTTTCCATAATAGTTTGAAGATTTTCAAGCATAAAAAGACTATGGGAAATACCACCAGCATTACACAATGATTGCCTTCGTTATCACACTGATCGTGGGCTTCCCACTTGGGCATGGTGAGTACCATCTTTTCAAAAGTTTAAAAAAAAATCTTTTCAAGTTTATTGATATTTCTGTCTTTCTCTGTCACTACAGCGCCTATTCTCAAACATCCCGATCCATCCCGACCATTCATCGTGGAGGTGGACGCTTCAGAAACTGGGGTAGGAGCGGTGCTCTCGCAAAGGTTTGGAGATAAGCCCAAGCTCCACCCAGTAGCGTTCTTTTCAAGAAAACTCTCTTCGTCGGAAAGAAATTATGACGTGGTTAACAGAGAACTCCTGGCAGTAAAAGTAGCTCTCGAGGAATGGCGTCACTGGTTAGAGGGAGCTACACACCCCTTTGTCGTCTATACCAATCATAAGAACTTGGAGTACTTACGCACAGCAAAGAGGCAAACACCTCGGCAGGCCCGTTGGGCACTGTTCTTTACCAGATTCCAATTCACGTTGTCATACCGACCTGGGTCAAGGAACACAAAGGCCGATGCCCTATCCCGACTGGATCACCCAGAAGTTGACAAGTACCAGGAAGAATACATTGTTCACCCCTCGTGTGTCGTAAGCACCCTTGACTGGGAGCTGGACCAAGAACTGGAAAACATCCCCTCGTCTCGAATCCCTAAAGCATGTCCCGCAGGCCGACAGTTTGTACCCGAGAGACATCGCCAGGCAATCATCGTCTGGGCACACACCGCCGTCGGTACAGGTCACCCTGGAGCACAACGGACGTACCTCCTACTAAAGGAGAAGTACTGGTGGCCCAACATGCAGAGGGACATCCACAGAATGGTGGCATCCTGCTCACCCTGCGCACAGAATAAAGTCCCCCGAACACTTCCCACGGGTAAACTCAAGCCCCTACACATTCCGGAACGCCCATGGTCTCACATTGCTGTGGACTTTGTAACAGATTTACCCAAATCCCAGGAGAACACTACCATCCTGGTCATAGTGGACCGGTTCTCGAAATCTGTATGCTTCATCCCTCTACCCGCCTTACCCACTGCCTTTAGGATGGCCGAACTGCTGTTCACCCATGTCTTTAGGTATTTCGGCATCCCTGAAGAGATCGTCTGTGACCGGGGTCCCCAGTTCACATCCCAAGTTTGGTCTAGTTTCATGTATAAGTTGGGGGTCACAGTAAACCTAATCTCAGGGTCTCACCCACAGTCCAACGGCCAAGTAGAACGAGTCAATAAGGAATTGGGCCGTTTCCTCCGAACCTTTTGCGCGGCTAACCCCAGGGATTGGGACAGGTTTCTACCATGGGCCAGTATGCCCAGAACTCGCTACGTCACTCAGCAACTAATCTCACCCCGTTTCAATGCGTACTGGGGTACCAACCCCCTTTATTCCCGTGGAATGCAGATGTCATGGATTCACCTGCAGTCCATCAGTGGTTTGAGCGGACTCGTGTCAATAATATGCTAATAATAGGAATTATCAGGTAAATTTGTCTACATACAAGATGTTACCATTTGTTAGGAAAACATCTGGGACTGTTTTAATTGTTTACTTATGCTATTTCATTTTTTTTTTAATAAAGTGATCAGTTTAACAGTGTGATTTGGTGCAAGCAAATAAAGCTTTTGTGTGCTTTTTTCTTTGTTTACATGTTGTTGTTGTTGTACTTTGTTGTACTTTGTAAATATACTTTGACTATATTTGGGTGCACACTTTAAAAATGACTGTACCAGAAAAAGGTATAAAATAAGCATTTCTGGGTGCTTAAAGAAAACATTTAAACATTTTTGTTGCCACAATAAATTACAGAGATTCTTCAAATTAATGGAAACATCTACAGTGGAAAATTTTAGTTTTCTGTGACACCAAAAAAAATGGATAAGATCATTGAAAGATTGTTTAAAAACAAACAGAAAAACAGTTCTCTTTTTTTGGCAATGCTCTAAATACATTTTGCCTCCTTTAGTTTCAAGGGCGTAAGTGTAATTTATTTTTATTGAGATTTTTTTTCAGACAATTAAAAGAAAGATGACTCTGAAACTTAGAAACTCTTAGTGAAATTCCATCGCTCAAAGACGTGTGGAAAATTATATTTCTGCTGAAGTATGGTGATAATATTCCAATATTTTTTAGTTTATAGTTTTTCATTAGGCTAATTTTTTAAGGCTGATACCCAGAATGCACTGGTGATCCAGTAAAACTCTCTCTCTCTCTCTCTCTCTCTCTCTCTCTCACACACACACACACACACACACACTATTGAGTGAGTTGTCGCTCTATAATGGAGTGACAAGATGGGGACAGACTCCTCCCTCCCACCACCCCAATCCTAAAGCACATTTGGGTAATATTCCAGGGTGGCCCCTGTTTATCATGTGATGCATTCGCGGGTGGGTGCGGTACATTATGTACATAATTCACTGCTTACATTTGTCAAAACACGGGTTTCTATGAGGGCTAATGATCCGCAGGAAATTAATGATGCTATAAAAAAGAAAAATCCGTCGTTCGTGTGGGTCTGACAGGATCCACTGGCCCTGATAATGCACTAAACGAAGGAGAATTGGAGCAGGAGGGTAATCAGGCCCCCAAAAACACACAACACAGAGCCAAACACTGAGCTGGTCAAAGAGCTAAACACTGAGCCAAACACGACGTAGATAATTCTACAAGGACTCTAATATACCTGCTGTTCTGAGATCATAAAACACTGCTCACCTGTTCAGTCTGAGCCCTTCAGTCCTACAACATCCGAAAAAAAAATACAACGTTGTAACAGAGTAAGAAAGCAAGATTCAAAAATAATTCTGCCATGCTGTTAAAAAATTATTCAACACCTTCTGACCAATGGTATAATGTTCTGAAATTAATACATACTTACTTATATTTATGTTGCTTGAATTATTTATTAATTTTTTTATGACCGTCTAACAGGTGCTGTGATGTTTTGCATTGACTATATTGTAATATGCCTGTTGTATTTTTATGGTAGGTAATATTCCAGCAGTTACAGGAAGCTTATGATAAAGTTACACTGCTGTTAACTTGGCCCTAATATAACACAGCAAATCCCATAGCGTTATTTTTACTAGTGGATATTAGCATTGTTTTATGCTAATGAAGTGAATGACAGTGTTTCAGCATTAAAGCAGCACTATGTACAGTAGATTTTTATGATGTGGGAATTCTGTGGTTAAAGTATGTTTCTCAAGCATGCTGCTCATTGCTTCAATGCAAACCTTTCCTTTCACTTAGTACTCATGTTTATGAAACCTGTTATATCACTTTTGGATTGTCAGCTTTGCTAGAAAATCCCATATTCTCTAAAGAATTATTGTTCAGGTTATTATTCAGGTTTGATTCGTATATTTGGAGTTGAGGGTTCGAATCCTGCCTCCACCCTGTGTACATGGAGTTTGCATGTTCTCCCTGTGCTTCGGGGGTTTCCTGCCCTAGTCCAAAGACTTATGTTGTAGGCTGATTGGCATTTCCAAGTTGTCTGTAGTGTGTGAATGGGGGTGTGAATGCGTGTCCAATTGTGCCCTGCGATGGGTTGGTATCTTGTTCAGGGTGTTCCCCACCTTGTGCCCCGAGTCCCCTGGGATAGGTTCCAGACTCCCCATGACCATGTGTAGGATATGTGATATGGAAAATAGATGAATGGATTAGTAGTAGTAGTAGTAGTAGTAATAGTAGTAGTAGTAATAGTAGTAGTGGTGATAGTAGTAGTAGTAATAGTAGTAGTAGTAGTAGTAATAGTTGTAGTGTTGATAGTAGTAGTAGTAGTAGTAATAGTAATAGTAGTAGTGATGAACAGTACACAGTAGTAGCAATAATAGTAATAGTAGCAGGATGATAGTAGCACAGTAGTAGTAGAGTAACAGTAGCATTAGTAGCACAGTAGTAGCAATAGTAGTAGTGGTGATAGTAGTAGTAGCAATAGTAGTAGTAGTAGCAGTAGCAGCAGTAGCAGTAATAGCAATAGCTGTAGCGTGATAGTAGCAACAACAGTAGCAGTAGTAATAGTAATAGCAGCATGACAGTAATAGTAGTAGTAGTAGCAGCAGCAGTAGCAGTAGCAATAGTAGCACTAGTAGCAATAGCAGCAGTGAGCAATAGTAGTAGTAGCAATAGCATAGTATAGAGTACAACAGCAATAGGGCGATAGCAGTAACAACAACAGCAGCAGTAGCAGCAGCATAGCAGGAAGGCACACAGCAGCATAGTAGAGCAGAAACAGTAGGCAAGCAACAGCAGCAGCAGCAGCAAAGCAGCAGCAGCAAACAACACAGAGTACAGAGCATAAATAGCAGCAACAAGAACAACATAGCCACAACACAACGAGAGATAAAAACCAGCAGTAAAGCACAGACAACAGACAACACAAACAAAAGACATAACACAAAAACACAGAAAACAAGCACAAAAAAACAAAAAAAAAAAGAATGAAACAGCAATTATAAGAAAGAGGACAAATAAGTAGGGAATAAAGTAACAGTAGTAAATAGTAGTAGTAGTAGTAATAGTTTTAGTAGTAGTACTCTGTATTTGATCATTGTTGTGGTGTGCTTAAAGTACTGTAGTATTACATCACACTTTACAGAAGAACACAATAGATACAGATTATTTGTTAGTATGTATTTTGTATTTATAAGACATTTTTCAAACTATTATTATAGCAGAGTAACAACATCTTGATAAGTATAGATTAGCCGGGATTGCCAGAACAATATATAGTTGAACTATGGCAACACTAACAGAACAAATATTAAACTACTGTTAGAAAAAGGGTTGAATGGATAATTAAAGTTTTTTAGGCTCCACAGCAGGTCTTAGAATCCTGATCCAGGCAAACATTTTGTTGTAGGAACTACCAAATAACCCTTATGGTTTCTAAATATTATCGTGCAAGCACACAAAAAAAACATGCAGAATTTTTTTTGCTTTAAGCAAGCTGTGTCTATTATTATATTGAAAACACGATAGATGATGACACTGTAATATAAACTGGGGGCTTCGACATATAAAGATATAAAAGCATAAACATAAAAACATTCAACCAATAAAGGTTGTTCAGTTTTCCCTGAGGTTCTTTATAGAATCCTATAGCCTTGATGGTTTTTATTTCAAAGACCTTGCTTGAATTTGTGCTTTTCTTTACTTGGAACACAGAACGAAGCTGAAACTTTGTGTCCTCTAAAAGCCATAAGTCCGTAATAGGCTTTACATCCTCTAACACACACACATACACACACACTGACATCACTATCGTTGAATGATCGGAGTCGACAAACCCAGTGCGCCGCTTCAATTTCATTAAAAGACACAATATATTCAGAGTGCACTTTATCACCTTTTTATTGTCTCTTTAATTCATTGCTCCGTTCCTCTCTGTGCCAGTCATACGTTTTCTGGCGGTGAGGAGGGGCGCTGCATCCTGCCATGCGCTACAGGCCTAAATGAATGTATAATAAGGCTTTGATTTGGGTGGCAGGCCAGGCCTCTACGGCGAGCCAGAGACAAATCTATTACTCCACTGCCATTTTCCTAAGTGTTTGCACCCCGCCATGACCCTGCCACTTTATCTGTTGGTTTTTATTTTCAGAGTGCATGCTGTCCATATGTTACTCTAATAGTTGCTATAATTCTTAGCCGATAGAACTCGTGCTTTAATGGTCCTGAATAAAAAAAAACAGAGGAGACAAGAATGTGTTTTAATAAACCCCCCCCCCCCTTTAGGCAATAAACTAATGGGCTGACACTGATGTATTTGCATAGAGATGAATTATACGGGGCCACCTTGACGTGACTTTTAAAATATGATTGAGGAGGTTATTATTGCTGCACTCTGATACATGTTAACAGGTTATTTTAGCATGGCTATTGTTAATAAAATTCCAAACAAAAGGCTGGGGACTATGAGAGCAGGGTTTTTTTTTTTTTTTTTTTTTTTTTTAGATGGTCAGTCATCTGCTGAAGGTGCTCATTTTGTCATTATTTCTCCAACCTGATCCCCTGCAACCCCTGGCTCTAAATGATCTTGATTAAGAAATGCCCTGGTCCTATTTTTATCTTTTCACTACTTAATGAAAAATAGAGTTTAGACTACTTCATTTTTAACTCAATTCAACCAAATTATGTTTGGTGTGTGACGTTCTTTGGTGTGTGAGGTTCTCTCATCTCATTTGAGCGATGAGTCTATAAGTAAGTCTATCGGACCAAACACTTTTACCTTGTCTCAAATAACTTTGTTAAACTGTATTCTTTTTAAGCAAAAGTATATGTACATATTTAAAGATTAGCCTGAAATCTAAACTGAAGGGTGTTTTTTTTTTTTTTACTATTGTTAGCTCATGTCAGTAGTCAGATTTTGCTTGATTCATCTGTACTAATCACAATTCTTCTTAGTCTGAAATCTGTAAAGTGTAAAGTCGCCTCTAAATGGCTACTGATTTTTGACTACATCACTATATAATCCTCAATCATTTCATGGCATGTTTCAGGACTAGAGTAGAAGGAAAATGTGAAGGTACTTGCAGAGGTGTACAAAGTTTGAGTCACCTTCTCCAAGTTTATTCAGTGTTTTCCCAGAGCCATTACTTTTCACCAGATCACAGTGAAAGAAAAATATATTTGAATTTTACATTCACCTCACCAACCACAAGGGGCGGTGTTGCACCTGGATACTTAGAAACATGCCTTAGATATTTAACACAAAATTACATTTTGACAGGTTTAACAAGTAAAAATACAAGTCTGATATTCAACTCATACGTTTTTTTTTGTTTGTTTTTTGTTTTTTTCAATTGGCTGCTAGTATTGGATTGATCTGTGTAATGCTTACATTGCACTGTAGCTGATTGTTATCTCTCATCGTGCAAGACCCTCTGGAAATCACACCATGTGAGACAGTTGCAGGTGTGGTAAATTTGCGTGTCCTCATAATTCCACATTTATAATGCTGATTCATTAGTGTTCTTCACAAACTTGCATATACACTATATGACAAAATGTGTGTGGACACCTGACCATCAAACCAATTTGCGCTCATTGAACATGCAATTCCAAATTTGGTCTTTGCTGCTTTAAGAGCCTTCACTCTTTTGGAAAGACTTTCCACAAAATTTTAGAGTATGGTTGTGGGAGTTTCCAATCCAGCCACAAAAGCATTAGATGTGTCAGTTACTGCGGTCAGGTGAGAATGCCTGCATTCCAATTGATCACAAAGGTGTTTAGTAAGGTTGAGGGCTGGTCTCTGTGCAGGCCAAGCAAACTATTCAGTCACAGCAAACTATTCAGTCACAGTAGTCTATAGCATACAGTAGCAACACCATGGCTTCTTCTCCTTCTGTGCGGAATTGCAGAGTAGTCTGTCCAAGGAAGAGTGCTCTAGGTGGTGACATTCAGAAGTGCTGACCCCACTATCCACAGTACAGCGTGGTGTCTTCTTCAAAACCTCATTCCAGAAAGGGTTGTACTCAGTATAGAGCTCTTAGTGGTGAGTAGCAGGATTTCCAACCCTATTACTCATAACACTAAGGTATTATTCTTCAGTAAGGCAAAAAGAATGTTGGTGCGACCCAGCTCATTGCTGGGTTAGCCACACTTATCATTAGCCCTAGGCACACACTAGATCAGGGGTCTCCAATGTTATCCGTAAAGGGCAGTGTGGAATCAGGCTTTCCTTTCAGACAAACTGGAGGTTTGCTTGCTGGTTGATGGGAGACAAGGTGAACTGATTAAACAAGTGAAATCAGGGGCGGCTACTGCTTGGTTGGAATGAAAGCCTGCAGTCACATGGCCCTTTGTGGATAAGATTGAAGACCTCTACACTAGATGGTCAGAATCACACTCATGGACATCTAGCAGGTAGAGGAACAACACCGCCCCCCACCCCCCAAATACTGAATAATCCAGTTGCACACGGCCATGAAAAGCAGGGTTAGCTTCAAGATGAAACTTTACCCTGGTTTCCTCTGTTTATTTGTTTGACTGAGTGGTCAACTTCGAGACTTCCCCATCAACAAGATTTGCTGACTCAGATGGACAGAACAATCTAGTACACTCAACCAGAGCAACTGTACTTTTGGATATGGCAAAAGGGAAGCAAAGACCATAGATTGCAATCCAGCAGTGTAGAAAATGCTGTGCATAGTAGCACTAGAGACAGGGTCTCAGTGGGTGTTCATAAACTGAAACTTTTCTGAAAAGAGCGACATGACTCTCTCAAAAGTCCAGCTTGGGACCTTGCACTTTATGAGTCCAAACAAGATGTCAAATTGAAATAGGTTTCGCTAAAGATGATGTTCTTATAGTTCATTACCTTACAGTGGAGAGTAAGCAGGCTGCACAGCTAGTCAATAAGTTCACCATGTATACTTCGGTGGTGAGTTGATGTGGAAGAAATCCGGTGGCCAAATCTGTGGGTTCCCATCATCTAGCTTTTATTTGAACAGTCCTTGCTATGTCTAGTATGTGAACCGAATGATGGTGATTCAGGTTTCACATTGGCTGTCCCACACTCCCCTATTTAGGCAGAGGCTAAGCCATTGATTGGTAGATGTCATCACCTGGGCCTAAACCTAGGCCAGGATTCGGGTCCCTGCCACATGTTGCTGAAAGTATCTCCTTCTCATGGACAGTACTCAGAGACATGCCATGCAATATGCATCACTGTACAACTTTTCCACATTCTGTAAGATCAACATAACCCCATCCAGTGAGGTGAGCATGGCAATCATATCTGGACGGCCTTCCAGTCATCCTTAGAGTGAGTGGGTTCCTTGTATGTAGGTTATCCAGGTGTGGAAACACCACCCTAGTGGTTAGGAGGGATAATACAGAACATTAGGTTATGTGCTGTATGTAACCATGATTTATGAACTTCTGATAACAACCATTGTACCTGAAAGTGACAGTTCAGTCAGAAGGTTCCAAAGGGCATGTCGGCCATTACTAATGCCATTGCATAGGGTCTACAGTATATGGTCACCATATGACTCTGTATTAAAGGTCTCAACATGTGTGAGTATGTGCACAAAAAAGCTATCCAAGTGTTGAAACAGTGCTCTGTGAGGTTTAGTTTCATTTTGTTTATAGATGACAGAAAGTCACATTGTTTCTTAAATAATATTGTCTGTCAGACATCACTGAAGAACTAGATATTTACACCATAGATTCTGGGTGACACAGACTTCCAACACTTAGCCACATTACCTAGAAAAAAAAAATTAAGCCAGAATTTGTCTGACATAAATGCTACAGCATGGGCCTGATGTGACTCAATTCTTACCTGTACTCCATAAACAACTAATACAAAACAGATTACTTTGTAAAATGCTTATCTTGGGTTATTTTTATTGTTCATCTGGATCTATGTGTAAGCCACTAGGACTGTTCACTCTGACAGGGTAAGAGAGTATCATTAGAAAAGATTAGGAGAGATTATAAACAACAGAGTGTGTTCATCCCACCACGTGTGCCACAAGCATCAGAGTACAGAGATAACTGAAAATATTCACTACAGACCAATCACACACACACACACACACAAACACACACCAGCCACAGCACTTGTGACTGACAATCTCATCACCTGTATCTCACCCTTACCTCCATTTCTACCCACACCGCAGCCTCCCCACGACCCGCTGCATACACAAATGATTAACCAACTCATTCATTTGCTTAACAGATTAGATGAACAGTCTTTAATTAAGTTCATACAGCATTTGCTCATGCTCATTATTATTTAACACATCAGGGGCAGGCACCTGACATTTTTTTATACCAAAAATGCATGCTGAATTTATAAGTTGTGTGCAAATAATTAAAAGGGAAAAAATGGAGAATTATTCAGTGATGATGTAAAGTTGATAATTTTCATCTTTACATTTTTACTAATGGCAGTCTTTTTACAGCAGTCATTGTGTAATTTGCTGTTTTAGCTACATTTACATTTATTCATTTAGCAGAAGCTTTTATCCAAAGTGACTTACAAATGAGAAAATGCAAGCAATGCAATATATCAAGCGGAGAACAATACAAGTAGTGCTACCATACAAGATCCATTAATTGAGTTCCAGAAGAAGCAAAGTCCAGAAGAAGCAAAGCTAGTCACATTCCATGTTTTTGATTAATCCATGGGCATAAAATCGGCGGGGTACGTTTCTATACATGTACATGTCTATAAGTCTTTACGTGACCTGACGTTGCCATAACAATTGGTCACTCACATCACATGTTCACACCAGTGCTGAGCACTTGTAGATCGCGATGAGCTCAACGCAGCAAAACACCAGTGTAACTTCAAGCAGTGTAAGTGTAAGTTCTTTTCGCATGTGGTATTCATGTTGCATAATGATAATGATAATAATTTTCTACATATTTCTTTTTAAACACTTGCTATTTCCATTGATGAATAATTTGATGGTAATAGTAGCATACTCGGCAGTCCTGCACAAAAAAACAAACTTTGTTTAGACTAAATTTGATTGCATGTTATTGTTGATAAAACATGTTATTGTACTGATATAATGTTATTGTACATGTTATTGTACTGTCTCCTTACAGTAACATGTTTGTTCGTTTAGTTCAATCACAGTCTCTTTGCAACAGTGTGATTTGAGTGACTTGTCTCTTTTCTGAAACATGGACTGTTGAATAGAATAGAAAGAATAGAATAAAGTAGTGTGTGAATTTACAGGTATATATTATATACTGTGTGCTATGTCTATGCAATACAATGTACATGAAACACAATGTACAATATTTAAAAAATACAGTGCAATATAGGCTATAATATAACATGCAAGTACAGAATCTTAAATTGTATATTAAACCAATTAAGAGCAAGAAGAGAACCCATCAATTAGACAAAGGTGAGAAACAGATAATAGCCTTAGTCTACAAATAATAAACAAGCTAATGTTTTGTTAAATTTGCATACAATACACTTGATGAGAGGGCATGCTGAACAATAATCAACACTGGGATGGTGTGATGAGGCCCAGTGAAAAGTTCATAATTTTCCTATAACATCACTGAATGTTTTATTCCTCTTATACCACAGCAATTTCCCAACGATACATACATCATCCTTTTTTTATCCACTTATAGTTGAATTTATTGCTGTGGAACATCCTCACACCAATAAACATTAATAACATTAGTTCCTGTTATCGTTTTATACTGTTGAAGCAGCTAGAAACAGTCATTCCTTCATCAGGGGAATGACTCTCTTTTTTCTCACACATGAAGTAATAAAAATGTAGCTTTTTCATATTACAGAGAAACAACAAAGTGTAAACTCATCAACTCAAGATTTTCCCATGTTGGAAATTTTTAAGTTACAGTTACAAAGCACTCACACTGGAGACTCCTTCCATAAACGTTAAATAAATTCACCATGTCAACAATTATACTCATTACACAGGTATAGAATCCCTTTGAATGAGCTGTTAATAAAGAATTTACAACCCTATTTCCAAAAAAGTTGTGACAGTATGGAAAATGTTCATTAAAAAAAAAGAGGAGTGATTTGTAAATGTACTTTGACTTGCAATTAAACAAAGCTAAATATATTATATATATATACAAACATCAAATACCTTGTCTGTATATATATATATATATATATATATTTTTTTTTTTTTTTTTTTTTTTTTTTTTTTTTTTTTTTTTATATATATATATATATATATATATATATACAGACAAGGTATTTGATGTTTGACCTAATCAACTGCATAGTTTTTTTTCAAGGTAAACATTTATTTTGATATCGATGCATGAAAGGCGTTCCAAAAAAGTTGGGACAGGGGAAATTCAGGACTAATGGCGATGTGACACGTTGAAATAAGAAGGTGATGTGAAACAGGTGAGGCAATCATCTAATCATAATATACAATTAGCCTCCAAAAAAGGCCTAGTCCTTCAAGAGCAAGGATGGGTCGAGGCTCGCCAATCTGCCAACAGATGCGTTAGCGAATAATCCAATACTTTGAGATCAACATTCCCCAAAGACAAATCGGTAGGATACTGAGAATTTCACCTTCGAAAGTGCACAATATAATTAAAAGATTTAAGGAATCCGGTAAAATCTCGGCAAGGCCGAAAATCCCTTCTGAATGCGTGTGATGCGAGTTGTGGATTGTTTTTTTTCTTCTTCACACAGTATATCAAGCATATCTCTCTCTCTCTCTCTCTCTCTTTCTCTCTCTCTCTCTCTCTCTCTCTCTCTATATATATATATATACATATGTTTTTCAAAACTATACTACATGCATCTGGGACTACAGGAGGTGATTCTATCGCACGGTTCTCAATCCTGTACTCAAGATTAGCTTTAATATAAATGTGTTACTTTGAATTGGTCAGACTGTAGCCTATTTTAATGCCGTTTCATTAAGAAATGTTATTTGTATAGCATCACTTTGAAATATTATTATCCATTTTTCATTGCTTCTCATGATGTTGACTTATAGAGTTTGATTTTGAGGTTGGTCTTTTCACGCAGATCTGGCAACCCTGCAGCCATCCAAGTATACAGTGTATAGTGCGTAATTTGAGACACAGCCGTCCCCCTTCAGTGATGTGAGCCAAACCACCTGCAGCTGAAACGGAGGACGAGAATGAGAAATGGAGAAGAATCGGACTGCTAGGGAAACATTTCTTCCCTGATATGGCTGGCGAGGTTTTAGTAATAGAGGCTCCCCAGGCGCTCTTTATCAGAACTCTGCAAACGGGTGTGAAGGAGATAAGGCTGCAGACATATGTAGTAAGCCAGGATTCATTTGCTGACTCTATGGCCTCCTGTGACACATAGCCTTGCGTAATCTCTTGTAGTACACGTTCAGCTGAGAGCACATAAATGGGCTCTTTATCCCAAACACACACATTAGCCGCTTCACTAAATGCCAAACGATATCTCTGAGAAGTGCCGGGGAAATAAATATGAGGATAGGCCTACAGCTGATTTATGGTCATCTTCAGAGTAAGCAAGGTGCTGCTTTATTGTCTCAACCCATTTATCCCACCTGCAGCATAATTAATACTACTATTTGCGCACGTGCATGGACACGACGCACAAAAATACGTGATAGACTCTGCAGGACACGAGTTGTTCTGTGGTTTGAAGAGACGCAAGGCACAGTAGTTATAGGCTATTTTTCGACTAATTAACCTCACGTCCAACAAGTATGTGATGGGAAAGTGAAGCTGACCCTGGTGCGCATGGCCATCTGCAGCACCATGACGGCGCAGGCACTCAGCAGATGCTAGCGCCAGTCCCAGAGGTGTGTAAGCCATGTTCACATGTTCATCACACCTGGATCACGCTGATGCATCGCCGTCCCTGTTTTCTGATAAATTGTTCTGTCAAGGGTTTGTGCACATGCGCACTTAACTTTTGCACGCCTATAAATTCATGCTTCTTCATATATTTGTTTGCCGGAGGCAATTTCCATCATTTATGCTATCTGGAGTTTTATGTTGAAAGCATTTTCTGAAATGTTCACAGTAAGTATGAAGTAGCTATATATATATATATATATATATATATATATATATATATATATATAGAGAGAGAGAGAGAGAGAGAGAGAGAGAGAGAGAGAGAGAGAGAGAGAGAGAGAGCTACTTCATACTTACTGTGAACATATATATATATATATAGGTATTGTTTTAAGAAGACCTTTAAATGCCGTGTTACAGTAGGACCGTTTGATAGGACAAATCGTTAGACCTAAACAGATATATTTCTCCCAAGATTAACCAGTTCCACCGATCAGAAAACAGCATTAATAAAAACAGACTGCACTCTACAAACTAATTAATAACGTGCACTACGCATGGGAGGCTATGTGGTCTAACCTCTTGGTAGTCTACTTTACCCAACATTTATGTCTACTATCCAGGAACTAAATATGCAATGCAAAATGGTCAGACTAATGTAGAAGTGCATTATACTGTAGGAGTGAGGAGTGGAAGTGTAGAACCATCCACAGTTTCTAGTCAAGACTTCATCCTCCCTCAGGTATAGCATACACAAGATTCATATAGAGTCTAAAAGGACGTCATTTGTGCCAGGAATCCATTTAAGCCCGAGGATTCAACGTTAGCTGAGATTATAGCAGAGGTGTTAAGCAGAAATTGAAAAGTAGCATCTGATAGAATGACAAATAGAAACTATATATATATATATATATATATATATATATATATATATATATATATATATATATATATATATATATATATATATATATATATATATATTTAGAGAGAGAGAGAGAGAGAGAGAGTGAGAGAGAGTGAGAGAGAGAGTGAGAGAGAGAGAGAGAGCTTCAGCTTGAGAGAAGAAATGGGCTGCTTCACCCAATGACTACCCAAAGCAGGCGAATCTGGATGGACGTATGTTCTACACGGAGGCTGTGGCTCTGCTTTTCCCGCCACCTCCCACTGCTCATTATTCCACGTAGGAGAGGAGATGTTCAATTGTAGCAAAATCTAAACAAATTATATATATATATATATATATATATATATATATATATATATATATATATATATATATATATATATATATATATATATATATAATTTCAAGCTCTAAATTAAATAATTGCTGCAAAAAATGCATTAAATATAGTATTTCCTTATTTACTATAATTCCCCACAAACACCAATGGCAGTAGTGATTATGTGATTATCTGAGGTTAAGCAGCGATGATATCTCCCCATCAGCACACTAACAGCATGTGCTCCAAATGAAACGGTCCCGATTCCAATGTTAATGAGCATGCTAATATAGATATTAGAGTTTGAAGCAATCAAAGATTAATTATCGCAGATAAGAGTTCATTAACTACTCACTCAAAGTCATTTGATACCTTACTGAAATCAGGTCATTGGCCTACACGTGTAGCCAAATAAGGACACTCATTCGAATTTTAACACTTTGGAGAAAATCACTGCATTCACACACAGTAAAAAATCATGATAACCAATAACTTAATTAACACTATAGAAACTGGATATTCAATGCCCATATACTGTAGTGCTCATATCAAAGTAGAGAAAGAAACCAGAGAACACAGATTTCAAGGAACATTCGGCATTAAACCAAATAAACGACTTAGAATACGCAAAATAACCAGATACAAAAGCTGTAAACAGGTATCGCGACAAATATCGAGAATACCGTATATCCTACTGCGAAGCTAAACTGTAATATCTGTGAGTGTTTTAATTATATACCTGATTTTGCACTACTGTGTAAAGAAATAGAAATTATATTTTAAGTAATTTTGAGTCTGAAGTAAGAAGTGACAGTGGGTATATATAGAAATACTGCCCACAGAAATCATATTTCACATTCAAACCCATAAACATTTAGGTTAAAAATTTAGAAGTAGGCCTATGAGTTTCCTCAGCACACTAAGTCGGAAAAATATACTAAACTAAAAGAAGACACTTTGGTATCTTGGGTTTGTTTGAAATTAGGTCACTGATTTCAATAAATATCAGTTTTCTTCACTAATAACTTCGACGCCATCACTTACAACGACTATAAAATAGCTCCGTGAGTTTTTGACGGCTATAAAAAAAAATAATAATGATGAAAAATAGTACGTGTTTCATTGCAAAGAAATAGTTCAGCACTTTAAACATAAGATCCTGTGACAGAATGGAACTTACAGCCCATTCAGGCTAAAACCATTGAACTTTCTTCTTGATAATTGTAACTAACATTGGTTCCGTTTAGCCAAAAGTTCTGCATCACTTTCACTCTAATATAATAAATTAAATATTATTCTGTAGCCGAGAACAAAACGGTTCACTGGTTTCCAATTTTCGAAGAATACGCATATGTACTCATGTGGGACTGATGAGACACGCAGCTCGTTCCGGCATAAACTTTCAAACATCTCACAACTCTCATTCTGTTACCTGTTATAGTCTAATGCAGCCCCGCATGTTGTCTCAGCACAGATCCCTGTGTGGCCGAATTACAAAAAAAATAATACACATTCTAACTTCTACACGTCCCTTAGGAAGCTTTTGTTTTTGTTAATTTGTTCGTTTGTTTTTCAAAAATACGATTTCAGAGAGATGTCTGGATCTTTTCCTGATGTTTCTGAGTGTTACAATAGCTAAATTCACTCAAAGACTTTGCACAATTATTATTATAACGGTCGTATTTTTGATGCTAATAATAGTGAAAAATATAACCAGCTATTCGCTTATGAAAATGTTAAATAGAGGGCTTATAAATGTATGGTTTTGAATGGGCTGTACGATCAGGTGTTGTGACTTTGGCTTATATATTCAGATGTTTAAAGCATTTCCTTAAATGTAAAAAAAAAAAAAAAAAAAACCCTAATAATAATAATTGGGCATGTTATCAAATAAATCAAGGTTCATGATAATAATAATAATATTCACTTTTTTTATTAAATAAAAGTGCAATATCACACGTATATGCAAAGCGCATTTCCCGCATCCAACACCGTTACAAACGTAACATTTTATAAATTAAGTGTGAAAAGGGAAAAGGGAACATCCTATTATTGTGAGACGAACACTAGGGGATATTTTACAAATATAGTTTCACTGTTAAACCGTGTTGATTATTTACACTTCAAACTTAAGCAAACTTAAACTGCAAAACTGAACGTCAGGTGTTCTTGGGCCTGACGCCAGAAGGAAGCCTAAATTGGTTTTAAATAGAAATGCTGTTTGGGAAGAACGAAAGAAAGAAAAGGAAAGGAAAAAACAAGTGTTCAAATGAAAATGAGATGCGCTTATTCCGGTGTGAGGATGCAAACAGAACATAATCGAGATTAGAAAAAAGAGCCTATTGCGTTTACTATACAAAAAGATATTTTACACATAAATATTCACAGTAATATAATTTCTATTCAATACAACTCACGCTGCTGTTTTACATAAAGGTCCGCTTGCAGTGTGATGCGCTCAGTTCCTCGGGCAGTGCGTGAGATTTTTTGCATCCTTTTTCCTCGCGAAAACACACTCACAGACATTTCACAACTGAATGAAAACACGCAGTCATTTCTCTGATTCTGGACTGGAGAGTCAACACAGCTCGTCCTGCGGGGAGATTTACGAGCTGTCGGTGTCCCCTCCGTGCATTATGAGCCCGGGGTTCGGTTTGTGTTTCTTCAGCAGCTGCGTGATTTTCTCGTCGTCCGAGTTTGGATCTAAAGGCTTGTTGTAATCGTCGTCGTCATCTTCGTTTTCCGACGCGCCTTTCAGCCGCTCGGTCTCCGAGTCCTGTTTCTTCTTGGCCGAAGCCATCTCAGCCGCGTGCCGCTTCCGCCACTTCGTTCTCCGGTTTTGAAACCACACCTTAAATAAATTATACAAATGGTAAATGGTAAATGTGCACTTATATAGTGCTTTTATCCAAAGCGCTTTACACTGTGTCTCATTCACCCATTCACCCATTCACCCATTCACACACACACACACACACACACACACACACACACACACACACACACACACACACACACACACACACACACTCACACCAGTGGTAGCAGAGTTGCCATGTAAGGCGCTAGCTTGCCATCGGGAGCAACTTGGGGTTCAGTGTCTTGCCCAAGGACACTTCGGCATGTGGAGTCACCCGGGCCGGGGATCGAACCGCCAACCCTAGTGGACAACCCGCTCTACCAACTGCGCCACAGCCACCCCCAAAAATATATATTTATTTTTAATTTTGCGAACCAAACAGATATGCCTGCATCGGTGCTGTATAATAGATTAAGCCTATACAACATTAAATAATGCACACGAGTTAAATGTTGTCGATTACTAGTTATTACTAGATATATAGTTATTATAGTTGTTTATAACACTATAATTGTTTAGTTGGAATTAAATTAATTGCGGTCGTTTAACACCAGTATCTGTGTATGAGGCTTGTTTATTTAAACTTATAAATATGTATGCAGATTTTGCCTGCTGGATTAATCTGATATCAATCAAAAATGTAAAATAAATAAATAAAATACAACAACAACAACAATAATAATAATAATAATAATAATAATAATAATAATAATAATAATAATAAATAAATAAATAAATATAAATGAATAGAATAAAAATAAATATATTTTTTCCTTCAAATTGAATTTTTACTTCAGTATTCGTTTCAAATTATTTTAAGCGAAAAAATAGATAAATAAATATTATAACACACATAACCAGATAAATTATTCAAGAACAATGGTCCTTATATTATTATTATTATTATTATTATTATTATTATTATTATTATTATTATTATTATTATTATTTTAGAACTATACCTATGTTAGGCAGAATCCCCAGTGTTGAATTAGCACTTAGATAATAAGAGTTGAATAGTTGATAATAAAGAAGAGTTGATAATAAGAAAATACGAGTTGATTCATCTTTGTAAGGTGTTAATTCATCACTAGTGATCTTGCTGTGTATATTAACCAAAAATACAACTTTTCAACCCAACGATATAAAATACCCAATATTGTCCCTCCAGTGTTTTTAAACAGTGTGCCATTACTTTCAGACACTTTTGCTGTGGGAGTTTGTATGTCTTACCTTCACTTGGCTCTCTGTCATGCCCAGGGAGTAGGCCAGTCGCGCTCTCTCCGGTCCTGCTAAATACTTGGTCTGTTCAAAAGTCTTTTCCAGAGCGAAAATTTGCTGACCGGAAAACGTGGGTCTTGTGTGTTTCCTCTTTCCGTCCTTATCCAACAGCACTGAGTTCTGATCTAAAGAGAAGAAATGGAACTGCATTTTAATTACGGCCACGTTTTCATCCCAAAAACATAAAACTAACGTTAATAAGTAAACCCTTTTAGTATGAAATGAACTCTTAACAGGGTTCAGGTCAACACTGGTGCATACAGTATTTAAACCCAATAGGATTTAAATGAACTGTAAGAGACAGTTCAACACTGTGGGTCTTGATGTGAATTTAACATTAGACTCTTTGCTTCGTAGTATTAAAATTAACACGTGCGTAAAGTATTTAATCCCGACAAGACACTATTAAAAAAATGATCACATGCGAACTAAATAAACAGTGGGCTCAGTGGTGTCTAGGCTCAGAGCCCCGTGAATTGGACATGAATATACATAGCAAATCCCCAGTGTTCATTTAAACACAGTGTCCCGTTTTTCGAGTTAAATTAACACGAATTTTGATGTGCATGCACATGTAGGGCTTCAATAAATTATAGGCTACAACAATAAATTATACAAGTACAAATTTAAAAATAAAAAAAGAGAGAAAGAGTATACACTTACGAGGCGAACACGCAAATCTGGCATCTCTCCAGTGCGGGCTTTGCACCACTCCCGGCCAGAATATAGGGGTCCTGCCGGGCAGCTCGGCCAGTGGTTTGGGGTAGCGGGCCACGGCTACGGCAGCTGCGCTCGGGCTGAAGTAAAGCCCCGGAGGAGGAGGTGGACTCAGGCTGCTGAAGCGAGGCAGACCAGACAGCAGACCGGCTGGAGCGGACGCTGCTCCAGAGGCGACCACCGACGGCCGACTGAGGATGTCATTTATCCCATGCGGGGTGGCCGAGGCCAAGCACTGCTGGGATACGAGAGTCGAGAGTCCAGCCGTTGACGTTTTGATCCCCGGGGAAGACACCGGGACCCCGCCTGGGTTGGGAGAGGTCGAGGTCGGGGAGGTAGACGACGCCGGGCCGGTAGACGGTAACGGGTAAGCCGGGTATAGAGGCGTCTTCATTTCGGTCATGCTGTGCAGAGCGGATAAAGGCGAGGTGTTGAGGAGGAAGGCTCCCTGACGAGGTCCGTCCATTTGCCCCACAGCTAACATAACCGAGCAACCACAGCTCAAAACGTCTCAAAATGTGCAATTACGCGGAGAGTTGTAAAAACTGTGACGTGTTCAAAAGAAAGAATAATTGAGGTTATTTACTGTGTGTAAAAGCGCCCACAGGTCAAAAAGAGCAGGTTATTCTGCAACAAAGCGCACGAAATTGTAAAACCGCGCATAAAAAGCATTGCATTAACAAAAAATATAGGCTTAGTGCTGGATTTTTTTTTGCGTTTAAAATTCCGAATTAATCAGACTGCCGCGTTATAGCCATCTCCTCCCAGGTGAAATCCGGTCGCTGAGTTAAAAACATTGCAAATGTTCAAGCTTTGGCATTCTCTTTGAATAAAGAGGAAGACAGAAAGAGAGAGAGAGAGAGAGA
Organism: Ameiurus melas; assembly: GCA_012411365.1. Taxonomy (NCBI): domain Eukaryota; kingdom Metazoa; phylum Chordata; class Actinopteri; order Siluriformes; family Ictaluridae; genus Ameiurus; species Ameiurus melas. The sequence continues at coordinate 20,145,929 of CM022769.1, read as the reverse complement.
GAGAGAGAGAGAGAGAGAGAGAGAGAGAGAGAGAGAGAGAGACGCGACAGCTATGGGCTGCTATTCAGAGTTGTTTTGAAATCTTCTATAAATAAAATGGCAGTCTTTTTTGGTAGTTCACATATGAAGACCTGGAAGATAATAAAACATTTTCATCGACCTGCTGTCCTTTTGATGAAAAAGTCCAAACTTTGAGCGTGTCACTTGGAAAGTAGAAGGGCTCGTACCCCGCTGTGATTGGCTAAATCCGACAGTGACGTAATGACTGTCACAGACGGAAAAAAGTGCCGGACTGAATTTAGGATTCTGTTTTCATTGGCGCTCGCTGTCACCGCTTTAAATTTGCACATTAAAAGAGCTGCCACCCGCTATTAAATACGTATAAACTTTTTTTTTTATTTTTTAAATGAACAAAATCAGCCAAGTTCATTTGAGATCTATTTTTCTAAATGATAGGACGTGACCCAGGCAGGCTGTACAGGTAGAATTATAGACTACATCCTCGTGTCTTAGTTTCGAATTAGCTCATTCAGGTTTTTTCCCCCTCACTTGAAACAAAGGACTATTTATTTAGTAGCCTAATTGCCGTTTTTTTTTTTAAACAACACACGACCGTTATGCTCAATCATTGTAGATACAAAATCAGTAGTCAAGAATTAGCGATATTTTCGACAGACAAAATGGAAAAATAAAAAATTAACGTTTTACACAATTAAGATTTATAATCCTGAGAATTAGCCTATTCGATTGAGGCACGATTTACCCATACTTGTTTAAGTTCTAATTCTCCCAAAAGGTTAATATTCAATCGTGACTTGTAGTGATGGATATATAGTTTATCAGAAGGCTTGATTGGTTATAGAGAAATGTGCAAGAGGAAAAATATTTATATCGAAAGAACAGAGTGACAACTTCCATGTGACACCTCCGTCTTGTAGACCATGGACCTTATATTGTATAAAATGGGAAAGTTCATTTTCACAGGATAAGAAGAGTGAGGAATTATAGTCCGGAAGCACCACTTGTTCTTCAAGAGTATACAAATGTTAAATTAATCAATTAACACTTACAAATGAAATTATTATTATATGAATAAATCCAAAAACCCATGCATAATTGGATACAAATATAAAAGCTAAACGCTCTATATCCAATGCTTATATTATATTCATAATTTTCGGTAGTTATAGCTCGTCTGACAATTTCTCAGTAAAAAAATAATCAATGTTTTATTGAGGCCTATTCTGATTCTTCCTTTTGGGCTGTTTTACTTGTCTGTGTCCTGCGGTTTATGTTTCGGAATGATCTACATAATTTTAGGATGTGTAACGAATTTGTAGCCCGAACAAATTTTTGATCGATAGCCTAACGGTGCCATAAATAATAAAGATATGAGTCCACAGACAGGTTGCCATCTTTCATTCGACAGAAAACGAATATTAATCTACAGCACCATGAACAGAGTAGATTCGGGTATTATGGCAGGACAGGTATTTCATAAAGGCTCCTAATTACCAAAACATAATTTATCTCTATTTCTTATTAAAATACCAAACATACACACAATGCTATTTACACTGGTTCATTTGGTCAAATCTACCAACTGAAATAGCAATAAACAATATTAAAAACGCTTTAATTAGGATACCTGCTATCCTATAGTATTTGAATCCATCCTAAATGGCCTTAAGATTAAAATATATATAGGCTATATACACACGTGAGAAAATTAATTACTAAAGCTGACGTAACATATATGCCGTCACTGCACATCATTATAACCTTAAATTAACTGCCATTATTAGACATATAGAGGTGTGCAGCACATATGATGGAGAAGCTATTAAATTTATAGGCCATGAAGTGCCTTAATATAGGGAATAGGTGAATAATTGGGATTCAGTCCTTATATGGGTTAGACCAGTTAAGACTCCTAAAACTTTAACGACGCCTAGTGGTGAATCAGCTTAACTGAACCGTCCAGAAAACGTTCCTTCTAAAGCATAGTAGTTTATGACGTGTTAAATAGTTTACATTACGATCAGTGAAATTGTGTATGAATTAAGATCTATAATACACCCCTTAAGCTCCAACTTTTTTTTTGGGGGGGGGTTGCCTTTGAATCCCTCACATTACTCATTTTGCTGTTCCAAAAACAAAGGTCTGCATTTCTGACATACACACAGACACACATATAAAAATAATTATATATAAAAAAATAAACAGAGGATGCAGCAAAAGCATTTTACAATCAGATGTACAATTAAAATTAGATTGGTACAAATAAAATTAGATTATTTAGAACGGAAATGGAGAAGCAAGCATGGAGAATAATTCGGTAATGTAGCGTGTGGTCGTTTTTTTTTTCTCTCCACATCAACATCGACCTACACTAAAGACACTACATAGTGTAATATTAAACACACGTGCCGCTTTACTAATAGAATAAATTCTAATATTCAGCACTACACTACCCCCTGCTGGTAAGACCATTTGTATGTTAATATACAAAACGATGAAAGTAACAACAGTACTAGGTCCAAGACCTTGATTATATAAGCTGTTTTACTCCAGAACTCAAGCTGCACAACAAAGGCTTGAGTGGCTATTTTAAGTTATCCTCTGTGTAAATAAGATACACATTTGCCCATCAGTTGTACATGCAATTTATAAAAAAATGTCCAGGGGTGCTTTTATAATAGTTACAGGGCACTGTGACATAGCCCAGCACTTTATACCCCGAGAGCTGCACACCCCAAAATGTTTTAATCCATCTTCCATCCCGGCATTTCACTGACAATTGCCATTTTAAGTTTATTAACCAGCTTGTTCCTGTATTATTTATCCATTTATAGTTACATTAACTGTTGTGGAACATCTGAAAAACAAGTTTGTAATAGTAGCTCCATAGAGTTGTTCCCCAACAAACCTGTATTTCTTCCCCTCTCAAAACAAAATGTAGCTTGTCACACTGCAAAGAAAACAAAGCGCAAACTGTCTTGAATTTCTTGTGTGGGGAAAATAAACTAAACATTAGAAACGTAAAATGTTTTCACTACATATGAGAAAGATTCATCCAGTGCATTTACACAATTAATGCCATGTTGCCTGGTTGTAATAACTTTAATGTAGTACATGGTGATTACACAAATTATCCTGAACACTTTACTGCACCTTTTAAGCATGCGGTGTAGCTAAATGTTGATTTGAGCCTAAATAAGGTTCTCGTCATAAACCGATTTCTCACATGGCTCATAAAAGCAAGGAATCTGCATTTTTACAAGGCCTTTGCATGGTTTAGCCCAATTACAAGAGGCGCATTTATACCAGATGCCCATGTCAAAAGAATATGAAAGCCTGCATAAATTGTCAATTCCGTCAGCAAAACGTCACTGTGTACAAGACCCTCAATTATTTAAAAATAGGTGATCAAAATTCAGCAATAAAACACATCAGACCATTGTAGTTCAAATGTTGGAATTTATTTACATTTACTCCCGAGCCATGAGTTTCTGCTTCTTCAGCTTCTTCTGGGAAACCTGCAAACAGAGTTTAAGCGGAATCAACTCATTACCAAGAAGTGAGCACCAGGAGTAGAACCAGCACCTTTATGCTGGTTTTTAGTTATGCTAATGACAAAGTAATAGGAGTTGTACAGCTGAAGTGGCAGGCTGCTCAGGTAAAGATTCTTTTCATTGTAAATCCAAAGGTGTCCTAAGATGTCTTCATTGCAGCCTGAAAGAGGAAAAAGGGAGAGAGAAAAGCATACACGTTTACCTTTTTCTTCTGAGAGACTTCCTCCTCTGGTTTGGGGACAATCTGTTCCTTCTCAGTGAGGATCATCTCAATGTGGCAAGGGGAGCTCATGTAGGGGTTGATGCGTCCGTGGGCACGGTAGGTACGCCTGCGCATCTTAGGGGCCTTGTTCACCTGGATATGCTCAATCACCAGAGAGTCCACATCCAAACCCTGAGTGAGGAGAGCAAAGTTACTGATACAAAATACTCCAGAAAGTGACCGTTTCTTAGGAAAATAGAAATGCTCTGAAACTGCATGCGCACTGTTTGTCGCCCTTTGATTGTGAACAATTTAGCATGAGACACAGTGAGTTTGGTTTAAAATATTGATCCAAATGAAGTGAAGAGCGCCTACGATGAAGTACATAGTCACTGAGATTCATTCTAACTTGCAGGATTTTGTGCAGTTCACAAGTGAGCAAAATATCAGTTATGAGGAGATACTGAATAAATAATAAATCTGGGAAAAAAAAAAATCACAACAGATTAGAGGTGAATCTTAGAACACTTACACGCAGTGTATAATTGATTTGAAAAGAACCCTGGTGTGCAACATTCTCACCCTTTGACATCGTTATGAATACGTATGCATACGGCTGTACAGGCACCCCAGAAGACATTTGAGTTTTTGGTTCAGCAAATTATATGCAGTACGAAAGCAAACCAAAATAATAAATTTCACTGGTTCAGAGTAAAGGAGTAATAGTACCCATAGGCAGTCAAAGAGTCTGCCAACATTGGGTTTGAGCAATCAGTGATCTGTACCGTCTCTAGCTCTGCACACATCTCTCCTTGGTTAAATTCATGAACCGTAACAGTAGAGATGAGTTTAGTTACAAGCAATGTAAAATAAATAGAAGTGATCAACTACGTTAACCTCACAGTTGTAAACTGTTACACCGTCATTTAAGAAAAATATTTAAATCATGGCTCTGGGTGTAATCAAGTACCTTCAGTTCAGCATTGCTCTCTGCATTCTTCAGCATGTGGAGGAGGAACTCTGCGCTTTTCTTAGGCCATCGTCCTTGAGTCCAGTTATGTTGCTTGGCCTAAGAGGAGCGCAAACACATTTACAGCTCTGCAACCGGAGTCTAGATCTCATCACTTTCTTAAAAACACTGCGGGTTTCTCAGATTAATAGTTTTTTTTCATGGAGAATTCCAAATATGTCCTAATATCATTGCAACCTGACTACATTCAGCATGAGAACAATAATATTTACTAAAAAAGTAATAAATGTAAGAAAAAAAATCCCACCCTTCGGAAAACAATGTAGAATTTTTGTAAGCTTTAAGAACAACGCACCAATCATTTCGTTCTGGAAATTGAACAGATGTTTTATGGCATGAACACCTTACCTAAATTTTACAATAACTAGGATGGGGAGGTAATTTAATAAATTCAGTGATTACACTGGTTCAAAGCAGTTTTAGCTTCCAGAGACACAGCATCTGTACTGATCGGTTCACAAGCTTCAGGATCCTGAAGGCTGCAATCTGATTAGCTTAACTTGCTTCCATGTATACAGAAGAAAGAACCTGGTGTTTGCTACGAAGCTACGGGAAACAGTCAGGTCTGTCCTGTCAGTCAAAGGGCCTCCTATTAAACAGGCAGTTCTTGCCCATGTTTATCAACTGTACTTAACAATCATATATTTCTCTAAAACTATATACAAATCTACCCAACGCAAAAAAAAAAAAAAAAAAAAAAAACCATTTTGCATTTGGCTCCTTCATTGACAATATCCAAACTTCTGAAAATAATCTGAATGCATACTAGTCCAGAGCTGTGCTGGAACCCCAACTTACATACTCAACTGAGAATCTGAATAAACAGTGTTAACTGTGGAAACTAAATGAAAAGTTGCATGTTAATAATAAAGTTAATAATAAAGTTAGCAGGTCACTAATAGTACAGCTAAACGAGGAAATAAGTGATGCATCAGCTTTCCCAACTGTAAGAGTGTATCCTACAGCAGCACACCTCATTTCCCAAACTCCACCAACATATGAACAGATGGATATATTGACATCACTGTACAGCACAATTAGCCTAGGAGAGTCCTTAATACTGATTCTGGCTCTTTTATACATACACATTACATCTGATGACTACAGGTGAGGAAAAAGCAATAAACCTTAAGCTTACCTGTGCACACCGTCCAACACCCCCATTGTAACGGCGGAAGGGAACACACTGGTGCTTGACCACGACGTCCTTCAGGTACTTGGTGGCTTTGCGAATGTGCATGCCTTTGATGGCCTGAGCGGTCTCACGAGTGTTCTGGGGGTGGGGACGATGACAGACAGGAGAGAAAAAAAAAGAAAAGAAAAAAACCCCACACATCAAACCAAAATGGAAAACTAACTACCTGCATTCCACAGGGAAACACAGCTGCTCAGAACACTCAATCCTTTTCATTATCAATCCAAAGGTGTCCTAAGTCAGCATCACAGCAGCTGGTGGACTCGTACACAATGACGGAAAGAAAATAGAAACAAAAATACACCAGGCCTCGATATATAGGGAAATGAAGAAATAACAGGTGTCCTACAGATTTATAAAACGCCACATTAACACAGGAGTTCTCAGCCAGTGTTTGACCCCAATTTACAGTCTCAAATTTAAAACGCACCACATGCTTTGTTCATATACTGCATTTCATGCAACATTTTCATTAGTGTGAAGACTGCTCTACACAAAAGCATCTTGGCTCACACATTTTGGGCACAAAGCATGCATTTCTGTGCTTTCTTGCATCTGATAAAATTAAAATATACCGAACAAATATTTGTAACGCATTATAAAATGCACTACAACTGTACACAACCCCAAAATTGATTAATCAAATGAGACTTTCTACGAAACGCCCGAATTTTCAGAGAAAATTCGAACAAAAGCTAGCGAGGCAGTGTGCCTGTAGGCTCAACAAGTTGTGTAGTTCCTGATGTAAAGGCCACAAAATTGGACACAACTGCAGTAAAGTTTTACCTTAAAGTGGACACGAAGGTTGGAGCCCCGCGCCTTACATGCTATTTGGGAAGTAAGAAAAAAAAAACATGTTAAAATACAGTAATGTGATTACACAGAAAAACACAAAAACTAAGGAAAGACTATACACTCACACTTAGTCGGGTTCTCGGGGTCGAGCGAGTAGCGGACCATTTCTGCAGGTCTGTGGAGGGAGTGAAATGAAATCCTTGAATCGTTTATTTAGTCAAATATGAACGTTGAGATAGTACAGCAAAAAAACAAGGTTGCTCAGATTGATCGGGTTGTTTTCATGCTTATTTCCAAAGGTGTCCTAAGATGGTCATCATTGCAACCTGTAACACTTTAAAGGACGCTAAAGAGACAGCTGATTTACAGAATTAAGAAAAATAATATAATAAGTCACCTAAAAACATTACAGTCAGTACTGGATGATCAGGTCAACCACTGAGGACACTGTTCACTTCTTTCATTTAACTGCTACTTTAAAATGACAATTTCGTCCATGACAGCTAATTCTCTTCTACAAATCATTCAGATGAATTAAATACACACCAAACGATTTAAAATAAACTACAGACTGAGGGCCAAAAGATATGTACCACCGCAATGGGTTTAAAAACAGGCCACAACTACAGGCTTATCATTTTAATGCCAAGTTATACACAAGTGCATGCAAGTTAGCATGAGGCTCTAGAAGGTAATAATTTATTATGGTGGATGGAGTTTTCGACCAACATTAACCGAATTATTAACATTAACAAGCAAACAGACATTATCAAACTATACATCTTTATCGCGTGCCATTGCTCCTTTGCTAATTGTAACCGTGGCCAGTATGGCAGCACCGAGACCACTGCAACATTTCCTCATAAAAATCACTCAATATACATGTTCATAACCACAAATGTTATCAAGGACAGACCGAATAAACACGCAGGTGTAAAATTCAAACCTAAAACTTTAGGATGATAAAGATATCGAGTGGATAATCTTGTACTTTGTGATGACAGCCATTTCTAAAGCACTTACGTTCTCAGGCCGCAGAAGGGAAGAGGAAGTGCAAAGCGTGCTGGGAAATCAAATCGGTGTTCCGTCTTCTTCGGCGCATACAACCGCACTGTATACGCCACAGCGACACTTAACGGTTAAATACTGTCACAACTAAAACTTATTATTATTATTATTATTATTATTATTATTATTATTATTATTATTATTATTATTATTATTATTGCAATATAATTACACGTATATTAGCATAACTGAAGACAATATTCAAAATATTTACAGTGGGGTCCAACAGTCTGAGAGCACATCTGGGATTTTATTATTTGTTTGTTTGTTTGCTTGCTTATTTATTTATTAAAAATTGTAAATAAACAGAATGTTTTCGAATTTTTAAATATCTAAAATAAAGAAAGTAAATGATCAATATCTTATCATTTGAGGGCTTTTAATATGTCACTTTCAAGGAAATGGAATGACTCCACTTTACTGACTGGAGGGCTGTTGATTTCCAGTGGGGTGCTGAGGAGGTGGGTTCTTGCTAAATTCAACCACCATTTTTTTGTGTACCGAGTTCCAGGTTGTTGTCAGTACACCATGAAACGATTTGGGCCACTTGTCGCTTACAGGCAGACTCATCATTGTTGCTAACGAGGCAAATTATAGTTCTTTCGTCTGCAATTTTTGTCAGTTTGATGAAAGGGTTGCTGGATGTGCTTTCATTGTTGTACAATGAGTACAGGAGAGCTGAGAGCACACAGTCTTGTGGAGTGACAGTGCTGTGTATAGGGGTTCTGACTGGTAGAGTCCCAGCCACATAAACTGTCTCTTGTCTCTTAGGAACTCAACAATCCCCTGGCAGATGGAGGGGTCCACACTCAGTTGTAGTAGTTTGCTCTAGAGTCATTCTGTCACAACTGTATTAAAGGCAGATCTGAAGTCCACAAACCTGACTCTGGCATAGGAGCCTAGTGATCCAGATAACTGATGACATAATATAGATTCAGGTTGACTGCGTCATCAGCTGAGTGATTTGCTCTATAAGCAAACTGCACTGAATCAAGAATGTGGTCAGTGACAGACTAGTAGATAGTCAGATAGACAGTTAGTTCAACAATACAGACTTCATATAAAAACTATAATGGAATTCCCTTAACTTAACAGAGTCTGGTTCCTCTTAAGGCTTCTTCCTTATATCATCTTAGAGAGTTTTCTTGCCATTTTTGCCACTGGCATGCTCAATAGGGATAACTTCACACTTTTAAAATCTGGATCCTGTATTAATATGCTTCTGTAAAGCTGCTTTGAGACAATGTCCATTGTTAAAAGCGCTAAAAAAATCAAATTGAATTGAACTGAATTGAATTGTAGATAATTGAATTGAATTGTCTTCCCTTTTTAGATCTTCGAAAATGACATGCATGTCATGCATAGGGTAGGCTACTGATATTGCAAATATGACTTCAAAACACAGACACAGCGTTCTTATTTTGGGACTTATGGATTGCTATGTCTTGCACTCTAATTAGTATTTTTATCTAATCAAATCTACATATCCCTGCTTGGCTTGAGAATAGGCATCCTGAGTTTGAAATATATTATTTAAAACGTTAAAAATAATGTTAAAAAAAACTGTAAAAATTGTGCATCTTCAAGAAAACTCTAGGATTTCGTCTACTGGTTTGAATTCAAACAGATTTACTGGAAAATGTAATTTCCTTATTTAGACACTAGATGGGAGCAAATGACAAACTCAAAGCAATAAGAACATCAAATTTCATTTTAGGTGCAGTAGCTTATTATTAGTTTGTTAGAGGTGTCATTAGCCTTTAGGGGGGAATTCAAGTATATACCATTTGAGTAAATGCCACCGATGGGTGAAGCTATTAGAGAATGAAACATAACACAATAACCTCATTATATTTATTAAAAGTAAATAAATAAATAAATAAATAAAATTATTATTTTAATATTTGCTTGTGCTTTTGAGTTTGTGGGTTTGGCTTCTCTGTTGAAAAAAAAGAGAAACCGTTAGACATTTCTAATGGTTCCTAAGAGTTTTTGGTTGTCTGTAATGGTAGTTTAATGGAGTGTGTTACCTCTTGGTTTCTACTGGCTTATAGCATGGGTTAAAGGGACATCTGATGAGTTGAGTCATATATGTTAGAGCAGAGAAAACAGGAAAAAGTTCAGAACAGGGAGTACACCAGGACCAGGGCTAGGAACCAGTGGCTGAACCTGTGGTCAAATTTAAATCTTATAGCAAAAGAAGTTCATTTTGAATGGGGAGTCGCATTATGTGGTGGAAACCATTAAAGATTTTTCTAATGGATTGTAATTGGGGTTTTTTCCCCTCCATATTTGTGCAACATCAGTTGCACATTAAGTTATTTTTTCTTTTTGTACATATCATCGATTTAAATTATTAGTGAGAATAATAGACAGTTTATAGTTTGTTTTCCCTTTTTTCTTTTTTTCTCTTCCAATGTAATTACTTCTTTTCAACATCTGAACTATACATTAGTTTTAATAGTAATATGAGTTTTAGACTCTGTGTGAGTGAGTCAGCATGACACACAGGGCCTGTCTGCATATTTTATAAATTGCAGTGCAACTGAAGATCCATCCTTACACGCATCTCTGCCTGCCTGTCCTACATCTCGGACTGGATGAAGGAACACCATCTTGAGTTCAACTTGGCAAAAATGGAACTTTTTGTCATCCCTGCCTGCCACTCAATCTACCACAACCTCACTGTACTGCTATAGACTCAACTACACTCAAACCAACCAGGACAGCCAGAAAACTTGGGGTGACCTTCGATGACAACTTTACAGACCACATTTCAACAACTGCATGGTCCCGTGGGTTCATTCTGCATAACATCAAGAAAACCAGACCCTATCTCAGGCCATACACCTATAGTCCACGCTCTTGTTATGTGAAAACTTGACTACTGCAATGCATTACTCCCAAACCTTCCAGCCAGCTCCATCAAACCCCTTCAAATGGTTCAGAATGCAGCAACATGCCTTGTTTTCAATCAGCCAAAAAGGACCCATGACACACCCTTCTTCATCTCCCTCCACTGGCTTCCTGTAGCCGCCCTGATGAAATTCAATCCTTGATGCTCACGTTCAAGATCTTGTATGGAACAGCACTCCCTACCTCAACACTAAGCACGGTGGCTTATGGATAGCACATTTGCCTCACACCTCCAGGGTTAAGGGGGGAATTCCCACCACAGCCCTGCATGTTCAGAGCTTGCATGTTCTCTCCGTGCTTTTCCTGGGTTTCCTCCAGGTACTCCAGTTTCCTCTCCAAGTCCAAAGACATGCATTGTAGACTGACTGGCATGTCCAAAAGTGTCCGTACTGCACGAATGTGTGTGTGATTGTGACCTGCGATGGATTGGCACCCTGTCCAGGCTGTCCTTCACCCTGTGCCCCATGCCCCCTGGGATAGGTTCCAGGTTCCCTGCGACCCAGTAAGGATAAGCGGTACAGTAAATGGTTGGATGTATGGGTGGATGGATGGTGGATTTGCTTGGGAAAGTTTGTAACTACACTATTCAGCCACTAGATGACAACAAATCACACACTCGATACAGACCCGTATAACCCTAGGTGCCGCATTGACACTGACTGCTGGATCTTACGTCAACTTTGCCGCCATATATATTCTCAATTAAATTGCTCATGAACGAGATTTACATCTATATTGCCGTTTTTCTCCAAACCGACTTTTATGACAAGCTCCTCGTGAATCTTACTGTAGTTAGCTGGCTAGTTAACTTTTCTCACACTCTGACGGTTTCCCAAAGAGAGACAGTTGAGGAGGCAGTGGGAAGTACTCGTAAGAAAGGAAGGTTTCTGTGAGCGCTTCAAACCAGAGTACTTTGACAGGACAGGTCAGACTGTCAGAATTAAAGATGGCGGTAACCCATCTGTCCACAGTTTCCCCACTCATCTCCAAACAGTATGTGTATCGATAGGCTATAATGATTTGATAGGTTGTCATTTATGATTATTATTATTATTATTATTATTATTATTATTATTATTATTATTATTATTATTATTATTATTATTATTATTATTATTTTCATACAAATGTTTTACTGCTGTAACTGTAAATGTTTTACCGGATCCATAAATGATTATTTTAGAATTATATTTGTAATTGTCTGTTTTGAAGTATATCTGTATCCTTTTATTGGTAATAAAAATATAGAGTGCAGACTGACAGCCAGTGTCTCCCTATTTGATTTGTATTTGCCAATTTTGTTGCATTTTCTCAACGATGGTCAATTATTAGTACTCAAATGTATACTATTTCGATTTATTTCTTTATTTATTTGTCAGTCTTTCAAAGTGAACATGCTGTGTTCTGACCTGGAGCACAAGAAACTTCTCCTTTTCCTTTCCACAAAGGAAAAAACTAACTTTATGCACATTTCGTGTATATTAAATTATACAACATTAGAGATGTTTAAGAAAAATAAGCCGAATCTATGCTTAGCAAGCGTGAGTTTTCACAATACTTTATTTGTACTCCATGTAGATCATAAACCATTGAAATCGGTTGAGAAATGTAAACGTTGCTTTTTATCCAAACAAACTTGAACGCCCATGTTTACTTGTATTAGTTTGTAGGGCAGTCTTGTCCAGATCAATATGGTGGATGAGTTGATGTATTGCAGCCACGGGCCAAAGGAGTCAATGAGTCGTCTATGTATTAATATGTCTATATGTATAATGCTCAGATAAATTATGTATTACATAGGCCTACATGTTAGGAGAATCATTAGGCTTTAGGGTGGGCTTAATTATTGGTTGCCATGTGAGTAAGCATTTTAGCTGTTTTTCGTCTGTCTGAATATTTTTTAAAGTGGTTAACTTTTATTTTGCTCATGATGATGATCTCCTAGTGGGACAACAATGATAATCTTAACCTAATGTGACTATTATTATGGATGATATGTGGCTGATCAGTCATGTACGTACTTACGTACTTACCCATGTGAGACATAAGGCCGCAAGTGTCTCACATGCAAGATCAGTCATACAATCTGTCATATTTTATGCCCTCGAGCAATTTAAACAACCTTCATATATTGCTGATAATGCTAGGCCAAGTCAGAATCACCTTGAACTGTAAAGCTCTGGACCCTCTCTGATGTTCAGAGATGCTTTCAGTCACATAACTACATCATGTGTGTGTGTGTGTGTGTGTGTGTGTGTGTGTGTGTCAGTCTCTGTACAGCTGAAATGCTTCAAATACAGATAAAGTGATCTTCAGGTAAATTGGATTCTTTTTGACTGATAGTGCACATAGCAGGATTGCCATCATACTTTGATGAGTTCAGCAGAAAACATCCGGGTATCAGGGCACTCTGGGGAAAAAAAGAGAAGTGTTTGGTGAGGGTTCACAAACTCTCTCAGACTGCTCCCAGAGGAATTAAGATCTGAGTAACGCAGCTTTTCTCCTGTCAAGAGAAAGAGCGAATAGTGTGAACTCTCTGCTTTTCTCTGCGTCAAGTGCTGATGGAGATGCGCCAAATTGCTGAATCATTCGCACGCAGCACAGTCTCGTGTTTCTCACCACTTCCTGCTTCCACACCATCCCCACCCCCTCAAACACCCCCAAATATCCATCACCCTGGTTTATTACTTTAAAAAACATCAGCAGCCAACATGTGTACATTACATCCTCCAGGTAAGCACAGATATACAACTTGTCCTGCTCATCCGCACCTTAACGAAAGGCTTGTGTTCGTGTTGCAGTATCGAGCAACTGTCTGGAAAATCTGCTGACAGGTGACTAAGGGCGCCCTGCAAGAACAAGTGCTGGGACAGCTTGAGCACTGATCACTGATCAATGTGCATCTTTTTAAGAACAAGCATTACATTACATGAGGATATGTTCAGTGTAGCAAAAGCATATCGATCCTGTAAAACAGCACACGCTTGCATGAGGCATGTACATTATCCTGCTGGGCTTTTGTATCTCCAAAGTACTTGCCTTTTGAATGATATCAAGACAAAATAATAAGCCAGGGTTTTTATTTTTGCAGCTCTGCACAATTTCTTGCTGGTACTTGGCACCGTCTTGGTATTTTCAGCTAATGGATTTGTCTTTGGATTTCCATTTAATCCATTTAACCATCTATGGTGAAAAAAGTTTATCATACATTTCCCATCCCGATAGCTCTACCCTTAATGCTGATGCAATTTAGCATTCTGGCCCACTCCTTAACTCTGACACACACACAGATGGAGCATGTAGCTGAGGGATGCTATATGAGAGGACTATTAAAGTGAGCGATGCAGATGCTGAGTCAGCAGCGTGCTCGTTACTCATGTATGTTACCAGGTGATGGAGTTATGGCTGAGTGCAGTAAGAGAGGGATGATTTACTGAATCACTTACAGAAGCAAACTGTGTGAGCTGTGAGAGTGAAAGCCATGATGAGTAACAGCCTGTGTGTCTATCCATGCATCTGTCTGTCTGTCTGTCTATCTCTCTCTGTCTGTCTGTCTGTTGGCGGCTGCAGTGCTGCAGTGAGTCTCGCCTGCGAAGTGACGTGCGTGTGCTCTCTTCCTCTAACCCCTCCCCCTCCTCTTCCTCCTCCTCTTCTTCACTGCAGAAAAGCAAAGACAGGACTAAAAGGAGGAGTGGGAGTGTTTTGGAAAGACAGAAAGACTGCAGCACTGCAGAAGCTGGGCGTTGGCTTCAAATTAATGAGAGAGAAAGAGAATGACCAGGAGAAGAAAAGAGACGTGGAGAGCAGGGTGGAGTTGAGTTGGGTTTGTTGGAGATAATGGGACATTATTACTAGTGCAGGAGGCTAACAAGTTGGCAAGTCAAACTCAAGCTCAAAGGTCGTGCATGAAAAGTCAGGATTTAATTTTTTTTTCTCAATGCCTTTGTGTAAAACTGATTCTGGAGCAGGGCTACATATAACTATGTGACCTAACAAAACCAATGTACCAATCATGCTCAAGATTAGAGAATGATGATAATGATGATGATGTGGTACTCAGAAATGTTTAGCCCAAGAGCCAGAATGCTAAGTGAGGTGGTTAGCTAGCTTAGAGATGGTGGTTGCCATGGTAACAGTATATTGTGACAGGTATGGACTGTTGTTAAATGTGAAAATGAGGATGTAAATATTGACTGAAATCCCACTTAGCTAGCTAAACTAATTAACAGTAGTCATATTAGTTTAACAGAGATGGCAAGAGGGCATTTCTAATTTCCATGTTGATGCATATTTATAGATTAATATATAAAGGTTTACTGTGAGCTCGCTAACTTAGCTTACTAAAACCCACTGTTGATGAAAGACATTCATATTAGGTATCATTTGTACCAAATGAACAAATATTTATTGAATCTATTCCCCATTGTTTTCAGTAATAATTTACCAATACATTCTGGTACCTTGTAATTGTTTCCTGTGGTGAACAAGCAAGGGTACAGATTTTGTAATGCCCCTAGTCTATTAACATTTATGCTACAAATTTATTTACACTATATTTATTAAGTCCTGAGTGTCATTGCATCTCTGATTTCTGTTTCTGTTCCCTCGGTTCTTGGCCTTATTTCTTGTTTCCAGCTTTGTGTAGTTTGTTAACCTTTCTTTAACCTGGTTTACTCTGGATTGCTGCTGTGACCTTGCTTTTCTTGTTGTGACCTTGCTGTTCTGTATAAATTTGTCTATATTACCTGATTGTTTGAGCCCCTTGACTCTCGCAATGGACTCTTAATATGAGGTTTGAAAATGAAGAAAAAAAAGTGTGTCCTTCACAATGTGCCTGAGCTTAAATATTTAACTTTAGTAGGAGCAGCTTGTGACCATAGATTTTGATGGGGCAGGACACTAGTAATGACTAAGCAAAATGAAGTCAAAAGGCTACTATGTAGTGAAATATTAGTAATCATGTAACAAGCAGCTGAGAGTTGTCAAAACTTGAACAAAATAACAAAAAGCCAAATAATACAATTCCTATAGTTGATCAAACTGTTTTTTTTTCTGACATAATACTGCCAATTCACTATACCTCATTTGTAAAGAAATCTAGCTCACCAATCTTTCTGATGTGCAAATTGTTGCATTTTTGACCATTGGGTGTATACAATAATAAATCTACTAAGCTAAATGGAGTTGTGCTGCTCCACATTTGCTCAACATTTAGAAAGGTGACCGATGGAACATCGGTTTATATCTGTGAAACAGCAAAAAAAAAAAATTTTTAAACAGGTAATTAGTATTTCATTGGAGTTTAAGGCTGATATAAATGGCCCCCCGTCAGATGACCTGCTGCAGAGCTTCTGTTTTAATATCTTAATGTCAGCCGAGAACCTTAGGGAAATCAGTATAAAGTGTGCCTGTGTAGTACAATGTAGTCCTTATGTGTTTAAGGTCTTATGGGGGAAAAAAAAAGTAAAACACTTTAAAGACTGTGAGTAAAGCACATTTATTTCCTGTATTGATCAGAGCTGTGCATTATGGTGCTTTACAGTGTTTTTTACGATGCTACATGCTTAAAAGACCGTATGAGATCTCAAGCAGTCACATTGATATTTTCTAGGAAAGAAGTAGCTCATATCCCAAGATAAAGCTTAATAATTTAAAAACAAACACAGTTAATGTTGATGTGAATGTTGTTGCAATATAACAGCTGTTTTTAATAGACTATTATGCTTACTAGTTTAAGCTACATGCAAAGAAATTCTGTAAAGCAAATTTTCCTTTAAAAATATTGAAATGAAACATTTCTAAATAAATACTACAAAGAGCCAACAGTAAAGAGTAATATCCATACGTCCATCCATCTTCTACCGCTTACTCCTTCTCAGGGTCGCAGGGCAACCTGGAGCCTATCCCAGGGAGCATCAAGCACAAGCCAGGGTACACCCTGGACAGGGTTAAAGAGTAATAAACTACACAAAATCAGTATTTTATTGTGACAGGCCTTTGCTTATAAAAATAAATAAATAATAATCTCAGGTAAAATTTGCACAGTTTTATAAGGAAATTGGCTGGTAAGTTTTACTGAGCATCTTGGAGAATCTGCCACAACACTACTGTAAACTTTGACTGTCAAATTTGCTTTTTTTTTGCATGCAAAACCTACATGCCTTCATTAAGTTTTTTTGTTTGTTTTGTTTGTTTGTTCAATTGATTGATTGTTTGTTTGTTTTTATGTAATATTCAGATTTTTTCACTGCCATAAAAACATTCTTCTTTTTTTGTTGGAAAAGTAAATGTTTGGAGATATAAAATCTCATCTATTCATCTCCCTCCACTGGCTTCCTTAAGCCGCTGGCATCCAATTCAAGGCTTTGATGCTCAGAAACAAGACCTTGTCTGGAACAACACCCCCCTACCTCAACACTCTTTATGTTCCCTCACACAACCTGCGATCGGTTAACGACTGATGCCTGGTAGTACCTACTCAGCAAGGCATGAGGTCCCTTTCCAGAACCTTCAAACTAACTGTCCCTGAGTGGTGGAATAAATTTCCAACTTCAATCTGGACAGTAGAATCCATCATTATCTTCAGAAAATGGCTAAAGAACCACATCTTCTCAACGATACACTGGCTCTTACACCTCTGTGCACTTTGCTTCTCTAGAACTCAATTAAAAATCTTGTATGGTAGCACTACTTGTATTGTTCTCCGCTTGATACATTGCTTTGCTTGTATTTCCTCATTTGTAAATTGCTTTGGATTAAACAATCAATAAATGTAAATGTAAATGTAAATGTAAAATATTTTTGCACTGATTCAATGATGCAGAAGTCATCAAATAAACATCTATAACTAAATTTTTACTATAAAATAGAGTGCCTAAGAATTCTGCGCAGTATGATATAAGTAAAAATAATTATTGTGTTGCATTGTAAATGTGTCAAATGTGTTACATAAACACATTTTACAATTATTATTATTATTATTATTATTATTATTATTATTATTGTTGTTGTTTAAAAATAAAAATACACTAATAAAATTAATATACTCATCATAAAGCTGAACAGATTTCAATCACAAGATTCAATCACAGATTGTGTTTCAATCACAATTTGTACATCTTGAACAAAATCTGAATGGTTTCAGTGAGAAAAGAGTCCCTCGTTCAGTTTCTTTCTTTACCTTGATTATATGACTCCAAAATAAAAGAGCACTTCTTACTCTAACTCCATTAAGACACATTGGCTTGTGTGCATGAAGCGTGAGCTTTAATAATTAACTGAGTGAGCTGCAGTTAAATATTAAAGATTACACTTCCATCCAGAGATCTTCCGTACCACTTATCCAACACAGGGTCTCGGGAGAGCCTGGAGCCTATCCTAGGGATCAAGTCCGTCACAGGGCAGATTACACTATATATTATTATGCCCTGCGATGGGTTGGAACCAGGGTGTCCACCCGTCCAGGGTGTCCCCCCACCATGAGGTCAGAGTTCTATGGGATAGGCTCCATGCTCCCTTCAATTCTGTGCAGGATAAGCAGTACAGAAAATGGATGGATGGATGGATGGATGGGTGGATGGATGGATGGATGGATTAATTATATGTTATATATTGTCTGGTTTGAATATTGGAAACAGTCTGCATCCTGACAGGCTGGAGAAAATAATAAGAAGAATATCAAAAATGTTTTTCATACGCGATTTTATACATTTTCAATTCATTTCTATATCAAATAATGTTTTTAAAGTCTCTTCACTGGTAGATGAAAAACATTTCTTAGTTTAGCTAATGTCAGGTCTAAATATATGGCCTTTTCTACATGTTTAGATGATAAAATTTTTATAAGACAGAATATAAGCATGACAGCAGTGGGGAAAAAGGTCTCTGTGGGGGCTTCTGATGTCTCTGTCTCTCCTCTATAATCGCCTTTCTCTGAGTGTTGTGTATGTGCTGTGCAGTGTTCATCATGTGGTTGCTGAGCTTTAGGAGATTGCTTTAAGACCTTGATGAATAGGCATTCCTGAAAAACCCAGTGTCCCTCTGCAGCATATTGAGGCCAGTGAGGCCAGCCTCTGCACACTGCTCTTATTTAATAATTCATACATAAAACTTCACAGCAATTAATATGAGTAAAGAAACATATTAAAACACAAAGAAAATTACATTGTGGGAAAAAAAGAATAAACCAAAATAATAAATGTCATGGTTTTGCACTTTGAACAATGTTGATCTTTTTTGTGAAATACATGACCAAAATGAGACATGTTAAAGAACCCTTGTTTTAATGATATTGCTGACCAACCAAAGCATTCTCTATAGCTTCTTATAACACTTATAACAAAGCCACAGAAAAAAATATAGAATTAGTTGTCTTACTATTGGAAGATGATATCACATACTGTAGTTTGGTGTCACACAGACATCAAGAGCAGAAATATAGAGACCATACAAGATGCAATCCACTCATCAGCAGTCAGAATCATAAAGCGTATATATTTAAATCAAAAAATATATATATATATATATATATATATATATATATATATATATATATATAGAGAGAGAGAGAGAGAGAGAGAGAGAGAGAGAGAGAGAAAGAGAGAGAGAGAGATGTGCCATAAAGGTGCTGGAACCAATTAACCTCTACCAAAGTGATGGAAAGACCAAAATGTGGAGAATGAAAGGATCTGCTCATGATCCAAAAGATACAAACTCATCTGTGAAACATGGTGGAGGTAGTGTCATGGCTTAGGCTTGCATGGCTGCTGCAGGAACAGGCTCACTAATCTTCACTGACGATGTAACTCATGATACGAGCAGCAGAATGAATTCAAAAGTTTACAGGAAAATTTTGTCTGCCATTTTGCAGAAAAAATGCATCCAAATTAATTAAATGTATCTTCAAGACAATGATCCAAAACACAAGGTTTTAGACTGGGCAAGTCAGTCACCAGAACTTAACTCAATTGAACATGCATTTCACCTCCTGAAGAGGAGACTAAAGGAAGAAACCCCGCCGAAACAAACAACAACTGAAAGAGGCTGCCGTAAAAGTCTGGAAAATCATCACAAATGAAAAAAAAAAGAACAATTTGGTTGTCAATGAGTCGCAGGCTTGATGCAGTTATTACAAGCCAGGGATATGCAACCACATATTGTGTTATTTATTTTAATACTTCAAGACTTATCTGCCCTTATACTTTTGCTCACCTAAAAAAGTGGGTGGATTGATACAAACGGTTCTATGTTTTATGTTGTTTAACAGATCTAGATGCAAATAAAAGGAAATAAAAGCTGAAATACTAAACCTGCATTTTATATCCATGTTTTGATCTCAAACCCAAATGTCTTTAGTGTATAGCACAGGCAAATGAATTGGCCTTGCTGTTGTAATAGTTTAGTGGGGACTGTAGATGATGTCATATTGTTGTTGTTTTTTTTAGACGAGTGTGTTTGGCAGTTTGCAACTATGATGCTAAACTGGTAGTTATTAGCTTTTGTTAATAGTTTGCAATGTTTAGACTCACAGCTCGATTGCAGAATCTAAAGAAGCAGAAGACACAGAAGTTTACATTAGATCATTAATGAATGCAGCTCTTGGTTATGAATTCTCTTTTCAACCAAAAAAGAGCCCCACTACCACCACAAATACACACACACACACACATACACTTTCCAAGGTCACCTTAGTTTCTAAAGCTGGCCACCATCACAGCCGAACAATAACGACTCTAAATGAGGAAAACGCAGCCACAATATGATAAAGTAAGTGCATTTATGGTAGTAAAGCCAAATCGAGTCTCTCGCTGGATCAGCACTAATTGAGTCAGCACTTTAGCAAGGGATGGGGGGCAGCCCTTGTGGTTTTACTGCCCAACAGAGGGCAGCGTTATCTCTGCTTCTGTGTAACAGTACACCATCAAAATAAAGACACACACACACACACACACACACACACACACACACAGAGGAGCTCCGCAGTGCAGAAACCTGCCTGCACGGTTACCAATTACGCCTCTATTGTAGATCAGCAGGCCGGCGTGCAGACGCAGCACATTTGACCAGCCTAGAAACGCAGGGTGTGGAGCAGAGAGCTGCAGCTACTCGAGCCCTGGGTATAATAAAAGCAACAAACCCTGCAGCTTCCTAACACACACACACTCTCTCTCTCTCTCTCTCTAACACACACACACACACACACACACAAACTCCATGAACTTGAATCTGAAAAGGGGAGAGTGTCTACAGATGGCAGCCTTGATCTTCCCAAAAATGTTATGACATATTCAGTTGAGTCAGACTTTAAAATTTGCAAAGTGTAAGTTGCAAAGGTAGGTGGCAAAAACATGCCAACCATGCTAACCAACTAACCAACCATAAACAAGAAAAAAGAAAAAAGAAAGACAGTAAAAAACCATGGCATCAAATTTATCTTCCTGTCTGATTGCAAACCACCACCTCTTTTTCCAAGATTAATTATAGTCCACTGGGGATTATTCTATTATATCTCACACTGCTAAAATTAGCACCTCTGCCATTATGATTTTCTGCACTGCAGTATGAAGGACCGCCCCTTTAGAGGTCAAGGCAGCCAAAGCAGATTTGCTACAATGGCTGAGGACTACAATTGCTATTACAGCTTTAGGACTGCAATTGCCATGAACAGTTTTTCACTCAAGTCTCCATCAGCAAACAGTTGATAACTTCAACAAAATAGACTTCATGTTAAAATTACAACGAATTTCCTGGCTACACAATTGTACCTTTTGACCATGTAGAGCACAGATATAGTATTAATTATATAGATGTGATGTATCCGGATGTTGAGGACAAGTGTGCTAAATGCCATGGCTCTCCTGCCCTGAACTCCATGGTTTTTGGTCTGGCTTTTTTACCATCATGTCCACTTTTCTCAGGGCAGATTTTAAGCCTTGTCCATTGATTGCGATATTTGGGATCCCTCAAGCTTCAATTCCTTTGAGTTCGATACAAAAGGATGTTATTGCTTTCACATCCCTTATAGCAAGACGTTCCCTACTGTTACATTGGAAGTCCGCTAAATACCCATTTAACTCTCAGTGGATAAAGGACGTGATGTTTTTTCTGAAACTCGAGAAAATACGATATACGATGAATGGATGTACAGATAAGTTTTTTTCATAAATGGCATCCCTTTATTGCCTACTTTATGGAGTTACAGACACTACCCACTTAAAGGTTGGTGCCTGTTGTTGAATTTTATAATATCTTTATAACCAGCGACAGTTAATGGGTAGCCATGATGAGCCGGAGGGGTGGGATGTGGGTTCAATTTTGTTTTTCTTTGTATAAAAAGAAAAAAATCTGTGAATATTTACTGCTGTTGCTAATTTAGTATTTTTTGGGAAATGGTGGGGAGGACAGAACAGAAAAGGCGATTTAGATAGGCTTAGCAGTTCAACAGAAATGTTCATCAGAAATGTTTAATAAAAAAGAAACGTTGTGCAGAAATGTATAGCAGAAATGTTTAGCAGAACTGGTTTAGCAAAAATTGTTCAGTAGAAATGTAGAAATGTTCTGTAGAAATGTTCATCAAAAGTTCAGCAGAAATGTTCAATAAAAATGAAACATAAAAAAAAAAATTATATAGATATAATTTATCTGGAACATCACCCAGACGAGGTTTCTTCCTCATATCGTCTCAGGGAGTTTTTTCTTGCCACCATCGCCTCTGGCTTGCTAAGTTTACATTTAAACGTTATATTCGGAATATACAGTACTGTGCAAAAGTTTAGGCATATGCAAAGATGCTGTAGAGCCTTCAAAATAAGAACTTAAATGATTCTACATTTTAGAAAATACAGTAAAGCACAGTAAACTATAGTAAATGAAACAAAGTCAATATTTAGAGTGACAAAAAAATTCAAATAAGACTAAAATTAGTATTCTCCGGTACAATATATGCAGTTTTATAAGGAAATGAGCTGGTAAGTTTAATTGAGCATCATGCAGAACCTGCAGAGGTGCGTCATACATTTATGCATATGTCTGTGTGTGTGTGTGTGTGCGTGTGTGTGTGTGTGTGTGTGTGTGCACGTGCGTGCATGCCTAGTTATATAATGTTACATGATAACTTCAAATGGTGTTGTATGTTGGCTGTGTTCTATGTCCTATGTTCTCACTGCCCCATGGTTCCAGTGTCCTATGTTCCAAGAGCCTTCAACCTTTATTTCCTCTAAAAAAAAATAAAAAATAAAAATTCCACCCCATATTATGTCCCTGATGAGACAGATGTTGGACATCTGCTGCCAAGAGATATTGTTTGCTGATTACTTTCTTACATTATGTCCTTTAGTCACCCAAAATGACAGCTCACAGCTCACAGCATGGTGACAAATGTGAGAGGAACAGCAAGTGCTCAGAGTGGTGAAGCTGAAATAGGTGAAGCAGAAGATACTCTGCCATGGCATATCCTGCTGACAACTTACATATTTTTCTCCTCTAATGGTTCTGCATATAATCGCATTAAACCATCTGAGCTTATGCACACATACACAAACTTAGACTTTTTCTGCAGGTGAACGCTGACGCATAGCCTACACATTATATAACTATGCACGCGCACACACACACACACAGAGAGAGAGAGATAAACGCATAAATGTATGACGCACCTCTGCAGGTTTGTGGGCTGGTTATAAGCCAGTTGTTGTTTTTTTTTCTGATCAACCTACTTCACTTAAATGAATTGATTCTTTTGAACACTATAGTTCAGATGATATAAATGTTAGCTATCAATGGTTAGCACATTTGCCTCACCTCCTCCAGGGTTGGGGGTTTGATTCCCGCCTCTGCCCTGTGTGGGTGGAGTTTGCATGTTTTCCCCATGCTTCGGGTGTTTTCTCCAGTCTGATTTCCTCCCTCAGTCCAAAGACATGCATTGTAGGCTGAATTGAAATCTCTAAATTGTCTGTGTGGCATCTGTAAATAGTTTGTGAATGTGTGTGTGTGAGTGTGTGTGTGTGTGTGTGTGTGTGTGTTTGTATGTGTGTGTGATTGTGCCCTGTGATGGGTTGGCACCCTGTCCAGGGTGTCCCTTGCCTTGTGCCCTGAGTCCCCTGGGATAAGCTCCAGAATCCCTGTGACGCTGTGGGTATAAGGGGTATGGAAAAGGATGGATGGGAATGATTAGATAGATTCGCTCTAAACAACATGTGGAAATTTTGCAAAATGAACCAGTTTATCAAGGTTTAGCTTATCAAGATGTAGTTTTTATGTGTATCTCCAGTTTCACCAATTTCATGCACACCACTGTTGTTCAGTGTTCTCCTGATGTTGGCCTTTAGTTGCTTAGAAGTTACCCTGGGTTCCTTTATGACCTTGCAGACTATTACATGTCTTGCTCTTGGAGTGATCTTTGTTGGTAGACTACTCCTGGGGAGGGTAACAATGGCCTTGAATGTCATCCATTTGTACACAATCTGTCTGACCGTGGATTGGTGTCCAAACTCTTTAGAGATGGTTTTGTAACCTTTTCCAGCCTGATGAACATCAACTCTTTTCCTGAGGTCCACAGAAATCTGTTTGTTCATATCATGATACACTTTCACAAATATGTGTTGGGAAGATCAGACTCTGATTTAAATAAAACATGGTGCTCATTCACACCTGATTGTCATCCCATTGATTGAAAACACCTGACTCTAATCCTAGAGGTTCACATACTTTTGCCAACTCACAGATATGTAATATTGGATCATTTTCCTCATTAAATAAATTACAATATATTAAATTTTTGTGCAGGGTACAAAAATAACTAAAATAGCTATAAATTATTGCTCATTATTTTGTTTTTAATAAGGGAAACTTGGTACTCTTAGGAAAAGGATTCTTCAAGAATTCTTTAATGGTACGTTTTGTTATTAAGGTTTTTAGATTCTGAAATCTGATGTCTGAAATAAAACCAAACCAAAAAGCAAACAATCCAAAATCATCAGTTGCTATAAGTGTATTTAGCACCAAGCTAATATGAATGAAAGCAAATGATTACTTCTTGTTTTCTTTCTAGTCTATTTCTGGCAGGCTTGAAAAGGGGGTTGTTTAATGGCACAATCTATTCTGTGCCCTATAGGTAATCACACTCATATATCTGAGCCTGTATGTGTACTAGTGGCAGAGTTACATAACAGCATCTTGATTAGATTCCACCTTCCATATTGGCTGAAATCTATCTGAAATCTCCCGTTCCTCCCCTTGGTTTATTACTGAACGTGCTCGCATTATAATCCAGATAAATAATGACCGAACAACACACATGCACACGTTTGTCCTTCTATCCTTGTGAGAAACTTCCGCTGACAAAATAATAATGCAGCTATTTAATTCTATTCTTATGCCTACCTCTAAAACTGACATTAACCTCAGTAACTAAGAGGAAAGCTTGTGGCTCTTTCAGCCATAAGCTGAAAAAGCACCCCCCCCCCCTTTTCAGAAACCTGTTTTTGTTATCGGGACCAACCAAATGGTAAAAACACACCCACAAGGTCTAAATTGTGACCTTGACAATTCATCCCCACCAGGATACAAAAACATGCCCACACACACACACACACACACACAAATGCAATAAAGAGTCGCAGTGACACAGTGTTATCTCAGCACTTAAAGCGTTGCACATATTGATAGCATATATTCTGGTATGAAAATGTTGCGTCTGCCTTTAGACAGAGAAGGATTACCCAGACACCTCGTAATCCAATCAGAGGAAGAGATTTCCTCTCCGCAGACAGACAGAAAGTAGTGTATCCTGGAGAACACAGATGTATTGAGGACATTAAGAAGCTATAAACAGCCTCTGCTTTCATCACCTCGCTCCAAATAGGTTCATACAGCAATGCAGTACAAAATGAAATGGTAATAAAGTTTTGGCTCACTAAACTCTGATTAGAAACATTCTATACACAGGTATATCAGGTTGGCAATGTTTGTTGAGTATCACCACGGAAATGTGATTCTTTCACTCAGATTACAGTAAAAACAACAAGCAACATTACAGACAGGAAAAGTGTCTGGGTACACGTTCTTGTAAACAACTACAGAACCATAGTGACCCATGGTAATTCTTGCACGTGCATACATTTTAAAAATGCAATATATTTCAAAATACATTTTTTAGAATACATGCTTGAAATTTGCCCAGTTGTTTCTGGAGACAACATACACTTTGACTATGTTTAACACTATCGTGCAGTATTAATCATGTATTTGCTTATGATTATGAATATATTTCCATTCATTTTGGATATTGACATATTAGAAATATTTTTATTTAATTAGAATTGGAAATATAGAGAAGGTTTTAGAATTCTGAAATATTAAAAACATAAAAAATAAATGTTCAACATAACTCTGATGAATTTGATCTAAAATTGATCATAAAGCAAAAATACTTTGCAAATACTAAGAAACTCATGCAGTTAATTAGATTAATGTAAATTTTTCAAAGATTCTACTTTTCACGCAAGTGACAATTTGTCATTTAATTTGTAAATAAATAATGCAAAATAGAAGCATTTTCACGAGTTGTCTCAGACTTTTGGACCCTACTGTACATTGCAATATAACCTTTAAAAATGGGGCAAATTCAAGTATTTGCATATATTCCAAAAATAGATTTTTAAATGTATTGTATATATTTTTTTTTTTTTTTTTTTTTTTTTTAAAAAAAAAAAAAAAAAAAAAAAAAAAATATATAAAAAAAAAAAAAAAAAAAATATATATATATATATATATATATATATATATATATATATATATATATATATATATATATATATATATATAAATATATAAAAAAGAGATAAATGGTTCTTGGGGGTTTTTTTTTTTTTTGTTTGGAAGAACCAAACGAACAAATGGGAAAAAACTATTTTGTTTGTAGGCCACATGTTGCATGACATATGGACCAAAACATAAAAACCTGCACTATAGCACCACCATTAGGCCAAATGGGCCCACCTTGCTTGGCTCAGTAGGACCAAGGACCAAGTTTCATGTCTGTACGTCTCACAGTTTGGTCTGCATGATTTATATCTTAACTACACTAAAGCTACAGTACATGGATGATTGGTAACACCTTTGTTGCTCATTACAAATAATCACTAAGTGCAACTCATGACAGAGATTAGCAATGTTATATTATTGTAGGAGTGTAATTGCAAGTACAAAGAAAACCTGCATTAATTCACACAACCATAGCAATCAATAAGAGAAAGCAAGAGAGTCTTTCCTTGAGCAAATGTCCTACTTGTATTCAGTGCTATGACGCATTTCTGTTTTGAAATAGTTCGGCAACATTGTTTATATTGCTTTGCTGCTCCTAACAAACATTTGAGTAGATAACATTGTGCTTACATTTTATTATCAGTGTCCCACACAAATAGATGGATGATTAACTGAGTTTAGGAATTTACTGCATGTGAGATCAGACAAATTCTCAAACATGCTTGAAAATATTGGAGCAATTATTGAAGACTGAGAAAATCGTGACACTGCACATTAGATAAGCAGTCACCGCAAGAGCTCACAGTGAGTAGTTGCCAAGCTGGGGAGCTAAAATTAGTTTAGACCGGAAAATCAGGAAGCCTGAAATTAAGGGTTTCCCATTTCCTGCATCCCTACACCATCAACTTCAAAGAGATTAGCTTTTTTGTTTCATTTCTTAAAGTATATTTCATTTGTATTTTTCTTAAACATTTTAAGAAAATTAATATATTGTTATTAATCAGAAGAGAATACTCAATTGCACTCCTAACCTCAAATTTTATTTTATTTCAGGGTTCTCAGATTTCCCCACAGTTCAAAGCCTCATAGGTACATTATGTGTCCAAACATTTTTGAACACCTGATTGTCACAATCATATGTGGTGCCACAAAGTTGGAAGCACTCAATTGTACAGAATATCTTTATATGGTGTAGCATTACGATTTCCTTTCACCGGACCAAATAAGCCCAAACTTATTCCAGCATGACAATGTTCCTGTGCACAAGCGAGTTCCATGAAGACATGGTTTGCCAGATTGGACTGGAAGAACTTGAGTGATCTGCACAGAGCTCTGACCTCAACCCCACTGAACATCTTTGGGATTAATTGGAATGCTGATTGCACCCCAGGCCTCTTCGCCCAACATCAGTGCCTGACTTCACTAATGCTCTTGTGGTTGAATGGACACCAATCTACATAGCCATGCTCCAAAATCTAATGGAAAGCCTTCCCAGAAGAGTGGAGATTATTATAACAGCAAAGGGGAATACATCTGGAATGAGATGTTTAACTAGCACATATGGGTGTGATTGGTCAGGTTATTACAAACCTGTGGCCATATAGTGTTGCCAGCTAAACAGCCAACAGTTACAGGAACATTTTTGATAGATATGGTGATGAAACTTACTGCAGCTAGTTGCCATGAATGATCAGAAGTGGTATCTAGCTAATAGCTTTGTAAGCTAAATAAGTAGCTTAGCTAAACACTACAATGCACTAAAATTTTGTGCCGCTTCAACTTTTCTCTTCACTGAGAAAGCTGAGACCGACACGGAGGACTACAAAACTAAATGTGCAATATTAGAAGGTGTGAGCAAGGAAAATGTGAAATCTCAGTACACTGCTGTTTCAGAGCTCTGTATATGAGCCAAGCAGAGCCCTGTCAACAGATTTAAAACTCCAGAGAGAGGGGGGGGGGGTGTTAGAGAGAGTGACTCTGAAAAAATAAAACTGTAATGTCAATTTAATGATTACTATAAAAATGTCAGGATTTACAGAGCACAAGGACAAGGGAGAGAAAATGAGGAAACAGAAACGAGAGCAAGGATAGATTTGTCCACATGCATGGAATGAGAGTGGGGTTATTTTCAGACATGAATGCTTTTAGAGCCCATCAGAGAGAGAGAGAGAGTGAGTGGGAGAGCGAGAGAGAGACAGAGGTGGGGCGGGGGGGGGCTGAATGACGGAGAGGCAGAGTCTGCAGTTCAATATGTACTGCTTGACCCTTACAAAGACAGAGAGGAGAAAGAGAGAAAAAGATGAACAGAGGAATAAAGAGAGAGAGAGAGAGTGAGAGAGAGAGAGAGAGAGAGAGAGAGAAAGAGTGAGAGGGTGACTCACCCCCCATTCCTTCAGTTATTATTCTTTACATTATTGTTACTGTTGATGTTTTTTATGTTATTGGGCCTCACTTATCAAGCTAGATATTAACAGATTCATTCATAAATGGTCCATATGAGCATTTACACCAGAAATTTGGTGTCCATGCATATCTCATAAATTCAGAAAACAGTTTGTATTCTACTCCCGTTCCTGAGTGTGTGTAAATGTATGCATAAGAAAACGAACTAATGTAAACCTCGACTTAACTGATTTCATATAATGTGATATCATATAATTTACATGGACTACTGCACTTTTACGTATGGAATATACTGTCAATGTTAAATAGCTTATTTCTATTATGTTTTTATTATGTCTTTCTGGTTTTTGTTGTAGTTTCTGGCTTTCTCTTTAGCTCTTGACTACCCTAGTTTGTTCATCGCCTGACCCGTCCCTGACTTGACTCTTGACTCCTGGATTACGTCTCTGACGAAAGTTTTTGTCGGTTTGGCTTACACACATGCTTGAATGAGGACCAATGTTAGTATTTTTACTCTCAGTATAATTATGATTACTGCTATTAATATTGTTATTATTTACATTTCTACAGGTATTTAGGTGTTAAATCTGGACAATGCTGAAATGGAGGCTATGAGCTTCCCTGCATCAAGCTATGAGCTACATTAGCATCAAAGCTCTATTTCAAATCTAAAGAAATATCAGACACAAACATGAATCAGCTAATCAATTTGGTTAATTTAGGGTAAAGAATAGCATTGTGCAAGTTTACTTTTGAAAATGTGTTATATTTTTACTCACTTAAAAAAACTTTATTCACTCTGATACTGTCTGATGAGTCATTCGATTCATTAAACTGCACCATGCACCATTTTATGTGTCATATTCACTCCTCTTTGTGGTGGAGCTAAAAGCTCAGCAAATTAACAAGCATAAATCAGTATATGAGTGTAAAACTGTGTAGCTGTGTGTCAGGGTGTGTGTTGTGTCCTTTACTGCTGAGTGTCATTTCATCAGCATCGACTGTATGGAGGTTAAAGTTATTTGTGTCCACAGTATGATATATTGTGTAGACGCAGACATTACTGATGTGATGGAACTCTCACCTGATAGAGGACTCGTGCTGCGATTGGTCGCCTAAACCATGTGACCAGGCAGCCCACCCGCACTGATGATGCTACCTCAGGATGCAAGGTCATAAATAATGTGCCGTACCCCTCCCTTTTACTCTGGCTGTCCAGATGATGTTGCTGCAGCTTTTCAGGAAAACAGTTTCTTGTTTTTGTTAATATTGTGATACTTTTGAGGGTTTTTCTAGTCTGCTTCTCGTATCAAAATACCTAAGGACGAAGGATAAGATTAAAAACCAGAAAAGAAAAAAAAAAATAATGAATTAAGATTGACAGCATTATGAGTATGTTTATATGCTTTGCTGTATAGATACTATAAGAAGCTAGTGTAGCTTTATAAAGTTTTGCATTTGTTGCATCAATTCAGATTCAGAGATTACAGAGGCAGAGATATGAGAGAGAGAGAGAGAGAGAGAGGGGAGAAGAGAGAGAGAGAGAGAGCTGCTGATGCATTGCAGATAAACTGCAGATCCTGGGCAACCCCTCCCTTGCCTCCATTCCATATGACATCACCATGTCTCCACCCTTATCGCTTCACTAAAGCTCCTTCGGGTGTGAAACACTAGGTGCCCTGGACCCACAATAAAACCACTGTGACACTCATCCCACTATAATATGCAACAGGTAGAAATGACCATTTCGGTAACATACTTTTTTTCTTTTAGATTTATTTATTAAAAATGCATCTTTAATATGTCCACTCCTAAGCCCCTGAAATTAAGACCATAGAAGAAGGCTTTACGCTTATATTATATTATATATATATATATATATATATATATATATATATATATATATATATATATATATATATATATATATAATTTATTACATTGAAAAAAAAATATTTTTTTAAATAAATAAATAAATAAATATGTGTGTGTGTGTGTATGTGTGTGTGTGTGTGTATATATATATATATATATATATATATATATATATATACACACACACATATTTATTTATTTATTTATTTTTAAAAATTATTTTTTTTCAATGTAATAAATTTAAGGAAATCAACAGTTAACTGGACCAAAATGACTCCTTTCACCTGTAGCATCTGGTTTTAAGGTCCTTCTCTAACATGACATTTTAACCTATTAAAATAACCTATATGGAATTATAAACTGTTTAAAGCCTCCACATTGTGTTACTTTCAGTCATTGTTGTATTATTCCCAAGTGGCTGTGAATATCTTTTCACAAATATAGTTCCAAAAAAAAATTTTCATGACAGATGTCACTGACACTCTCATTAATATTCATAAAGCAGGCTCCCCAATGTTCATTAATATTTATCAGCTTACTAATAACCTTCTCAACAAAGAGAAGAAGATTTTCTTATCAGTCTTTTGTACCCTGTTACTGCTTCAAACCCGAGCAGAAATTTTGCTGATTCATTATTTAATGTGACGAAACGGTGAGATGAATCAGCAAAAGAGTTGACTCATTGAGTCAGCTCATTTAGGTCAATGTTAAGAGCTGACTTACATTCATAAGCCCTTTTTTTGTAGAGGTAGGCAATTAAGATCCTTTGTTTACACAGCAGGCACAGTGACGTTAATACAGGAATGCAAAAGAGTCAACTATTATTGGTATGCCCAGCGATCTGACTTACTGACAAGAGCGAGTAGTTTTGCATCAGAAAGGTTTCGTTTTTATGATGGTTCATTCTTAGTATAGCAGGTACAAGTGGATCACCTATAGCAGTGTTATTGCTATTTTTGTTGAAGTTTTAACAGTGTGTGTTAATCATCCACTAATATTTCTTTAGGGTAAGTATCCAAATCCACTCATCTCTTTTTTTTGCCATGCTACACTGTCCAATACAGAAGCTGCCCTCTATGCTCTATTCATTTGTTTTATTGTTACTATTTCTTTCTATTTTACTTCAAATTTATTATTGTTTCATCAGTCTGTAAAGCATTTTGTAAGCTTGTTTAAAGAAGTGCTGTATAAAAATCATTGCTATTCATTTTAATGGCTCTAATGGCACCATCTCAAATGGGCCAAGCCACCATTTCACTCTCTCTCTCTCTCTCTCTCTCTCTCTCACACACACACACACACACACACATACACACACAAACACACACATACACACAGCACTTTCAGTCTCAATTAGAGAATGGAGCCTTAAATCATCAGTAAGAGCAGACTGAGGAACATGACCCCATCGCCCAGAACGTGAACAGATTAATAAACACAGCTTTGACTTTCACCAGCCTTGCTGATTTAACTGCAATCTGCTTTTCAAATTTTTTTATTTATAAGCAACCAGCTGAGTGTATAAGCTTCTTAACGCAAAATGAACACAAGTGCAGTCTACTGCATGTCAAATTAGACTGCACATAATAATTAAGTATGTAATTTTAGGTTTTGTTTTTTTTAACTGGTCTTTACACTTTTATTGTAGACTTGAAAGGAAATCATCAAACTAATCAAACTATTTGTCTGCCCAAAAAGGAACACAAAATACTCAATACATAAAAAATTTTAAAAAATAATGAATAAATAAATAATGAAGTAGACCCTATATGATACATTCTGAAAGAAAATATTAAACAGTGACACGCAGCACATTTTACCCTGAGATTTTATTTTTGGACCTGTGTATTGAATCAGAAATGCGAAATAATCTGAGTTTAGTTTTTTGTTGGCTCTAAAGACAGATGTGGAAAACTCACTAGTCTGTAACCCTTTGACACATGTAGGGTTGGTTGTATTTTTTCTCTATTTGACTGTATACTGTAATGATTTATAATATTACTATCCATATCA
This sequence comes from Ameiurus melas, assembly GCA_012411365.1. NCBI lineage: Eukaryota > Metazoa > Chordata > Actinopteri > Siluriformes > Ictaluridae > Ameiurus > Ameiurus melas. The sequence continues at coordinate 20,113,095 of CM022769.1, read as the reverse complement.
CTCAGAAATAGATGGGTTCAATTTGGACTCTGGTTCCTCTCAAGGTTTCTACTTTGTGTCCTCGCAGGGAGTTTTCCTTTGTTCCTTTTGCCTGTTGGCTTGTTGCTAACAGCCATACCACTCTGAGAATGCCTGACCTTGTCTGATCTCTGGCTTGTTCATTAGAAATCAGATTCCACATCCACATATCTGTAGTTGTAAGCTGTAAGCTGCTGTGTGACAATGCTGTCATACAAAAAGTGCTATACAAATAAAGTCAAGTCATGTCCAATTTATTTATAAAGCACATTTACAGACAGTTGATCCAAAGTGCTGTACAAAGCATTTAAATTCATCAAATTAAATAACATTATAACACAAATAATAAAATAAAGTTTTAAGAGAAGATTTAAAAATAGCTAATGATGGAGCAGACCTCATGTGAAATGGGAGACTGTTCCACAGTTTGGGACCAACCCAGATAAAACGTAATTGAATATTGCAACTTTATGTGATATCAATATTTCAAAGACCATTTACGATGGTAATGATTTTTAAATTATATATGACATAAATAAATGATAAACATATTTTGCAGCCTCACTGCAAGCTTTCAGAGCTCTTTAGTACTGCAGAGAACCCACATTTATAGAAACGTTAAGGTAACACAGACACACATTTGTATAGATTTATCCAAAGCTGTGTTAGTGTCTTACTCTCGAAGGCAAAACAACAGAAAACAATATAATACAAACAAATAGGATGCTGCAGAATGATTAACACATTTTTTGCCTGGTTATATATGTGTCTATGGAGTCAATCAATCAATTAATCAATAATTAAACATTAAACATTGCTGATTATTACATTGCTAATATTACACTGATACTGATTACAATTTTTTTTATGTAAATAACAATACAATTATACACATGATGTGACAGAGTTACATGGCAGAGAGACTTAGGAGCCATTTAAATGACAATGTTTTTGACCAAAAAAACTTTTTTTTTAATGTGGTTTGGCTTTTCATTTACATGACAACAGCGTTTTTGGGGCCTGAAAAATTTTTGAAACTGGGTTTCAAAATGCTAGTTTTGTAAATGATGCCGTTATTGTCTCTGTATAAACGTACAAAAAGAGAGAAAGAAAGAATGAGACTGTGTGTGTGTGTGTGTGTGTGAGAGAGAGAGTAGAGAGAGAGAGAGAGAGAGAGAGAGAGAGAGAGAGAGAGAGAGAATAAGACTGAGACACAGGGGGAGGGGAGACTGCGGCTGTTGTTTCAGGATATTTATGGCCGTCTGGTTCGGGACACTTTCCTCCCCACGTCTCCTCAGGCACAGGCCGTCTGTCCTTTAGCATCCCTCCGTCCAATCACCTCTATTTAACCAAACTCCAGGCTCAAATTAAGACCTGCCTGTCTAACACAGGGCATTCAAGGATAAAGACAAAGTGTGTGTGGAGATATGAAGAACAATTTAGCTCTTCAGCTCAGTGATTGATCACATGCCATGTGAGGTTAAGAAGTTCATTAGCATCGTGCATCGACTGTGACCAAGACATATTTGTTGTCAGAAAAAAATGTTAAAAGATGTTATGAACTGCCCTAATTTATTAACCATGTTAAACTCTTAGTGCATAAATGCATATGTAAAGAAGCTAAACTTATATACTAAATGTATACATCAACTACAATGCAGTTATAAAGGAAAATATATTTTTTTGGTTGAACTATTCCTTTAAATTGCATCCCTGCAGACCTGCAGTGATGTTTCTTTCTCACCAACACAAACCCAAACACACCACACACACACACACACACACACACACACACATACACACACACACACACACACACACACTTTGTCTCCTTTTTTTCCTCCCTAAATGAATAAAACATGACTGTCAGAGAAAGACATTCAGCATGAGTGAATACAAGGTGTTGGTGTTCAGTGGATTTTGGTCAAAAAGCATCTCTGAGATGATGGCAGTGTTTTTGCATTGTGCTTCCCAGCAGTGAAGCATATTACCTTACGCCCACTCATTTCTGCTGAGTCACTGCATCACGGGCAGGGGGGCTAGAGAGCACCCTGATGGGTGAAAATACCATCCTGGGCTTTGAATCATCAGCTGCTGTGCTTCATATTAAGATACAATATGTGATCATGTGATGACAGTGCCAGGGCTCTTATTCTGAATCCATTAGATCTTCCATATAGAGAATGCAAAGAAACAGTTTAGCCAAAAATTAATGAAAGTAGTAAATAGGCTTTCAGCTGATGATTTTCTCTCAAATGATTTCTCTGACCTCTCCTTTGGTGTGTGTGGTCTGACATTTCATCATTTCTAACCTAAGACATTAGTTCCTACCTGAAGTTAGTTATTTACTGTTTGATGCTTGCAAATGGAAGAAAAACTTATAACCATGGTTTCAATATACCCTGTCATGTACAATCTCTTGTTAGATGTGTATACTGGCATTACGTGGTTCTGACTACAGCTTTTGATCTGTACCTGCACGATTTGCTGCATTGCACTTCCACCAGATTAAGATTTATTATGGGATTCTGGTTATTTTAATCACTGTAGTATCTCTTTTATCTTCCCTGCCTGTGTCTCCAGATGCCCTGTAATGTTAGACGAGTCTGTATTGCATATCACAGCAATAAATCAGAGGGCTCTTAAGCACGTGCTCATTCAGCAGCCATATGTCCACCGCTCTAAAAACACAATGGCAATAACTAATGTGACAAGAGTCCATTATTGTACTTGGGCTGCGTCATGTCTCTCATGCTACTGCTGCAATGCTGTCTACAATGACTGTGGGCGCTCTGCGGCGTCTGGATGAGCCTGTGCTGAATTTTAAAACCCCCAGCTCCACCACAAAAGCACCTTGGCCTTGGCTGATTTACACATTTGAAAGATATCTCCTTCCCCAGAGCCACGAGGGAGTGCACGGCCAACATGAAGGCATGCAGAATGATCTGTGGTGCTACAGTTGCTCCGCATGAGTGCTCACAGATACTAACAAGGAGCACAACACCAAACATCTATGGGGGAAAACATACCAGATATAACTAAGTCACTCCATTCAGGACAAGCACATTCCCTTTTTCTAACAAGGAACAGCACTCCCATTTGGTCAAAGCTATTCCCTGAATGGGACATGATTTATAGGAATCTCCTGCCACTCTGATATAATGTATAATACAGTTGCAGAATTACAGTCTGCACTTGAATCAGGAGATTGCACATCGCATGGTTGCATTATCTGCAGCAGGTGTGGTCAGAGAATTTGCAGTGACATCACACTGCAGCACAAGGAATAAAAAAAATCAATATTATAGATGGACTGAAGACTCCAATTGTGGATAAAACATCTGAGAAGAAATAGGATCACTTTGGTTCAGCGTGAATTATGGCTGCACAATATATCATTTTGCAATATTGTTATTGAAATATTGGCCTTTGAAATATGCAAATGATTGCCTCATTTCTTTTTATAGCACCACTGAACCTGCTGACCCTTTATAAAGGTTCTAGATATGTTTTCTGTGGCTGGGATTATTAGTCTAAGCATTGGCATGGCCGGGACCCACCCAAAAAACATAATGGTCAGGACAATATAAACAAACAAACTACATGAATGATAATATGGTAAATAATAGGTGTACTTATATGTTCATGGGAGGCGGAAGGCACCAGAAGGAAACAGACACAGATGTATAGGGAGAGCAAACAAAGTAACCGGCACTATGTATAAAACCCAAGACCCTGGAGCTCATCTGAAACAAAAAGCATGTAAATGACCAGTCGTGCAAATTTGATTTAGCGCTTAATGCTGGCCACAGCTCCTGCGTCTGATATATGGCAGCTGAGCACAGTGCATTTTCCTTCAGGAGCCAGAAAATCATTCATCAGACTGCTTAGAGCCTGCTTATTACCCTCAGTACTATGGATCTTCTTGTCCCCCTGAACCTGTGCACACTAATAAAAGTTAATGCAATAACACATGGAAGAAAATGACTCTTTGGCTAAAATAATGTCTTATAGACCATTAAGATTGCAGTTATTGCCTATTTAATCAATTCTACATAATCATCAGCTTGGTATCATGCAAAAGTGTAGAAAAAGAAAGAAAGAATTATAGAAAGATTTTTTTTGCTTAAACAAATGTAAATAAATGCATATTTATTTAAAATTATTAAAAGCAGAAATATATATATGTCCACATCAACAAAAATAAAATGGGGGGGTCTTTTCTTTTTTACAGGAGACACTGATTGTAACAATTCTTTGCAAGATCATTACAGAAGTGTTCACCATATACACCATGAAGACTGCTGTCCTTGGTGCTTAATGATCAAACTGCATGCTTAGTCTCTGTCCAAGGTTCTGATAATGTCATGCCTCCCTGACTCATTGGACTCACCTTCTAAAATATGAAAATAGAATTGGAAAAATTAGGTATATTATATATTTGAATATTTCTGTTTTACACTTATGTGATACAGTTAAGTTCTTTTTCTTAATTGCAAGAAAACAGAACATAGACAGTTATATATATATATATATATATATATATATATATATATATATATATATATATATATATATATATATATATATATATATATATATATATATATATATATATATATATATATATATATATATATATATATAATGCAGGCAATAATAATAATAATAATAATAATAATAAAACAATCTAAAATGGTTTCAGATAAATAAAAAAGTTAAATAAAAAGAGATTTGACATTCCTATATATTTAATGTCTGTTTGCTGTGTGCATGTGTTATTTAATTAAAATCGTACCTACACAGAAATATCAGTATATAACTGTTCTATGTTTATATCAAATCAGAGGTTTTCAATCCCGCTTACTCAATGCACTACATTGTTTAATACAAAAAGTCATAATATGAGTATATCAAACTGCTGCAATGCATGCAATTCAGAGCAAGCATTGAGAGCCCACCCTTACCCACACTCTCACACGCAACCTTGACCCATGTTCTCTTTTCAGCCGGGATGCTAAACCACTGATAACTACAGTGTCCAAAGAGACCCTCCCACTAGGTGGGATCATTGGTCCACTCCGAATAATTCTGCACGCCTGCAGTATATAAAGGACTCGTACAAGCTCCGAGGCGCTGTGAGAGCCACACACACCACACTCATACAGGCACCCGCCTCCACCTCACACGGTTCCCATTCATCTGAACACGGTCTCCACCGCACCTGTCCGGATGAGCTACTCGGTAGATGTTCTCGGAAGTCCCTTCCGGAGAGTGATGGACACTAGGACGAGTTACAGCCGCAGCAGCGGTGGCTCGGGCTCCAGCGGCTTCCGCTCGCAGACATGGTCCCGGGCCAGCCCGGTCTCATCCGTACCTTACAAGAGAACGATCAACGAGAGCATGGATCTGAGCATGGACCTGTCCACGCCGTCTTCGACCCTCAACGAGAAAGAACAGCTACAGGGTCTGAACGACCGCTTCGCAGTGTACATAGACAAGGTGCACTTCCTGGAGGAGCAGAACAAGCAGATTGAGGCAGAGATCAACGCGCTGCGGAGGAAGCAGGTTTCCCGCACGCAGCTGAGCGAGGAGCACGAACGGGAGCTGCACGATCTCCGCGGTGCCATCGAGCAGCTTCACAGCGACAAGGCGCGCCTGCATCTTGATGCCGAGCGCCTGCAGGACGACATTCAGCGACTGCGTGAGCGTCTGGAAGACGAAGCCCGTGTGCGCGCTGACACGGAAGCCATGACGCGCGCTCTGAAGAAGGATGCCGGAGACTCCACCCTGGCCAAAGCCGAACTCGAGAAGAAGATCCAGGCCCTCTTGGACGAGATCGCGTTCGTCCGCGGCGACCACGAGGAAGAGGTCAGCGAGTTGCTCGCACAGCTCCAGGCATCGCAAGCCGTTACCGCTGAGAAGAGGGAGTGGCAGAAGGCGGACATCACCGACGCTCTGCGAGAGATCCGCGTCCAGCTTGAGGGTCACTCCAACCGCAACCTGCAGCAGGTCGAAGACTGGTTTATGTGCCGCTACTCAAAACTGACAGAGGCCGCGGAGCAGAACAAGGACGCCATCAAGTCCGCCCGGGACGAGATCTCCGACTACCGGCGCCAGCTGCAGGCCAAAACAGTGGAGCTCGAGGCGGCCCGTGGGACCAAAGAGTCACTGGAGAGGCAACTGAGCGACATCGAGGAGCGACACGGCTCCGATCTAGCCAGTCTTCAGGTAAACACATCTCACCTATAGCGCTAAACAATCATAGAATAACTGCCCTATTATTTAAAAAATAAAAATAATAATAGTAATGATTGATAATTAGCAAAAATAGAGACTTGTTCACAGGAACCGGGCAGTCGGAATTTAACTGGTTAATGTTTTTGCTGTTAAGACCAGAAAAAGGACTACACTATATTCCACGAGGTTTTAAGAGTTACCTCATAAAGTTTTACTTAAAAGTCTAATATTTGGTTTTATAACTACTTTTAGGTAATGCGATTCGAGTTTGGAAAAACGGCTCTAAACTTAAATCAAACTTTCATCGAATATTATTGTAATATAATTATTATATTATTATATTAGATAATAATTATTATAATTAATAATAATGCTTTTATTATTATTATTATTGTTTTATTTTATTATTATTATTATTATTATTATTATTATTATTATTATTATTATTATTATTATTATTACATGTTACATGTTTTATACACATTTCCATTCATTTTTGTCTTCTCAGATAAATATAAATGTATAGGCTACTGCAGATTTGTCTAGAGGTTTTGGTGCATAGCCGAGGTCAGACTGCACTGTAAATAATCTAGAGGTTTAATTGGTGATGAACAAAGCTCAACATTAATTAAACAAGTATTCTTAATTATTATAATACTTAAGCTAGAATATGCACATTACCATTACAGTAATCAACACAATTAAAACAATAAATAAATAAAATCCGTTGCAGAATTGACTGCAGTTGCAAAGGCGAGTCCACTGCAGCAGAGATGCTGTGTCATGGTGTAAAGGTTGAGAGAGGGGGGGCTGGGGGGCGGAGAGATAGAGAGAGAGAGAGAGAGAGAGAGAGAGAGAGAGAGAATGCAAACTCCTCTGCAGTCCCTGCTGTTTTCTTGGCTTAATCAGAATGCGGATTTTCATGTCACTATGTCCTCAAATCTCCCCATCCACCATTAATAATCAGGTTCTTTTAAAACAGCACAGTCATTTCACTAGTGTCAGCCAAAAAAGAAAGGCGTCGACTACAAGGGCTTTTTTTTTGCACTGTAGAATATTATGTTTCTGCAGTACAGAGGTTCTGCAATGAGCAGGATTAATTCAAGTTGGCATGAAAAGAATCCAGATGGGAAATTGACTTGTAGCTTCATGACTAATTATTTGAATGTTTATTGTTTATGTATTTATGCACTAACCTTATTCAGCACTGTATGTGTTTGCACCCGCTAGGAAACCATCCACCAACTGGATAACGAGCTGAAGAGCACGAAATGGGAGATGGCAAGACATCTGCGTGAATATCAAGACCTGCTGAATGTCAAAATGGCCCTAGATATAGAGATTGCAGCATACAGGTAAAGGTCTAGTCAGAAAGCTCCTGCTAACATTGTACTTTACTACTACTACTACTACTACTACTATTATTATGATAATAATAATAATAATAATAATAATAATAATTATTATTATTATTATTATTATTATTATTATTATTATTATTATTATTGTGTTTTATATTCTCATAAAAATATACAGGATTAAACAAAATACTTAGCTAAAGTAACTAGAAATCTATACAAATGCAAATTATAGCTATTGCTAAGGCAAAGACCCACAAATGATTAATATGCCTGGTTGAACATTACATTATGAAAGGGCACAGAATAAACATGTGAGACAGGTGTTTGAGATTTGAGGAAAATTGGTTTGAGGAAAAATTTGGAATTTGGACAGGCTTTAACAGATTAAACAGGCTTTGAAGACTTAACAGGGGAGCATTGGAATACCGAACAATAACACTTAATATTAACAGTAATAATAACACTCCATGTCAAGTTTGATATGTCTTCCTATGTTTGATTAGATTTGCCATATACATTCATGCTAAATATATCTTGGCCCTAATCTATTCACATAGGAAACTACTTGAAGGAGAGGAGACCCACTTCAGCACATACCCCTATCGCCAGACTGTCACCAAAGGACCCAAGGTCAAAACAGAACCCCCCAAACTGAGGGTCCAGCACAAGTTTGTGGAAGAGATCATCGAGGAGACTCGTGTGGAAGATGAGAAATTGGAGATGGAAGAAGTTTTGGCAGAGATGGCAGCAGAACTGTCTGAAAAGAAAGAAGATGAAGGAGAGGAAGAAGCTGAAGAGGAGGCTGAGGAGAAAGAGGGAGAAGAGGAGGAGATTGTCGCTGCGGCTCAGGCCAAAGTGAGTGCCAGCGCTCCTGCTGATGAGTCTGAGGAAGCCGAGACTAAAGAAGGTGACGAGGAAGAAGGTGATGATGAAGGAAAGGAAGATGAAGGCCAGGAAGAAAAGGAAGAAGAAAAAGGAGAAGATGCAGAGGAAGGTGAAGAAGGAGAAGACGAGAAGGAAGCGGAAGTTGAGGAAACTGTATTGAGCACCAAGGCACCTGAGTCAAAGGCCTCACCAGAGAAGGAAAAGGCTGAAGAAGAAGGAGGTGCTGGAGAAGAAGAGGCAGGAGAGGAAGAGGTTGATGAAAAAGAAGCAGAAACTGAGGAGAAAGAATCTGAGGATAAGGATGAGGCTGAGAAAAAGGATGAAAAAGCAAAAGATGATAAGGAGATCAAGACTGACAAGGCTGAATCTCCTAAAGCAGAATCACCAAAGGAGTCTCCCAAGAGTGAGTCTCCAAAGGCTTCATCACCAAAAAGTGAGAGCCCAAAACCTTCTACTCCAAAGAGTGAGAGTCCAAAAGCTACTTCTCCAAAGAGTGAGAGCCCAAAAGCTACTTCTCCAAAGAGTGAGAGCCCAAAAGCTACTTCTCCAAAGAGTGAGAGCCCAAAAGTTACTTCTCCAAAAAGTGAGAGCCCGAAGGCCCCAAAAGCAGAGGAAGCCAAGAAAGAAACTCCAAAACCTGAATCTCCAAAAATTGAGAGTCCCAAGAAGGAAACAGTCACGGATGAGCCACAGAAGAAAGAAGAATCAAAACCTGAAATAGAAGAAAAACCCAGCAAGGAGGAAAAGTCTGAAGAGAAGAAGATAGACAAGAAAGAAGACACTGGAAAGGAAGAAAAAGACAAAAAGGAGACAGAGAAAAAAGAGCCAGAGAAGAAAGATGTGATCTCAAATGGAGTGGATGAAAGCCCTACCAAGGATGATCCTAGCCAGAAGGTGGTCATCACCAAAACAGTGGAGACCATCACCACTGGTGAGGATGGAGCCAAACATGTCACCAAGTCCATCACAGTCACTGAAACAGTGAAAGCAGCAGAGGAGACAGTGGAGGAGACAATGGTGGCCACCAAGAAATTGGAGAAAGTCTCCACCCACACTGTGAAGGGGATCACAGAAAACGAGTAGAGAAGCACTTAAACTAAACTGCGAAGATGAGTCAAAGAAGCACTAGCGCTCCAACCCAAGCTAACTTTACAAAGAAACCATAAAGCTAGATAACGATGTATCTAATTACATTTACCATTCAGAAAATTTAACATAATTTAACAGAAACAAAAAAAATATGCACAGAGAGAAGCCATACGATGCGGCAAGCTAAAAAATTTAAATGCATGTTGAGTGACAGCTTTAAATCGGTTTTGCTGCAGATGCTGTGTAGGTATCAGGGTCTCGAATGTCTTCCTTTCTGTCTGCAATACCTGGGGGTGGGCATAGGGGGTGGGTAGGGCACTTGGGGTGGGCGCGTCTGCATGCCAGCTCAGGGGGGAGCATGCTCCCCTACTCTTCGGGGTAGAAAAACAATCCGTATGTATGAAAGCAAATCAGATTGACACAGCTTAAGAATGTATGCTGAGAGAGTGGCAGAAATATATGTGATGTCGAATTCTCTTTGTCTTGAGGACTAGAGTGTGACAAAAATTTGCGTTCCAACAAAGTAGCCTTACTAATGCAAAAGCGTGAGGACACACTGACTGAGCCAACAACAACAAACACAAAATACAGTTTTGAACAAAGGATGATACAAGCAAGCCCATGATCATATTCATACAGTACATAAAGCAATTAAGAAACTCCTTAGCCTTAAACATGCTTTTTACTGTTGTCTATTATGTTTACGTAATGAGTGCAAATGACAATAAAATCCCAATGATGTGCACATACATTCTCGTATGCATAGACTGGACTTGAAATATAATTCTTACACATTAATGAGGTGCTACGGTTTGCAATCCCATGTCTTTAGTCATCGTAATGCATTTCAGCATATGCTCAATAAACATCATACTGAAATGTTTTGAGTTTTAAGTGTTTTTGTTTTGAGTACATGGCTTGTGTCCTATTTTTTCTATTTCAGATCCATATTAATTCAATATAGCAGTAAGTACATTAAATACATTGTATTAGGAATTTCTCAAATGGTGTAAATCAGTGGATAGGAATGAGTTGGCAAATGTGGTATATCATCTACATTTACATTCACATTGATTATATTTGTAGCTGCTTATTTCTCAAGTGATGCTATATGTAATGTATATGTGAGCCAGAATGCAATTCAAGCAACAAGCCAACAGAACTGAGCATTATCACATAACATCATGTAAAAGGTGGAAAATTTGAAGGGCCATGACTAAATATACAGAAAACTTGTCACAAAGCAGTCAACGTACAAATATTATAATCCTACAAAACACAAAGAACTTCATGTACAATAGATGGGCGAAGTTCTCTTGGTCACTTTAAAGGCAGCACTAAAGAATTGAACGAGTTGCACTGCCTCATTAACCTTGCAAAAAATCTTAATTTCTGCCACATAAATCATTCACTACATTGGCTATGTGGCTCAAACACTAAACAAGACCAATAATGTTTGGGTAGAATAACTAGGACCAATAATTTCCAATATACACTCACTGGCCACTTAACTAGGAACTCCTGTATGCCTGCACTCATTAATACACTTTTCTAATCAGCCAATCATGTGGCAGCAGTGCAACACATAAAGTCATATGGGAACAGATAAAGAGCTTCAGTTAATGTTAATCAAACATCAGAATAGAACAAATTGATCTCAGGTACTTTGGGTGTGGCTAGGTTGTTGGTGAAAGACATGCTGGTATAAGTATTTCAGAAACTGTTGATCTCTAGAGTTTACAGAAAATGGTGAAAAAAAAACTTCCAGTGAGCAAATAACTGCCAGTGAGAGAGGTTGTAGGATAATGGCCAGACTGCATTGAGCTGACAGGAAATAGTTACCATATTCAAAGAACTGATTGGAGCAGAAAAGCATCTCAGAATCATGTCAAACCTTTAGGCAGATGGCCTGCAACCGGAGAAGAGCACATCAGGTTCCACTCCAAGGATTCAGTGGGCACAGGCTCACCAAGACTAGATCGCTGAAGAAACATTCTAATGAATCCTGATTTCTGCTGCATCATGCAGATGGTAGGGTAAGAATTTGGCATCAACAGCATTATTCAGTGGACCCAACCTGCCTTATATTAACAGTTCAGGCTGGTGGCGGTGGTGTGATGGTGTGTGGAATGATTTCTTGCCACACATTGTGCACCATAATACCAATCGAGCATTCTTTAAATTCTACAGCCTATCTGAGCCTTGTTATTGCATATGTCCATCTGATTACTGACAAATCTCTCAGCAATCACTTGAGAAACATTTCAACACTTGTGAAAAAACAGCATTCTTTTCAAATTCATGTCTCCAGAACAATTTCAATCAAAGGTCACTTGGCAGTGAATATCATTTTTAGTTACATTTACATTTACATTTATTCATTTAGCAGATGATTCTATCCAAAGCAACCTACAAATGAGGAAATACAAGCAAAGCGGTATATATATATATATATATATATATATATATATATATATATATATATATATATATATATATATATATATGTATATATCAGAGAACAATAAAGGTTGTGCTACTATACAAGATCTTTAATTGAGTTCTAGAAGAAGTAGAGTTAGAGGTGCAAGCGCACCTTTTTTGTTCTGTTTTTTTAGGGGTTAGTTACGTGTTCATGGAAGAGGTGGGTCTTCAGCTGTTTTTTGAAGATAGTGACAGATTCTGTGGTCCGGATTGAGGTTGGAAGTTCATTCCACCAATCAGGGACAGATAGTGTGAAGGTTCTGGAAAGGGACCTTGAGTCACGCTGAGTAGGCACTACTAAGCGTTGGTCATTAATCAATCGCAGATTGCATGAAGGAACGTGTTGTTCCAGACAAGGCAGTGAACCCAATTTTATGTGTCAGAAGTGAAACTAATCTAAAACTAATAATGAAATAATAGATTCTCTCATAAGCATTCATAAACATTCATAAGCAAACATGCAATATCAATCCCTAACAGCAAATTTCCAATGCAGCAGCCATAATTGTCCTATATAAAATATTCTACAGTGCTGTGAAAATGTATTTGCCATTTTGGATCATTGTGCTGTTGTAGAACCAAATTTCTTTTCAGCTTTACTTTCTTCATTCACTGTGTCATATTTGTTTCCAAAATAATTGTTGATATTTACTGGAATCCATACTTCCATCTATCGTGTTCCACGTGTTATGTTTCTTGAGCCTCTGGCTGTCATGTAATAGATTCACCCCCATGCTTAACAGTTTGCAAGGTGTTCTTTTCATCAAAAGCTGCTCCTTTCTTCAAATGTATCTTTGATGACTGGGGCCAAGGAGTTCCATTTTTACTTCCATAGCACTTGTTTTCAAAATATCTCTAGTTTATCTAGAGGCTGTTTTGCATACATCAGACATTCATTTTTGTTGCAGGTAAGGTTTCCTTCTGATGATTCTTCCATGCAGATCATGTTTGTGCAAGCAATGCTGCCCAGTAGAATGGTGCATCAGGTAGACCTTCCTGTGGGTGATTTAATATTTTGATAGCCTTCCTCTGCTTTATAGATATCAATTAGTATAAATTTTCAGATCCCTGGCCAGATGTTTAGAATTTATTAGGCTCTGGAATTGTTATTCCTAATGACAATTCTTGACCTGCCTCACAAGTCCCAATTAAGTCAATAAATGAATAAATTAAGTCAATTAATTTATTAATTAAATTAAGTTCTAAGACTTTACAACTGGAAGGGTGTCCAAAGTTTTGCACAAGCTCCAACTTTTTTTTTCAATTTTTTTAAATTTTTCAAATAAAGTAATTATGTATTAACATTGCAGAAATTTTTTTTTAATAGATTGCTGCAGAGGTTGTGTTTATTTCTTTTTTACTTCACAAATCAATCAAATATGTAATTATGCCAGAGGTTCACAGCTATATATAATATAGCAAAAAATGATGCAACTAGTTTTCGGCTCATTTGTAGGAAGCTGTAAAAATATAAGAAGGAATGTTATGTGTGTGTGCAGGCTGGTGTACGGAATCGTCTACGCTGTGGACGATTCCTGAATGAGTACAGTGTAAAAAATTACATTCTAATAAAGTTGAAATCTAGAAGGCCTCATATTTGGAAAGACATAATCAGATCACAAGCTGAATACTCTGTTGAGAAAATTACTTTCCAAAAATAACTGTGGTGTGTTGTTTATGTTTTAATAATGTATTGCTTTTCACCATATAAAAAAAAACCCTACATTATTTTTCAGTGCCTGATTAACATGGTTCAGATCTACACTTATAATTTTGTAGTCAATACAATAGTTTATATTGAGTAAAATAGGACTGAAACAGGTTCATGAAAGAGATCAAGCAGATTTGGCAGTATATTATAATCTTTAACAATATATTTCCATGTTGTGCTATTTCATATAAACATGGACAAAGGTTTGTATATCTATGTGCAATTTGGATTTTTGCTAAAATTCTGCAAAAGTATATGAAAAAAGAAAAACGGGCACAAACACTGCACTAAAAGATAAAAAATAAATAATCATTAGTATCTTAGTGAGTGCTTTTCTTGGTAAAATTTATTTTAAAAATAACTTTGTGTGTGTGTGTGTGTGTGTGTGTGTGTGTGTGTGTGTGCGTGTGTGTGTGTGTGTGTGCACATTTTAATAAAGGAAATGCGTATATGAGAAATAAGTCTTACAGTTATTTAAGTTGTACATATCATTAGTGGGAGCACACAGTGACTTAGTGGTTAGCACGTTCGCCTCACATCTCCAGGGTTTGAGTCCTGCCATGTGTGTGCAGAGTTTGCATGTTCTGCCCATGCTGCGGGGGTTTCCTCTGGGTACTCCGGTTTCCTCCCCCAGTACAGAGACATGCATGGTAAGCTGATTGGCGTGTCTAAAGTGTCCATAATGTATGGGTGTGTCAATGTCTATGTGATTGTGCCCTGTGATGGATTGGCACCCTGTCCAGGATTTACCCTGGGATAGGCTCTGAAAAGGAGTAAGCGGTAGATGATGGATGGGTGGATGGATATCATTAATGAAGTCATAAATAAAACTTAATTTGTTATTAATACAATATATTAGCCACATTATTAAAAGTAACACTTAATTTTACTCAGTCACTTTGTCTTAAAGAAAATTTAAATGCCAGTCTATAAAAATAAAAAAAAATCAAGTGCTAGCAATGGTGTGTGTGTGAAATTATTAGCAGCTACTGGCCATGTGGGACATGTGTGGGTTTGTCCCCCATGCTATCTCAAAAGAAACTTGGCTATACATGAGGAAGAAAACACTGTGGTGCTGTTATAGTGTTATAGTAAAATACTGAGTGACAGGGAGTTACAGTTAGCACCCTAAATCTGATTATTTTCCTATAACAGCATGGCCACGAGCGTTTTCTTCAGATTATACCACATGTATTTTTTCTTTATTAAGGAACATATCATTTTTATTCATTTACAATTACTAAATTGATTTATTACTTACTTACTTACTTATGTATAAATTGGGGACAAGTTATTTCCTGTTATCACTTACATAACAGCAGCTATAAACATTTGTTCCCTTATAAAAACTGCCGCTTGTCATATACCACAAATGTAACCACAAATGCTCTCCTGAGCACATTTCGGTGATAGAAAATAGTGTTGCGGTTTGTTATGTGTCATTTTATGCATTATGAGCATAACAGTGGAACTGAAGAAGAGAAGCAGGCCAAGAACCGAACCTTGAAGTATTATATTCTGATTTTGAACTGAAATAAAATACATAGTAATGCACACAGAAGGCTTGCTGTAAATAAAATAATGAGAGAGTCTCAGTGATATCAGAGGCATAGATTTTATTGCACTTGCAGCAACATTTCACTTTTTCACATTTAGTACTTTGTCATTCATAGATATAGTGCAGCAATTTGCTTTCAAAGCATTTCTAGCTGATTCTATATGCAAGTTATCATTGCATTGCAATTTGGATTCAGCGCCATCATCAGAGGATAAATACGTGCAGGTTTTTGTACTGCCTGAGATTTTTTTACTTCTTTGCTTCAGTTTTGTCTGCTTCCTCTTTCTGCTTTTCCTGCTCTTGCTTTCCCTCTGCTTTAGCTTCATCTTTTGCTTTTGGTTTTTCTGTTTCTTTGGGTTTTGGCTTTCTCGGGCTCCTCTTTGACCTTTTCTTTAACTGATTTGGGTTTTGTATCAGCTTCCTCCTTATCTGGCTCAGCTGCTTTACTATCCTCCTTATCTTTTTCTGAGTCTGTCTCAGCCTCAACCTTTTCATCCCCTTTTTCCTCATCTTTCTTTGCCTCTTCCTCCTCTCCTTCTTTCTCACCACTCTCATCCTCCACCTGTGCAGCTTCTTCTTCTCCTTCCTGCTCCTCACCCTCTTTAACCTCCTCTTCACCTCCTTCCTTTTCTTCCTCCTGTGCAGCCTCCTCTTCTTCCTCTGCAAAAGAGAAGTTATTTAATAACAGATATTGATATCAGAAGAAGGAACATCTAAAATGTCAACTTACCCTTTTGTTCCTCAACTGCTTCATCTTTCTCTTCATCCCCCTCCTCCTTATCTTCTTCTTCCTTGTCCTCCTTCTTATCTTCTTCTTCTTCTTCTTCTCTTCTACTTCTTCCTTCTCTTCCTCTTCCTTTTCCTCTTCCTCCTCTTCTTCCTCTTCCTCTTCCTCCTTAGATGGTTCTGCAGATAGGGTGTAGCTCATCAGGCGAGAGCTGAGCAGATAGGGGGCAGAAGAGGTCACACTGGACTGGACAGAAAAGACTGGGCGTGAATAGGAAGAAGCCATTGTGTAGGAACTGGCCAAACTTCCTGCCATGCCAGCACTGATGCGGGTTTCCTCACCCTCCAAGAGCTTCCTGTTAGGAGTGAGCATCACAAGAATGGTCATCAGTTATCTCATCAAACACAAAATATACAGTGTTCTGTTTCTTGTGTTTCCTACCTGTATGCAGCTATTTCAATATCAAGGGCCATCTTGACATTGAGGAGATCCTGGTACTCTTTAAGGTACCTGGCCATTTCCCCTTTAGTGCCTCTCAGTTCATTGTCAAGCTCACTGATTGTATCCTGTAGGGCATGTAAAGGTCAATTAGCATTATAAAGTGACCTTTTATCATCAATCAGTTTCCTACAACATGGCAAATTGTATCTGACATTTTATGACATAAAAGAACTACTCAAGCTTTAATTTTGCTTTAAACAATTTCATTTGTTTTACCAGCAGTTATATAGACTTACTTGCATAGCCGTGATTTCTGCACTCTGCTTGTCCTCCAATTCCCTCAGCTGTTTCTCCAATGATTCATTAAGGCTCTTGCAGGCATCTATTTCCAGGATACGTGCCTGTAGCTGTCGCCGGTACTCGCCTGCTTCATCCTTGGATGTCCTCACAGCGCTGGTGTGGTGGGCCACAGTCTCCGTCAGATGGCCCATTTTCCCACGGAACCAATCTTCTGCAGCCTGCATATTGCGTGCTGCCAGCCTCTCATATTGTGCCCGGATGTCTCGCAGGGCACTCGACAGGTCTGGTTTGGTTGTCTCAGTTTCAACAGCTATCTGCGCACCATACTGGATCTGCACTTGCAGCTCAGAGATCTCTCCCTCATGGAGCTTCTTGAGGAAGGCCAGCTCATCCAGAAGGACACCCACTCTCTTCTCCAATTCCACCTGGGTAAGAGCTCGCTCATCTGCCTCTTTGCGTGCATCCATGAGCCTGGCCTCAGAGTTCTCACGCTCCAGGGCCTCCTCATCATACTGCCTCTGCAGGGCCCTGAGTGTTTCTTCCAAGTGCTCCCTCCGGCTCAGAGCATGCTGCTTCTCCTGTTCAGCCTCATCCACAGCGGCTCGGAGAGCACGAGCTTCATGCTCATACAAGGCACGCAGGCAGGATGGCTCATTGTGCCTCTGCCTCAGCAAAAGCAGCTCGGCCTCAAGGGCACGGTTCTGCTGCTCGAGCTCATGGACACGTTCTATGAAGCCAGCAAAGCGATCATTGAGCTCCTGCAGCTGTGCCTTCTCCTGAGTGCGTACCGCTCTGAGCTCAGAGCCCACCTGTGCTGCTTGGCTCAGGTCCAGCTCCAGAGGGTGGCCAGCGCTGCTCAGCAGCAAGGAGGAGGAGGACGAGACACGCCCAGGGGAGCTGTACTGAAACCGAGCCGAGGATAGCGGAGATGAGTGGCTGGAGTACACGGTGCGGGAACGGGTCCGCGTCGCCACACGTGGGGGTGCACTCTCCACATACCAGCGTTTGTATGCGGAGGTGTAGTAAGGATCAAAACCGATGCCACTCATGGCTTCAAGGACAATCTGCTCTGTCTCTTTCTTCCTCTCACAGCTAGCAGACTGAGACACTGCTGTCTCTGCTGCAGTCCCGGCTGCTTATATAGCCAGGAAGACCAGGTCTGACGTAAGCGCTTTTCTAAACTCTGACTATGCAGTATAGATTGAAGGAGAGGGTGGGAGGAGCAGAGAATGAGAGAGGAAGACAGAGAGGGAAAGGGAGGGGTGATAGAGAGAGTGTGAGGAAATGAAAGAACCATGGAAGAGAAAGGATGGTGCAAGACAGTAAAGATTTAGAGAATTATTATTATTATTATTATTATTATTATTATTATTATTATTATTATTGTGTTGTTGTGTTGTTGTTGTTGTTGTTGTTGTTGTTGTTTGCATAATTATATATTATTTCAATAGCACTGTTTCATTTTCAGCCCAAGTCTTTCAAGTGAAGTAGACTATATTAATTAAAATTATGTGGATACCTGACCAATTACAATTATATGTGCTTTTTGAACAATCCATTCCAGATGAAGTCGCGCTTTGCTGTTATAATAAATTCCACTCTTCTGGGAAGGCTTTCCATGGAGATTTGTACATATTCAGCCACAAGAGCATTAGTGAGGTTTTGCACTTATGTTGTGCAAGAAGGTGTGACACACAGTTAGTATTCCAATTCATCCCAAAGGTGTTCAGTAGGGTTGATATCAGAGTTCTGTGCAGGCTACTCTACTTATTCCACACCAACATTGGCAAAGCATGTCTTCATGGACCTTGTTTTGTGCACAGGGTCATTGTCATGCTGAAACAGGTTTGGACTACTTCCCTTAGTGGCAAAGAAGGGGAAATTGTAATGCTAAAGCATACAAGGACATTCTAGACAATTGTGTGCTTCCAAACTTTTGGTAACAATTTGTGGAAGGCCCACATATGGGTGTGATGGTCACATTCTTTTGGCCATATAGTGTACACATAAAATACTAAGCAATTAAGCAATCTAATATAATAACAGTTGTTACAAAACATGAAACCCAAACAATGCCCTTTTTTAGAGTGAAAAAGCATGTATCAATATTTGTTTAGGAAAAAATATAGTGTTTAATTTGTTCTGTTTATGACACACTCAGAGATATTTGAATAGTTTACGGTTCTTGTTTGGATAGTTAAGGGTTCTTAGAGCAACAAATCTTTTCTGGATATCCTTCATTCATGTTACTTCATTCTCTTCACCATACTTCTATCAGACCTTCACAGATGAACATCAAAATCCCATATTAGTATCATTATGGTCTGCTTTTACTTTAATAAGGAACTATATGTCCAGAAATGTACAGAAACATGTTTAAAATATCCAACCCCTAACACTGTACAGCACAGCTAACCAAAAATAACCAATATGAAAATTATTGGATTTCTTCATATCATTGCCTTAATGCTATATAATAAAGTGTGTGTAAGCAGATTTTGTACTCAGACTGTAAGCTCTGTCGATACAGAATTTAGTACAGTCACTAGGATAGACAAAGTTTGTACAGTGATATTCTTCTAACATGACATGTGACCGCCCCTGCTGGTTATCAAGAGTATTGCATCCCAATTTCAAATTGGAATTAGATATGCGCAGTATGCATGTGCAGGCTTCTGGTGAAAGATGGCTAAAACTACCTTAATTCAGAAGAGAATAAATTGTATGATGTCAAAGCCAAAAAAATTACTGTGATTCTGATGCAATTTGCCCCAAGTTGCTGACCTCAACTTTCTTGCCACAAAGCTTACAAAATTGGTGTTTTCCTTAAAATATATTTCTCATACACAACCACTCCCCCTGTTCTGGAGAGTCTAAAAGCATTTAAGAGCATAGATGTCTACCAGCTCTTCATATCTGAAAGGATCTCAGCATGTTTCATCTTGAGGAGAAAAATTTGTTTTGCTAATGTTTGCACATATTGATGAGTTTTAGAGAAAAGAAGGAATTAGAGGTCTGCAACAAAAAAAGGCCAAGAAGTCTCATCATCTCATCGTCTCATCGTCTCATCTTCTGAATCAATAAGTAGCATTTTTGCTATGTTACAGTGATTCTGATCATTCTTGCTTTCTATGCTCATTTTTTTCTGACATTGCACTGTGCATTGGTTTGGTATTTGTGTTTTGTCATACTACGTGTAAAAAGACTGTTTCATATGTAGTTTTGTAATAGTGGACTGAACTGCACAGGTTTGTTCATTCTGCAGTGTCTCTCCAAACCAGAGCCTTTTAAAACAGTACAGGTTATTTTACCCATAAATCTGATTAAACCATTTGACTCTCTGATATTTGCACTTTTATTCCACAGCTCTCAGTTTAAAAGTCATGTTGCTATCTATAGATAACCTTTGCCCTTACAGCCAGCAGACAAACCACCCACTTTCAAAAGCCCCAATCTGACTAGCTGAGCGTGGCCATCTGTCTAGAGGACGAGTTGTTTCCATTGGTTCAGAGCGGGTGATCTCGGGAATACATGCAGCTTCACATTCCACTATGCTATAAAAAGAGCCAAGCTTATACACTCAGGGCTGTCACAGTGTGTCTGTGTGTGCACACAACAGCACGGAAGGCTGCTCCTTACTGGTTTGGTCAACCTCATATCCAAAACACACTCATCATGACCGCTGTCCATCGTCTGGTAATCGTGCGGCATGGAGAGAGCAGCTGGAACCAGGAGAACCGCTTCTGCGGCTGGTTTGATGCAGATCTCAGCGAGAAGGGAACGGAAGAGGCCAAGCGCGGTGCTCTAGCCATAAAGGATGCAGGCATGAAATTTGATGTGTGTTATACCTCTGTGCTGAAGCGTGCCATCAAGACCTTGTGGACCATCATGGAAGGCACAGACCAGATGTGGTTGCCCGTGGTGAGAACTTGGCGCCTGAACGAGCGTCACTATGGTGGACTGACTGGCTTGAACAAGGCAGAGACGGCAGCC
>CM022769.1:19862288-20087288 GCA_012411365.1 Ameiurus melas | reverse complement strand
CCTCAGGGAGACGTTACAGGTGCATCAGAACAAGGACAAATAGGCTCAAGAATAGTTTTTTCCCAAAAGCCATAAGCATTATAAATACACACATGTAGACACACACTTACGCAATACAATTTTCTTATTTTGTGGTAAATGCTGTATATATCTATTTTATTATATTTTTTTGTATGTGCGTTTTTGTATATGCATATGAATATGTATATGTATGTATGTATGTGTGTATGTATGTATGTATGTATGTATGTGTGTATATGTATATATGTATATATGTGTAGGTATATGTATATATCTGTGTGTGAGTGTGTGTGTGGGTGTGTGTGTATGCGCATGTATGTACGCATATGTATGTGATATATATATATATATATATATATATATATATATATATATATATATATATATATATATATATATATATATATATGTATAAATGTATGTGAATATGTATATATATATATATGTGTGTGTGTGTATATTTTTATTATATTCTATTTATTTTTTTATTTTTTTATTTTTATTTTTTTATCTTATTCATTCTATGTATATCCTGGCAGGAAATTAAGGAGTGGCTCTTAATTTCACTGTGCATGTGTATAGTGACAATAAAGGCATTCATTCATTCATTCATTCATTCATATATATATAAAATAAACAATTAATGCATGTCTATGCAAGTACACTGTGCAAATTATATGAGAAATTATATATAAATTATATGATATATATATTCTATATTTATTACACTGTGTGCCCTATTTATTTATTTGATTAGATTTCCAAATAGATTCCGTGTTATTACTGATTATTTAGAATTACACAGTGATGATGGATTGATAATTCATATTAGGCAGGTGGTGTTAATGTTATGTCTGCTCTGTGTATGTTTATGATTACTTTTGATGGGAAAATAATTCTGTAGAGTCACTATTCACAAATACACAGAAGATCCAGCAGATAGTGAGAGCGTTGGCATCAATCCTGCCAAATTAATATATATGCACCTTTTATCCAGCTCTGAATCGCTGTCAATGATTTTATCACTTCTTCTGGACCGCCATAAATATTTATGCACACGCTGAAGACTAAAGTAAAGGATGTGTGCTCTTCAAACAAAACAGAAAAGTTGGATCTGGTAAAAAATGCATATGAAATTTTTAAAAAATTATGTGGATCAAAATGTGATTTTTTTTTAAGTGACATTTTAATTGACTAACAAGCTAACACCTCACAATGGCATAGCCTAAATGTTTATAAAATTAAATGTTCTTTAAATTCTGCAATTGTCCTGGCCACCAGTAGATGGCGATGGTTCTTTGGATTACAATTTGACAGCAGCTTGTAAGAACCGTTTTCAACTTGCTTGTCTTTATAATCATTTAAAAATAGGTTTTTGTTTGTTTGTTTGTTTTTTGTTGTGTGTGTGTGGAGTGGGTGGGGGGGGGTCTGGGTCACCGGCTTTTTTCTGCCTTGTGAACGAATGCCCCAATCCAGCAAGCGCTCATGTGTTGGATGGTGAAAGATGATTTGTGCTCTGAATGGAGGTGAGATTCATGCCCTCAGGTGTAGAGTGAATTCCAGACCACAGGTTTCCTCTGCCTCAACAGGTTCAGCTGTCGTTTATGTTCAAATACTGAACAGACGGATTGAGAAAAGTAGCAAGTGGGCCAGGTTTTGTGAACCCATTAAAGGATGAACTCATGGGTTATTGCATTTAAACGGTTGGGTTATTGCATTTAAACACAAACCTTTTTAGTAGCTTATTTGTACAATAATAGATATATTACATTTATGATTTTTTAACAGAGAAACTGTACTTTGTGCCCTTATGTAGGTTTAATATTAATCATGGTTAAAAGAAATGAATTTAAGACTTTGTTTTCTGTTTAATGCACTCTTTACCTGAGTGCTGACTTTGATAGACAGCCTCCTCTTGTATTTTTTAATATTGGATTTATTTATCGTTGTTTTGATAGCTCCTTGATCTTCTGTATGTTCTGTAACAAACTCTGGCGTCTTCCATGAATTTATATTGACATCACATTGCACTTGGGTCGACTCCAGTCAACCAATTATTTAAAAAAATTTGCAAACTATGTTGACTTTTCTCCCAGGGTCAATACTATGGGCTATTTTGTGTAGACAAATACATATAATCCCAATTAAATCCATTTCAGTTCCAGGTTGTAAAATGTGGGAAAGTTCAAGGGGGTGAATACTGGCACTGTATAGAACCTTCCCTGTGTTTAGTAATCTAAAGTAGCCTATAATGTTAGTTTGATCATCACAAGGCGCTCAATAGGCATACATTAACACTGTTGGTTGTTTTTTGTTTTAAATGAGCCATTTAGGGAGTTGAGACATGCGATATGACTCACTGAACACATACACTACTCTGTACATCCACTTTCCTTGCCATCTACCTTTTAACATGCATTTTATTTGTCTACAAAAAAGGGGGGCTGATGCAAGTTGGGGGAGGATATAAAGTACACTTTAAAGTGGTGTACTTTAAAGTGAACTGATTTAGGTAAATGCTTCCGAGTATGATGACATACTGATGGAAAGCAGCCATGCTTTTGGGGTGAGTTGGTGCCTGTGGAATTCCCTTCTTAAACAATAAAACTATGACAATAAAAATCTAGCTATCTAGCTATCTAGCTATCTATTGGTGTGTGTGTGTGTGTGTGTGTGTGTGTGTGTGTGTGTGTGTGTGTGTGTGTGTGTGTGTGTGTGTGTGAGAGAGAGAGAGAGAGAGAGAGAGAGAGAGAGAGATTTGTCTGATTTCTGCAAATATTGTGGTCTGTTTGGGGGTGGATATACTTTTATATTTCAATCAAATATCTCAACTTTTTAATATTTATATCATGTATGATTCAGGTGTTTCTGCTTGAAATGTGATTCATCAAGGGTGAGTGTTCTGTCCTGTCCAGAGAAGCACATCAATGCACATACAAACACACACACACCTCAAACCTGCCTTGTACATGCCTTTAAAGGAAAAGTTCAACAAAAAAAGCATGACCAAAACATAGTGGAAGCTTATAGCCAACATGGTTTTGCATGGTGTATTAAAAATGCGTTTGTAAATCCCCCCACAATGGTGTCTCCCCATTGGCTTTGTGAAGTTATTAAGCATCTCAGACAGTGATGTTGTCTGTATGACACTAGTATGTATAAACACGGACAAAAGGACAGAGCCACAGAGATAAAAAAAAAAAAAAAAAACACCAAAAAAATAAACAGTTGTAGCTGTAGCACTTTTTCAGCATCAGACAAACGGTGGGCATGGACCAAAATTTGAAGGCAGGACTTTAGAATTGATACAGATGACAATATAGGTCACATTTGAATTCATTATTTGCTGTTATTTAAAAGGGTTTATATTTGGTTGATATTACTGAGCCAAACGATGTGTAATGATTTAAACCTCCAGCTTGCATGATTTTAAACTGGAGGTTATAAACTTTCATTACTTGTTAGCTCAGAAACAGAAAAACATGTCTATACAGTTTCTGTGTAGGATAATGTTAAATATAACCATGGCAACCTTTTAATGTTTGTTATTTATTTATTTATTTATTTATTTATTTTACATTGTTATTGGTTTATTTGTGATTATTGATCTTTTATTTGAAATCTCATACAGCATCCGTGAGCATTGTGGAAATTTCAGTGTAGTCCAAATTGCTTCTTTAATTTTTTCCTGAGAACGATCTTGATGCAGGGTGAAAGAAAACTGATGGCAAGAGGATGTGCTGAATGTGTGCGAATGTCCCTCCATCTCTGCACCATCTCAGCACTTAGCATGTGTATGGGCCTCAGACAGGCCACTCCAGAATACGACCATGTCCTCATGGGACATCACAGAAGCTGGACTGAGCTTCCTGTAGACCTCTACCCCCCACACCACCATGTCCTGCATCAACTGGCTGCTAATTGGCCGTCCCTTAAGAGCTAAAGAGCTGTGTGCCGTCATGGCTCCATGTGCTGATAGGATTAAGAGGCCTATCTCCCCATTGTCAAGGCCAGACAGAGCTCAATACACAAACACAAACAGGGCCAATCTGAGGAGAAGGGAATTCAAATGTGTGTGAGTTCATGAGCATGACTTATATGAGAGATACCACTCATGTACCATTCAGGAAGAGGAGGTGAAGAGTTAAAATGAGACACATGATATCTGTTGGAAGATAAATACAATTGTCATGTCCTGCACCATTATTAATAAAAGGCAAAAAATCAGATGACATAGAAAACAATTATTTATTATTTTTGATTACATCTGGGTAACATTTTAAGCAATTAATTTCTTTCTTATTCATTTATTTAAAAAAAAAAAACATAATCAAACCAATGTACCCAGCTGTTGAAATTTCACTCAATACATTTGTGTCCTTGTAAACTCAAATTGCATTATGATAAAATTATTATATGTTTAGTCACACTAAATAATGACAGTTCTTATTAAATGAAAGACTGTAGTTTTACTGCACTGGCAGATTACTTCAATCAGAGATAAAAAAAAATTTAAATATGCAAAATTTGTAAGCAGTATGCCA
Organism: Ameiurus melas; assembly: GCA_012411365.1. Classification (NCBI taxonomy): domain Eukaryota; kingdom Metazoa; phylum Chordata; class Actinopteri; order Siluriformes; family Ictaluridae; genus Ameiurus; species Ameiurus melas. The sequence goes on along the minus strand of CM022769.1, from coordinate 20,082,723 downwards.
GTACAGAGAGACAATTTCACCTCATTACATTACTTTAGGTTTCATGACTTAGTACAAAAGTGTAGAAATAAGTTAGTCGTGTAGTGTTTTTATATTAATCCCATAATGAGAAATATCAGATTTGTTTATGGGGTTTTTTTTATGTTTATTTTTTTTATAAGATGCTGTTCTGTGGAATATTTATTCTTTTTTAATGTAAGAGAAACCTATACAAATAGCTTATGGGTTTGGTGATGTTTGAATTAACAAATTAGACTTTTAAAATGTCGTTTTTATGAGGCTATTTAAAAATTATTTAAATAAGATAAAAGTATGGTACAGTTAAAAAAAAAGTGGATTGCAACAATCAATCTACTGGGTTTCTTGTTGTTTATTGCTTTTTTTAGTACGTTTTACAGTTATTTTGAAAAGTTACCCATGATTATTTTTGAAAGCAGCTTTGCTTTAAACAATTTATTTTCCTTATTGGAATTTCCTGGAGAATACATTTAAACTGTACTGAGTTTAAATTTAAAGTAATACAGTGAAGCTGATCTTTCTGTTGTAATGACTGGTGGGGAACACTATTTTTATATAACAGACTTAGGAGTGATTGAAACATGAGGCATGTGTGGGCACATCAGGCTCCTTTTGATCCGTGACTCACCTCCTCCTGCTGCTCTACCCTTAAACAACCACACACACACACACACACACACACACTGACCCCCGGTGCTAATAGAGCACTTCAAAGTATGCTAATAGACCCTCTCACTTTTGTCGTCCCCCCCTACACACACACACACACACACACACACAGAGACATGGACCCTGTGAGGCTCCGCCCAATTGGTCAATGTCTTTAAACTCAAGGTTGAGCCAAGCCAGAGGCATTTTGTCATTGTTTTTACCTGTTGGTCAACCAACAACTGAGGTCCTGTGCATGATTTTAAGGTTATTTTCACAGTTCTTTCCCCTGTGATTTATGGATGTTTCCAACTGAGGATAAAGATCACAAAGAGATCACATAAAGATATTTTAACAGCCGGTGTAACTTATCAACTCAAGCTGCACTGAAGAAACTTAAAATGGAGCAAATTGCAGGTGAGGTGTTTTTTTTCCAAAGGAGGTAATGAGTATATAATCAGATTTTCTGACCATGCATGACATTCATAATTGATGTCCAGTGTTATTTTAGTACATACCATTGAAATAACACTTATTACAGACCTGAGACATTCATCAACAGTGTCTGCATCGCCCTCGACTCACCCAACTGAGTCTTACCAACAGGGGAACATGAGGATGAAACTGGAATATTCAGAGCTCTGGAAATCATTTCATGACATTGGGACTGAAATGGTCATCACTAAATCTGGCAGGTAATGAGATTTAAAAAAAAATCTAACAAAACCAAGCAGCAGAACCAATTGGACCCTTAACAGCTGCTAAATAATTGTAGAAACAACTGAGAAGATTTGTGGAGGTTCTGATTAACATGATGTGTATGTTTCAATTGTAATTTAGGAGGATGTTTCCATATTGTAACGTAAGTGTGTCTGGTCTTGTGCCCTACATCAAGTACGTCATCATGGTGGACATGGTCCCAGTGGACAATTCCAGGTACAAGGTAAGCAAAAAAAGCAGTCAAAGTTTAATCATTGCTGTAAACACAAAAAAGAGGTTGCTATGGAGCCTGCAGGTTAGCATGGATAGCAAGATTACTTTGGGAATCGTTTTATATGATGATTAAAACAGGAACAAAATAAGACAAAAACAACCCCCAAAAACCATTTGTGAGTGCAGACGGTGGTCCTCCTGTGGAGTGCCAATCACTGCAACGTGTGAATATCAAAGGCTATTATCACTTCCTGTTTTTCTTCCCTCAGTTAGGGGTCCAATCAAGTCCAATTCCCCTCCACTCCCCCGGTAATGTCTTCCAGTAGAGCAATCAAGGTCTATGTAAGGCTCACTTTACATAAGGTCACCCTCTCAGACGTGTGTGTGTGTCCTACAGCCATTTGTTGTCTGTAAAATATAGAAGCAGAAACTAATATATACATATACATATACATATATATATATATATATGTAACTTCAATGCAGAATTGAATAAGCAAACCTAGAAACAACAAAAGCTTTGATTTATGATCTTTGTGATCTCTAACTGTTAATGTAAGACAATTTTCATTGGTGTTATTTCTTTCTTTATCGATAGACTATCTATTTCTGTATATTTGTGTGTGTGTAATATATATATATGGAAAACTTTAAGCAGAATGTGTTTTATTTTGTTTATATTTTGCTAAAATTCAACATCTCCTCTCCTACAGTGGAATAATGAGCAGTGGGAGGTGGCGGGAAAAGCAGAGCCACAGCCTCCGTGTAGAACATACGTCCATCCAGATTCTCCTGCTTTGGGTAGTCATTGGGTGAAGCAACCCATTTCTTTTCTCAAGCTGAAGCTCACCAACCACCCACTGGACCAGAGAGGCCATGTAAGAATGTTGTATGTTGTGCTACCTGTTTTGTGTCGTTTATTTTTGGATTTGACTTATTTTCTAAATCCATTTTCACGTAGATCATTCTGCACTCTATGCATCGCTATCGGCCTCGCTTCCATGTGGTGCAGGCTGACGACCTTTATAGCGTGCGATGGAGCGTCTTCCAGACCTTCACATTTCCTGAAACCACTTTCACCGCAGTCACGGTCTACCAGAACACCAAGGTCAGTTCTATCAATGATACACGGAACCATGAACATATTCCTCGTTGTATTTGAACCTTTTTGTTTACTAGAACCTGTTTCTTTCTCAAAGATCACCAAGTTGAAGATAGACCATAACCCATTTGCAAAGGGCTTCAGAGAAGAAGGAACCCATGGCAAAAGGTGAAGTGGAAGCTTAAAAGAAAGTTTGGTGAGCTGGAAAGAGTTCTAAAAAGGTTTTTTTTTAAACACACAAAAAAAACTTTCTCTGTTACAGACACAGAGCTCAGAAAAGTCAACTGTGTTTAGAGAATTCAGTGAAGAAAACAAAGTCTTCAGACAAGGAGCCAGAGCTCAGATGTTTCCAAGGTGATTACCCAAATTTTGTATTTTTTATATATATATATATATATATATATATATATATATACACACACACACACGCACACACACTCACACACAGTACCGTGCAAAAGAAAATGCAGTAGAGCATGAACGAAACAAGGCCAATATTTGGTGTGACAAAAAATAAAAATAGTAGTCTCCGGTACAATTTGAGCAGTTTTATAAGAAAATTAGCTGGAAAGTTTTATTGTTACAATACTTTAAAATAATGAAAGAAATAAATAAAACTTGCCATGGTTGCACCAGTTCTATGGATGTGTTTTATTTGACTGGTTAAATGACGGAGTTAATCTGTATTTAATTTTTGCCACCTGTAGATGTGCCAAGGCTTCCATATGACCCTCACAGAGAGGATTCAGAAAGCCTGATGCTTTCCAAAGAAGTGCCGATGGCCCAGGATGAGCAGGTATCCCCACGGGGAGGAGAGAAGGACCCTGGCCATGGTCTGCAAACTGAGGGGGGAGCCATGGACTACACAAACTCAGAGCAGCTTGTTCCAGGACAGGCCAACTACCAACCGCACAGGTATGTTATCTGATATCCGACATCCATTATTAATCACTCAATGTGGACATTTTCACTCTAAATGTAATCAATCAGCCAAGGCAAGTTCGGTGTCTTATGACACAGCTAATGTGACTAACAATTAACTGATATTGCACAAAAAGAGTCTTGAATTGCACAAAAATATCAATCGGTGGCTTCACACTGACTTGCTGATGTAGTTTACAAGATACCAAACAGGTCTTCAGGATTTTATGCTTTGTGGTTTCTTGGTAACATGACAGGATGCAATTTTAATCTTAACTTTAAGAGAGAGAGAAAAGAAAGAGAGAAAAAAGAGGCTGCTGAAAGAATTAATTTATAAGGAAGTAATTTATAGCTGCTATAATGCTCCACAACATTTAATGTAACTATAAACTCAGGAATAAAACAGACTGTTATAGGAAAATAATCTGGATAGTAACAGTAACTTTGGTTCATCACACCACCCGTCACTCAGTATATTTACTATAACAGAGTTGCCCATTTGGACATTTTGGTTTATTCTGTATTCTTGTTTCCCCTTCAGAACTCAGGAGTTTGGGAGGATGTCCTCACCAACCTGCACAGATGCCCAAACTGACTGCCATGGTTTTGAGTCTAGATCTACTGACATGGCAACTGTTCCTGAGCAGGAGCTCTCTAGATGTCTGCCATCCGTGAGTCTAGGTTCTCAGAGTAAAGCGCTGGACTTCTCCATGAACACCAACATCGGAGGGTGCGCCAAAGCCAGCCCAGGAATGCCTCTGTACGGTCATTATAACATGGAGCAGCCTTTAGGTCACTGGAGTGGAGCTTTAGCAGGGCAGTATTCAAGCTCCACTTACCCCCAGCCACACCCACATCACCTGATGTCAGAGCCCAGCATCCATCCCTCCGGATATCACCAGAGCAATATGACAGAGTGGAGTCAGTACTCTCTGTTCGCCTACTCTTGCTGAGGAACAGGCCAAAAAATGAAAAGACTACCTCTTCACTAAAATTTTAGCATGGCAAAGGAATAGGTGGAGAGGAACTTTTTATTTTCATGCATGATTCAGACACCGAAAACAACATCACAGAATAAATGACTGGTTTAAACGGGCTGAAGCAAACCACATTGTGTGGTTCTGTGTGATCTAAAATGAGCCTATACTTGCTTATGACTTAATTAAGATAGACTTGTAGAATTATTATATATTGGACAAGGTGCAGTAGACAAATTATTAATATTAATACTGTAAATTGATGTTAGTACGTTTTATGGTATGCGTAATTATATTACTCTATCATCTTTTTTTTGTTTTGTTTTTATTGACCCTGAGAGAAGTCATGTCAGTGCCATCATGTTATTTCTTCCTATTAAATCAATGTAAAGTTTTATCAATTATAGAAATAAATTTTGTTAATTTTTTTTAACAACAATGAAGTAAACAATTTTCTGTGTTCCATATTATCTGGTTTCATCCTATATGTTTATTTTTCTATTATCATGTTATGACATTACATAACTATCATTAGATATACATGACGTCTATCAAAACCACCCTCAGTTTGAGTAGAAACTGATCACTGCTTACAATATGAAGTGCATTAAATAAGTCCCACCCCTCCAATAAAAATAGGCAATCGTCTTTTTTTCACTACCGGAAAACGCTTGGCCTGTTAGATTCTTACACTGACTTATGTGCTGTAATACTGTGCTTTGCTACTTTAGCAACTTGAAACAAGTGCAGTTTTCTTCCCCCGTGTTATTTTCAGCCAAGCCCAGTTAGTATTTACATTGACATTTTATTCAAGTAGATAGAAGCCTGGTCTTCTATCTACAAGCAAAATGGCAGACAAGTGGACACAATTTACTAGAAAAAATTTGGTGGCATCAGATGTTTTACATATTAAGATAAGTGGCACATATTTTGTGTATATCAGTATTTCAGGGAGATTTTGACCTGGAGGATGAACATAAATACATTTTATTTTGTTCACTTTGCTTCTCTATGAAACAGTTACACAAGTGTGTAATCATAACAGAGAGGCGATATGAAGAATAGGGGTGAGCATGAAAGAAAGTGGATGGTGGTACTTAGATGTTTGGTGTTAGATCCTAAATGAGAGACAAAATTAGGACCTTCTCTTCACTGGGTAATTGATAGAAGCATGTGTGGATGGGAGTGTTTGTCATTATAAACCAATCCAGCAAAGGCCACAAAATAAATTTAGAAGTTCCTTACATTTACAGTTTCCCTGGCCACAAATGTAATTTATCCACATAGGGGAGACTAAATAGCTTATAAGTCGTTTCAGATTAAACACTGAGCAAACGGCACATCTAGATGTGCCTAACAAAATGGTGGCCCAGTGCTTGAGGCCTTGGGCTACTAATCAGAAAGCTATGTGATCAAATCCTGGCAACCCCACTCTCTCACTTTTTGGGTCATTGAGCTAGAGCCTTGACCATCAACTGCTTGGTTTTATCCTGTCTCAATTATAAGTCACATTTCAAATACGGGGGAAAGACGCGAAGGGAGGCAGAGACGAGCTGAGCCTCCTATCAGATTGCGCAATCCCTGACAAACTAGGCTGTCATTTTATTTGCTCAACTTGAGCATGTGCAATTGATCTCTCTGTATGTCACCAATGTAATGTTTGTACACAATGTTATTGTGTCCTCACATGTCCTCACATTCCATAGTCTAGGTCATGTATTTCACGAATGTGTATAACTTATTAGTCTTGCTGATCTGATATAACGCCACAGTGAAAAAGCAGGAGGGGAGGCAGCCAGTACCTCTGCCTCACTGAAGGGGGCGCATGTGAGCATACGGGCTTGTTCTGCTATTGCTCTTCACGTATGACAGACAAATGGCATTTGGGGTAATATGCTAGCTAAAAAGGCAAGTAGAGAAAGTTAAGTGCACCGCATCAGTCCGTTTATTTTTATTTTTTGCCCTGACTGCAAAAATGGAAAATTATATAGATAAGCTAAAGCATTTCTCAAAAGTGGACAAAACTGGAAGTGATAAATAATGGAAGAATGGAGCTAAAAGATTAGCTTCAAACAACGGTACAGATAACACGCTCTTTACACACACAGTGGTACACCCAAAAACACTGGCTGTGTGGTTGTGCCATGAGAAACTGCCTTTTCTGCTTTCCCTGCCTTTTGTTCTCAACGAGTGACAATGTCTGGATTACAACAGAATTTTTTGACAGAAAATATACCAAGAAGCCTCAACAGACATGAACTTCAACTACTCACATTCAAAACCATCCTCTACTGCTTACTCCTTTTCAGGGTCATGGGGAAACCTGGAGCCTATCCCAGGGATCATCCATCGCAGGGCACAATCACATACACACTCACACACCAATTCATACACTACGGACACTTTAGACACACTGATCAGCCTACAATGCATGTCTTTGAACTGGGGGAGGAAACCAGAGGAAACTCCCGCAGCACAAGGAGAACATGCAAACTCCACACACACGGCCCCAGCTGGATTTGAACACCTGGAGGTGTGAGGCGAACGTGCTAACCACTAAGCCACCGTACACCCACATTCAAAACCAAATTGCTTTCAAAACTTTTAAAAGCACAAGGATAGATTTGGCTTTGAACGAACAATGGAGACTAAATATTATCATCCACAATGCTAAGTTAAAGGAAAACCAAGAGATTTTTAAAAACCTCATTAATGCAACTTGCTTCCTAGCCAAACAGTAATTAGCTTTTTGTGGTAATGATGAGAGTACGACCTCTTCTAATCATGGCAGCTTTGTAGAACTATTACATGCTTTTGCTGAGAAAGATGATCAGTTAGCTAGACATTTGGAGACATCCACTGAGTTTTCTGTCTTATCATACAGAATTCAGAACAATTTAATTGAACGATTTAATAAGTGATGTGATTAGAAATTATATAAAAAAAAAGAGATTAATGCAGCCCTATTTGTTGCTGTAGAAGTAGACGAGACAACGGATGTCACAAACAAAGTCCAGATCTGTCATTTTGCGTTATGTGGCTAAAAGTGAGGTGTCTTGTGAAGTGACGGAGGCGTTTTTGGATTTGATGATGTTATGGTTAGACCTAGCAAATGATCCTTTGGATGTTTTCTCCCACTTGAACCCCATTATTTTAAGTTGCATTGAACTTAAAAATAATTGTTGGAAGGGCTGGAATGTTTACGTTAAGTTCACTTAAGTTATCAAGTAAACATTACTTAATTTTTTTAAGGCAACCACTTTCCTCAGATTTTTAAGTACAATCACCTTATCCGGGTTTACAGTGTGGTTCAACAGCCTTCTCCGTTGTTCACTCGCATAAACACCCTGTACATACCATAGCATGTGTCACAGGATGTGCTTTGCTACATGTTTTCCCCATATATATATATATATATATATATATATATATATATATATATATATATATATATATATATATATATATATATATATATATATATATATGGGAAAACATGTATATATATATATATTTAAATTTTTACAGCTTCTGTAACTTTCAAAGTTTTAATCAATTTAACATACTACATGCAATAATTCTCTCTCTCGATATAATACACACATTTCTTATATCATTGACTACGTTTACATGGACAGCAGTAATGTAATTATTGACCTTACTCTGAGCAAAATAATATTGTGATTAAGGTGTTTACATGAGTCACTTTTAGAAGACTCCTTTCATGTTCCTGTGTTACATGTTATAGAACATAGATCGATTAACAGCACACGTCATTACGTCACCGCGCCACGCTGTCCGACGTCACTCCAGAATTTCACGTATCGACATAGAGTTGGTCTTTGTTATGATACCGTATACAGTTTTGGCTGTTTTTATTTACATTTTTTACGAACTCTTAAAGTGCAGTTAATTATTTGTCATGCTGTACATGCAAATAGACAGCTGCTTGAAACCGTGGGCTGCGTCCCAAACTACGTACTTACCGTCTATATAGTAGCTGAGATGCATGTATTTCGCCTACTACAGGCCTATAGTAGGGAAGTACACATTTTGGGACACAGTCGTGCTCTCGTTTGCCGTAAAACGCCAGCGGGGAAGGAATACTTGTCCATCAGCAACCCTTCGAAGCTGAAGTGCTATTGTCCCAACCCAGGCATTTGTCTGAGTATTTCAGAACGACGGACTTCATCAGTTTCGTTTGCCAGCTGAACATGTACGGCTTCAGAAAAGAACGCACAGACCTTGACATCTCAGACAAGCAACCTAACATCTCATCCATTAAGGCCCAACTGCACCACTTTTACAACCCGTACTTCAAACAGGCTAAGCCGGAGCTTCTGCTCAAAATAAAGTGACTCACGCCTCTCAGCAAGGCCAAGCTCGCCGGGAAAAAAAGTGACCAGCAAGAAGTCAAAACGTTTCCATTATGTGATGCTGAATTCGCCACAGGAAACCTCTGCCTTAGTGTTTATTTACCATAAACACTCCACTTATAACCTGGTACATGGAAGAAACCTACCTCAACCCTAGTCTACAGGTTTCTCCACCACTGTGCAAATTTTTTAAATCTGGAAACATTTTAGCCCATGTCCTTTGAAAGACTGGATAGAGAAATCCATTAGCCTTCAAAAAATAAAAGATTAGGCATATATAGGAATGTGGTGAAAAAAAGAGAAAATAGACAAATATGAGAAAGGCTACATCATTTTGCTAGAACTGTGCCAGCTAGATAACTTTGTGGCCTCGGTCATTATCTGTAGTTTTAGTTTATTAATACCTGACTTGTCTCTCTCTGTTCAGGTTCAATCTTGCTTGGACATCAGGGAACCCCTTACCACCATCCCTGTAATGGCCCTCAGCAGGAGAAGAAGAGCAACACACCTCATCATTCACAGCACGGGTTTTACACACCAGGTGATGATTTATTACTTTTTTCCCCCTTTATAATAGTTGTGAGCTCAGCCTTAATTAGTATAAGCATTCTATTTTCACGCTACTTTAATTAATACAGTAGTATAGTGCATTGTTCTGACGTGTAGTTTAATTGTATGCAATTTAGGATGGAGCCCAGTCCATTGTTTCACAATTTCAGTGTTGGAGTGTCTGCCTGACTGTCTGTCCGTCTGTCTGTCCATCCGTCTGTCTGTCCCAAATATCCATTTTTAAAATGAAGAAAAAATGAAGATAACCTATATCAGTCAATGCAATTCTGTGTTGATATTAAACCATCAGTGCATAATTCAGATATTCAGAGTCTTCTAATGAGTCATTCTAACAACTGTTATATGTTTAATGCCTGAACAACATAGTACTAAAGTTAGAAAAGAAAATAAAGGCTGTAAAAAATAAATAAAATAAAAAAGCACACAACATGCGAGATTTAAACATCTATTAACAGCTAATAATATCTATCTAGCAACTAATATTTTACTTGAATGTGTCCCGTTTCACCAGCTCAAACTTCTCAGCATAAAATTAAAAAGGCCTGTGGGAGTGTACAGGAGCGGGGTATCAACACCATTACAGTCCATTGTCAGAACATGATTGTCCTTCATGTCATTAGTCTGTACCAATAAGCAGGAAGTCCCACAAAGCCTTGCATGAACTCAGTTTTAACATTAATTGAGTGATTATTACCCCGTGGTGCTTGGAAATGTGGTGGGCTTTTAAAAAACATATTCTGTTGGTATATGCAGAAGATGCAGGCACAGCTTAATGCATTGTTGTTGTTTTTGTATGGCTTATTCATGGTTTATCATTTTACATACCTTCCAGGTTATTTGTACAATTCAGGAATAAAACAAATGGACTTTTTCACCTTCAAATATTGACATTTCAACATGTTCTTTAATACAGTTAGCAAAGAATGAACATAAACTGTGTGCAGAGGGGCTGCAGGAGCTGTAATATCATTCCTATCTATCTTGTTGTGTTGTTTATGTCTTACCAAGAAATGAATAGTTTTAACCTTCAATGTTTCCCACCCCCAGTGTATCAGCGATGTAGCCCTGAGTTCTTGGATTCAACAGTGCCATGCTTTCAACAACCAGCTGCGTCCTACTCTCCTTGTGACTATTACCCTGTAAGAACTGAGAAACCTTTTTAAGTTTATGTACTGTTCTGATCACTAAAAATGGCTAGTGCCATTATCTTAGCCAGTGTAGGCATGTTGAAGTTTGATGGTAAATGTTGCAGTATGAGGGGAATGCCGGGAGATCAAACAGTTAAAAGTACATCCTTGATGTGTAAATAATATTAATATGAATTTTCCCACTCATTCCTCAGGACTACTCAGTTGGATACGCTCATCCGATTGATCAGGATCCATACTGGAAAGCAGGTGATATTCCAGAGTCCAGGACAAGTGACTCAGAGAAAGAGGAACTGGACGCTATATTAAATCTGGCGTTGGACATGCAGGTCAGATTAGATGATTTCCAATCAAGAACAGCCCCGAGTGTGTATCTGTGCTTACAGTGTAGTCAGTGCTGCCGTAGTACCATAAGGTCCAATAATCGGAATCCAGGACCAAGATCTGTTAACACGGTTCAAGAACATACAGTGCCCTCCACTAATATTGGCACCCCTCAATGATACACATGCATATAGTATTTTGTAATTGGCTGTATATACCTCATAATGTGGTGTAAATACACTACACAAATATTTATACACAAAGTTACACACATTACAATGCTATTTTCTAATCAGATATGTGTAATCCTTTTTGTACCTATAATTTCTTGAAAAGTACACAAATCCTCATTTCCCAGCATTATGTGACAAGATACAATTAAAGCATATAACCTACTGCATGCTTTAAAAAATCCATAATTAAACAATGCTTCAATAATGTGGATGTTAGATTCTGGTCTATGGAATTCGCATGACGAATCTTATGAATGACAGACAACAATTATATAGTTTAACAAACTCTGTGAATATTTCTAATAAACATGCATGAATTTTAGTAAATGCAGACAAAGTGAATAGCTGAAAAATGACATTCAATATTGTAACACACAAAATACCCAGATATACCTATGTATTGATCTAATCAAGGAAAACAATTTATTAATCAGTCCACAAATAAATCACAGTGGAATTCTGAGTATATACAAGCTAATTAGAATTGTACTGTTTGAAGGCTGTCACGCAAGGGAGAGGAATGAGATTCCAAAATTGAATCTGAACTGGACTCACGACCAATTCTTGTAGGACGCACTGGAGATCCCACATAGCTCTGCTGTGAACAGACAGTAGATATATCTGAATATATGCCATTTCATTTCACTGGTATATACATGTACTATATGATGCTGTCTGAACCAACAATTTCGGAATCAGTAAACTACAGACATTAGCTACACAATCCTGAACACTAGAATGTGAACCACAATTCACTCATAATTTAAAACCTACAAATCAATCATCAAAATTCACAAAAGGTTTGGAGTATGTGTGCACTTTCCGTTATATGCATAGTGGAAAGGTATTTGCTTTTCAAATGGATATAAAAACTAATGAATCAGTCAACAGTGTTACGCATTGATACGTTTGTATGAATGAGAAAAGAAAAAGAATCACAGAAGTTGTAGATTTAAATTCTAGACTTAATCATACACACTCACATTATGTTTCTTGCCACCTTTGACAAGTAACTGCCGATGGCCTCTCTGCAACTGACAAGAGTATATATACGTCCATGGGCTCGTTCGGCAGTATCTGCAACAAAAATATATTTTAGAAATATCTGGAATACATGGTCCAACATAAGGTATAACTCCGTCATTTAGTCACATAGGAATGTATGACATAATTTTGATATTATGATCAAAAACTTCAGTTTGTGTAAACATACAGATTTATTATTCTGAGATTTATTATTATTCTGAGTCAAACTAATGGGGGGGTGGTTGTTAAGACAGACAGCGCCATCTTGTGTAACTATCCGCCATCTTGTGTAACTAACCGACTGAACTTCAGCTAGCAGCAAGCTAGTGTTAATATGTTTACTGAGAAAAAAGAATACAAAAAATAATCTATTTACAACTTTGGACAAATGCAGCTAGTTAGCTGTCTTCTTTTTAAACTGTATAGCTGAAGCGCTGTTTAACGATATAATTTAATTAAACTACATAACAGATTTATAAGTATGTGTAAAGATAAGGAGAACAAACATTACTTGTCCTGAGTTGGTGTCCATGCCAACTGATTGATGCAACACTCATTTATTAGTTTCTATTGAAGTTATGTTTTGCAAGAAAATCTGGAGGTGTGTGTGTGTATGTGTGTGTGTGTGTGTGTGTGTATATATATATATATATATATATATATATATATATATATATATATATATATATATATATATATATATATATACACACACACACATATATATATACACACACACACACAGTATATTACTGATCTTGGAGAAAAGAATGGCTTGAAAATGGGAAAAGGGAAAAGTCTGTATTTTATATAAATTTAAAAACTACGGATTCAGTAATGAGGCCATTGAATCAGATTTCCTCCAGCTTTAAGTGTGTTTTGTACTTTTATATTATTTTATTTGGACACTCTGCCATGACGCTGCAGACACTACACTGGACCGAACTGATGGATGAACTACAAAGACAGAGGCCGACTGTAAAGCCCGCCTACCGAGAAATCTGATAGGTTAGTTAGCACAAAGAGAGATCAATCAGGACGCGCTGCGTCACTCTCTCACCAGGTCTGTCACTCGCACGCTCGTTCCATTGAACTTTCTCTCACTCGCGCTAAAAACAAATCGATTTCCGGGATATTGTGTATAATTTGCGGGCGTCAAGGAGCCGCTATTAAAATGTTGTGAATGTTGTGATCTTCCGGGAGAATTAGGACGTCTGAGTGCAGTCGAAACCTCTCGCTAAAATGCATCTTCACCATTCACCATTAGTTATCATGCGCCAAACAACATTCAAGCAAAAACGTGAAAGCATCTATTCTTTTAGTATGTCAGTCGGCTCCCAACGTTCAAAGAGTCGATTCAAAGAGTCAAATTCATTCATCATCAAATCCTGTTCAATGCTACAGCTTAATCCTGAGTTCCTAAAAGTGATTAACTACTGAATGAGGAAGAAATGACTATGAAAAAAATAGTGAAGCGTTTATATAAATAATATTTGGTTCCTTAAATTAGAAGAGTAAAAACATACTGAGCCTAAAGTGGATGTCTACTTTAATAATAATAATAATAATAATAATAATAATAATAATAATAATAATAATAACAATAATGTTACTTTTTCGAGTTTACCATTAAAAAAACAGTAAAGATAAATGAAATGAAATTAAATGAACGCAAAATCGAGCAATCTACACAATATTTGGAGAAACTTGCAATTTTTCAAAAATACCGCAGATTTTCTGCAGATTTGGGCCAAGACGCGTCACGTAACGTCATCAAAACATGCATTCAGCAAAAGTCGCCTTTGATTCACGTCAAACATGAGTACAGCTAAAAGAACTCATTTACAAACAAACATCTCTGCAAAAGACTGTGCTAAAAAAAATTGTGTAATTGCAATTTTGCCAGTTCAAGCACAAAAAAACTCCATGAGTTGCAGTGCAAACTTTGAAAAAAGCCGCAGCAAAATCAAGCATTTTTGGCCGCAACATTCACCAAATAAAACCTCAGCAAAATCCTGTACTGCTTTGTGCTGACTATTCCTTCATCATAACTACTGAACAACACTTACAAACCCTAAACCACCTTATAAAACCCACATTTAGCAGCCGAATAACAAATCTGAGAAGGCAGTGTTTTGGGGATCATGAACCTGAATGGTGTTTCATAACTTCTGCCAAATGGAAGAAATCAGGATTGTAAAGAAGTGGGAAAGCTGTCGTTTACTTTATATTATCTTTTCATCAAGTTCAATGCAGGCTGCCCATTTGGATCTCTACATAGCTGTTTCTCATTTAAAAAAACAAGAGACAATATGCAGTAAAGTTGAATGTGGCACAAATACTATGAAATATGCCTACAATTTAAGATATGATTAAAAAAAACCCAACAACTCAAAAGTAGAAGTAAACAATTATTTTGTTGTCGCTCCAACTAACCTATCCCAGGGATCATGGGGCAAAAGGTGGGATACAGCCTGGACAGAGTGCTAATCCATCACAGGGCACACTCACATACACATGTACACACCCATTCATAAACTATGGACACTTTGGACATGCAAATCAGCCTTCCATGCATGTCTTTGGACTGGGGAAGGAAACCGGAACTCCTGGAGAACCCAGAGACAGCATGCAAGCTCTGCACACACAGGGTCATAGCAGGAATCGAACCGCCAACCCTAGAGGCATGAGGTGAACGTACTAAGGGTTTATTATTATTATTATTATTATTATTATTATTATTATCCATCCATCCATCTTCAACCGCTTATTCCTTCTTCAGGGTCGCGGGGAACCTGGAGCCTATCCCAGGAAGCATCGGGCACAAGGCGGGGTACACCCTGGACAGGGTGCCAGTCCATCGCAGGGCACAATCACATACACACACACTCACACACCCATTCATACCCATTCATACACTATGGACAATGTACCAACCTACCAATCAACCTACCATGCATGTCTTTGGACTGGGGGAGGAAACTGGAGTACCCGGAGGAAACCCCCACAGCACGGGGAGAACATGCAAACTCCGCACACACATGGCCCCGGCGGGAATCAAACCCCGGACCCTGGAGGTGTGAGGCGAACATGCTAACCACTAAGATTATTATTATTATAACAGTGACAATTAGTGACAGAGTGACAATGTAACTGAAAGGAAAAGATAATGTTATGTAAGCACCGAGTTCATCAGTACCTACAGCAGGCAAAGTTTAATGGGCCCTTTTCACATTTCTGAGTTTTTGATGCCAGAAGTAGCCTTCACAGGGTGAATTTACTTCCTCTACAACAACATATTGAAAAAAAATCCAAATGGAATCCGACACCATTTATGAGAACAGAATAATAATGACTGCAGTGAAATGAGAGAAACAGCTTAAAATATTGGTGCAAGTAGAGTTTAGAGGACAAATAAACTGAGTATGAATGTTTCGATACCTGAATGAAGCTAATCTGACAGAATCTCAAGCCAACCAGCGGCGTTTAACTTCAGGTTTGTGTGGCTCTTCATTTCTCTTCATTGACAGTATTTCTGACTACCACCTCACTGTCGACTACATTTAAAACCGAACAAACACACACGTCATTCTCACTATGAGTGTTAAAGCAGCTGTCAGTTAACTGGAAATACAGCTAGCTTACATTTAAAAAAGTGCATTAACTCTTTCACCTATCCACAATTATATGATTTTGTAATGCAATTAATGGAAATAAACTGAAATATGGCAAATATGAAATAATACAAACACAACAGTAAGTAACTTTATATCTAACTATTCATCATCAATGTTAGAAGCAGCTAATGCTACCGTACCCTGACAGCTGTGAATGAATTCTTCCACAAAGGTTTTTTTTTTTTTTTGATATTATGAAGGTTAGTCTTGGCAACATTGACAGAGATGAAGTGAAATACCTTACCTTTGCAAATGAAAGTGATAATAATGCTGGAGATTCTGTGATAAGTAAGGCTTATCAGAAAACATTTTACCCTGTCTATATATACCTTCAATTTGTGAAATTAGAGTTAAG
Source organism: Ameiurus melas (assembly GCA_012411365.1). Classification (NCBI taxonomy): domain Eukaryota; kingdom Metazoa; phylum Chordata; class Actinopteri; order Siluriformes; family Ictaluridae; genus Ameiurus; species Ameiurus melas. Next base: position 20,066,415 of record CM022769.1, on the reverse strand, counting down.
GGTTTTTTTCCCCACATATTGTTATATTATGATTTTAATCATATTTTGGGAAATAACCAATTTTCCTACTGATATGAAGAACCCTCAAACCTCAGACCGCCAAAACCCTAAAAATACAAACATCTAAAAGGCAGGGAATAACCTTGCATCTGTTATTTACAACAAGCCTTTCATCACGTTACTCCCCCTCAGGGCTTCCGAGAAAAAGCTGCACTGAGGAGCTTGTCTGTGGTAAAGTGTGAAACCATCATGAAACCAACAAGTGCAACCTTGATGCAGTTCAGCTCAGAGCTTCTGCATCATCTCAACATGATCATTATACACAAACTGATAATGACCAATGCTGAGTGTCACGTGTAACGTCTGGGCCATGCTCAGGGACATACTTTCAGGGGTAACTATCTATTACACCATGAACAAAAATTAATTCTTTACGAAATAAGTTACAATTGATTATTTTCTGTATTGATAAAACTCTACTCAATTCTATTCTAAATGTCTTCAGAAAATCTTCCTTCTTCATGTAACAGGTTTTGGTAAACAAATTCAACATATTATTTACTTACAAAAGCAGTTTCAGAGAATGTCTAATGCCAATTTATTGTGCAGAAAGGTGCAGGATGAAAGAAAAACAATGACTGTGCAATAAGACAAAGAATCTTCATCTAACTCAATACACACTTAGAATATAACTTAATTTTAAAAAGTGTTCTGTGGTTTTCGATTATGCTTCTAAATATTGATTATACATATAGATTATGCTTGTGAACTAATATTGATGATTAGATTATGCTTCTAAGTAATAATCCTAAATGCTGGTTGTACATATTGATTGTACTTTATTAACATATCTGAATGTAAGTTACACATATTGATGACACTTTATCAATATATTTTATAACTTTGTCCTTTTGTCCACGAGTATATATAACAGTCTGTCATACCACAGCAACCACATCAGCAGGTCTGTTTCATACACTGGACAACTCCACACGCACACTAACAATATGATAATATGACCTATGATAACCTTAGCCTCTAGCTGTGGAGCAAACCGAAGTTTGATAAGGGGGAACTGTATATGTTGAATTGTTCCTTGAACTGGTCCCGAATTGTATTTATGCACGTTCAGAAACACCATGAGAAATACAACTCGTACGCATTCTAGATCAGACTATAAGTGCACTTCTTTTGTAATGATGAAAAAACTTTATTTCAAATAAAGCTCTATATAACACCCACCCCATTCGCGCGCCGTCCTGCTGATCCGCACCTGTTCGCGCGAGACATCCGACACGCGATTGTTCGCGAACGAGTCGATTCATTGAGACGACTCTTTTAGGTCAATGTTGGGAGCTGATTCGCATATCGGAAGTGAGAGCTTCCACTGAATGTTACGTGTATTTAAATATATCTGATAACGAATGCACAGTAAACTGGATGCTAACGTAGAATTGTTAGTTAGAGTGCAGAGTAAGATTTGATATTATATAGCTTTGGGGGGAAAGAATCGGTTCTTAATGACTAACTGAGCCGATTCCCGTGACTCACAGAAGAGAGCCAGAATTTCCATCAATAGTATGAACTTCCCAAAGTAAAACAAAAAGCTTAATGGACGCGTATGTGAGCAAAAAAGTGAACATTTGAACCATTCTGATGTACAATGTATTTATAAATCTGCGAATTACACACTGGGTTCAATGTGTTCTGTAGTAAGGAAGTGGAATCACAGTGGTTAACTGTTGTGTAAGTAGCCATGAATATCCTCTTTCTGTCGCCAGTTGCTACACAAACGTCTGCAAAAATAGTTGAGGCACACTGACATGTTGTGTCCTTGCCAGTTAGGGGACATGAGCAGTGCCTGGACTTCCAAACAGCTTCTTCACAAAGAGCTGAGGAGAGAAAACTGAAGATCAACTCATACACAACGAGCAAAACTAGTACAGCCAGGCAATGCATCAATATTTTTTTCTCTCTGCTATCCTGTTAGTTTATAGGTTGTTTAATCGAGATAAACTAAATTATATGAAAAAAATAAAATATATTATATATATATACACATATATATATTTGAATTTATATAATTGCCTAAAAAAATAGGCCGAGTGAAAAAATCTTTTATTAATCAGAACTAATGTTATTGGTCAGAAGCACCACAGCAGATTTTTGTTTATTAATGCAATTTTTCACTTACTATTTAAGAGAGGCCAGTGAGAAAGTATTAAATGTAATTACACATGGATTTTTTTAAAAAGTGGATGTTAATGAATAAATACAAAAAATTGCAGTTGATGGGAAATTGCTGTGGTATATGAGGAACAGAACACTTGGACATGCCATTATAGGAAAATGGTCTTCAGAGTCATGACTCAGTAGTTTTACTATAACACCACCAAATTTACACTTTCTATAACAACTCACTCAAAAGGAAGTTCCACATTGCAACCTATTGTAACCTAACAAGTGTGTTGTTCTTTAATGCAGAAATTTTATATTCTATATATATACTGCTCAAAAAAATAAAGGGAACACTTAAACAGCACAATGTAACTCCAAATGTTCCCTTTATTTTTTTTGAGCAGTGTAGATAGATAGTCTATAATCACTGACTTGCTGTGAAGGCCTGTTATGAAGATGACATTTTGGCAGATTGCTTTTTTATGTGAATTGCCTTTTGTGTTGACTTTGTAAGAATACATGTAGTGTAATAATAAAAACACAGGAATTTATCAGCACAAAATACAAGTAGATTAAAGTAATGCTAAGCAAATGAAGTGTAAAGGAATGAACAAGTTATACATCTGTATAAACTACAACTGAAATACAAACAATACTGAGTGTATGCAAATAAATGTACTATATTTTATCTGTATGTGTGTGTAATTTATATATATATATATATATATATATATATATATATATATATATATATATATATATATATATATACACACACATATACACACACACACACACACAAATATACAGAAATAGATAGTCTATCGATAAAGAAAGAAATAACACCAATGAAAATTGTCTTACATTAACAGTTAGAGATCACAAAGATCATAAATCAAAGCTTTTGTTGTTTCTAGGTTTGCTTATTCAATTCTGCATTGAAGTTACAAGGCAAATGCAGCGAACAAGAAATAGGAGCTTACAGTTACCAGATTTACATCTTGCAAACTGCACATCTTAATCACATTCACATTAAAACTAGGAAGCAACCGGTTGAGGTAATGGGGAAAGTATAATGAGCACAACATTAACCAACGACTGAAGAAAAACAATAGAAAAACTGGGCTTTCCTCTAAAACTATAAATGCATAAAAAGGAAAACTGCCTTTGAGAAGTTTCTGTAGGTCATCAGAGCACATGTTTCTTTTCTTAGCACTTCATTAACATTGTCTAATTACTTCCTTTCTCAGGGGACTCATGACTGGTACTAATTAAAAAAAAAAAAAAAAAAAGGAAGAATCCAGAGAGATTGAGTAACTGTCGTTCTGTTCCACATAAAAAAAAAAAAACCTCCCGTATCCAACCACAGCACCACATTGAGGAAAAGGAAGTCTCCACCTCCAGGACTCAGCACTCACCTCTACATTCACAAGAAGACCAGACCCGAGCCAGTTAAGAGAAGTAAATTTTATTTCCTCACTCTGTACACGATGGATCATATCAGCATGGATGTTACGGATGGGCAAATATTAACACAAAAAAGTGATCAAAGAAAAAAGAAAAGGCACGTTTCCATTTTTTTGTACAAGGACACTGTGAGGCTACCTACTTATGCAAAAAAATAAAAATAAAAAATTGCACAGTAATACTGTTAATATAATAAACAAAACAAAAAAAAATCAAACAAAATTTGCAAAACTTAAATTATTTGAATACTTCTGAAATAGAGGAGTCTAAAAACGTTTCTTGGAGGAGAGAAAAACCAAAATAGGAGGAGGTTTAATTCACCGTTATCATTCAAAAGCATCATCATTCAGAATTGATAAGAATCGAAAGTGGCAAAGCAGCAGAAGACCTGATCCTGCGTTCACACTCTCCAACATCACTCCAGGCTATTGTGGATGTGACCCGGCTAGCGTTTTTTTTCCAAATTTATTTTATATTTAATAAAAAAAATTTTAATAAAAGACGTCATGGTCACCAAAATGTAGTGGAGTATAAATTAAACAAATCAACGACCATGTGTACACAATATGTGGTTTAAATCACAATAAAAGAAGGAGAAAATTCAAACCATTTTTCCCCCTCAAACATGAAACTAAACACAGGTAGACCTGGTATGATTAATTTCCCAGAGCGGATCATTTGGATTTGTAGATTTACCCTGGCATAATTTACATTTATTTATTAAAAGTATCAAATCTAATTTCATATTTAATTTGTGGCTGGAAACGTGGCTGTATGTTTCAAGCTTACACAGGAAATTCATGAGGTCCCGTAACCATCACTTTTGAACTTGGTCGCGGGATCGCACTGAGGTCACACTAACAGCAACGTGAAATAATAAAGATGGCAGTGAGCAGCACGTTTGACAAATTTGAAGCATAGTGATTGACAACCAGCAAACATGACGATGCAGTTAGAGTGGTGAAAATTTTAAGCAAATTGCATTATTACTCACTGTGACAAGTAACAGACTTGCACGATAAAATCTTAAAGTCTTTATACCATATTTGTACCACTCGCTTAAATACGTTAAGATTTTGTATCCATTGTTTTACTGGCACAAAAAGTATTGTGATATATACTGTGCAGTATCACAATTTTGGCTGTACAGCCCATGTCTATTGGTGTGTCTGCATGTGTGATTAGAACATGAACATCCTGTAAAAGTGTTTGAAGTGTGTGAAGGCTAGAACAGTAAGATTGTAATTGCAAAGTAAATACAGGAGTCATATTGAGCCCCACTCACTAGGTGTTACCAGTGAAACCGTGTCAGATCGAGGCAGGAATGGCATGTGAACGCAGGGTCAGGAGGAAGAGCGCTCTTGGTCAGATCATGCGCATAGGCAACCAGCAGGCATTTTTATCCCTTTTTAGAAAATCCATTTCTTTTTTTTCTTTTTACTACAGTTCATTTTAAAATACAGTAAAGGATTGATTCATTGGCTAGCTTAAAAAAAAGGCAGACCCCCCCGAGTCTGAATGCTACTAAACACTAAATTAATCATTTACAAACAAACACTGCCGATGTGCAAAAACCAGCTAAATGACATGGGTTGAGCTCAGTGGAAACAAAGGCAAAGCAGAAAGCAGCATTAATCACAGACCAAATCCAACCAGTGAAGCATGCTTCCTCATGAGGCCGTGTGCAAAAACTCCTGCTCACATCAGTACAGAAGGTATAGTGCACATGCAACCCTAAAGCACGCTCATATCACAGGGATTAATCAGTACTGGATTGAAGAAGCCTCCCAGAGAAACCTACCTTGACCGTTCTAAAGCCACAACCATTTCACACACTACACCTGATATTTACACATCGTGTATCATCATGGCACAAATAAAAAAAGGCTACAGCTGTAGACTAGTTTCACACACAATGTTTGTTTTTGAGATGCATCCTGAATTATTATTGAATTCATATGGTGTACTCTGCACTGTAAAGAAAACTGCAAGGGAGAAACTGAAGCCTCAATCAAAGTTGATTCGGACTGCTTAGGTCTCATGAACACGCTGAGCAGAGGGAGCAGTCAGGCTCACTAGGGTGGGGGTGGGGTATGGACCACACTGTGGAAAATGAAAACATTACATTTTAACCCAGTCCTCATTTTGAAAACTCCTTTTATTTTTCAATGAGACTGTCTCTCCTTCTTAATGCGTTTTGGCTTGTCAACAGTCAAAGCTAGCTTTCCTGGAGGAGGAAAAAAAAAAAAAAAAAAAGAGGCAAGAATGACTAGGTGTGACAACAAGCCAGAGTACTCACACCTCACCTTGGCACAAGGACAGCTGGAAATAACAGCACATTGAAGGGCAGACAAAAAAATACCGATTTGGGAATCGATACCAGGGAAAAGGGATTAGGAACTACTCAAGTTTAGAGCTGTAAACAGTCAGAAGCCGCGCAAATGGTTTGCTCGAGAGATGCGCTCCGTGGCAGAGCCTCAAGCAGGCAAGTGCGATTCCGGTGGTGACGACGGCAGGGCAGCCAGCAGGTCGAGAAGGGCACAGACAGGACAACACCCAGGTCATTCACTCTCGTCTGGGTTTTGGGAATCCAATATTTTCACATGGGTGAACGGAAACAAGCCTCTCCGGCCGTTCACTTCACCTTCCCACTGACCGCTGATGTTCATCCGGGTTACCTTCACGAGATCACCCACCTGTGGAAACACCACATCACCAGTTACTCACTTACAGTGCCTTACACAGAAATATAAATAGGCTAGGAAGGACTTGATATGCTGAGTGTGTGCGCTCAATTTTATATTTTATATAAAGAGTCCCAACACACTCCCTTCAAACCATAAAACTCAAATCCATCTCTGCTATATTCAGTGATCTATATAAGAATTGAGCATGGCAGCATAATTTATACAGTTGGTTTGTATAAAGTATTCAGACCTCTACACCTTTTTTTCAAAATCTACTGTATTATAGATTTAAGTTTGTGAAATGTAACTACTACTACTCCTCTCTCTATTTAACTACTACTACTATTTTACTATTTAATGGGCAAGAAACAAAAACACAACACGGATTGCTGCTCAATCTAGACTTCCTCAATCATCAACACAACAAAAGTAGTGCTAACTATTATATTAGAATATCAAATTTGTGCTGTGTATAGATCTTGCAGAATGAACACAAACTGTGGCACCGGGTGACGAATTATTGACTCAGTCATCCTACAAGTTTACTGCTCATCACAATTTTGTGCATAGCAGGCAGTTCAAATATGTTCATCCATTCATCCATCCAGCTAAAGTATGGAGTAGGGAGAAGTCACCCCAGATGGGACACCAGTCCCTCACAGGGTATCATGCGTGTACACACATTCACACCAAAACACGATCTAGCATAACCAGTCCACTTGTATGTATGTTTTGGGACAGTGAGAGGAAACCGGAGGAACCAGAAGAAACCCACTTGAATATGGGGAGAACATGCCAAACTCCACACAGACAGTCAAACCCAGGACCCTGGAGCTCTGCACTGCCCCAATATGCGTGCACTAAAGAAAACTCACTGTTTCACTTCCTTTTAAAAATCCTGTTGGCAAACCAGCAATTATCTCCAGTGGTTTTCTCCTGAAATTTCTCACGTCATTTGTGAGGAAGTTCTAGAGAAATTCACTGCCATCGCCGGTTTGCCAGCCAGATATAAAAACACCAACACCGCCATGCTCGATTCATATTTCACTAAATATAGCAAAGAACCCAGAAAAGATGTGTGAAGAAAACAGAACCAAAAATAACTGTTCCAATTTACAGTTTTCACCTCTAGGCTATGACACGCCCTGGGATTTATCTTCCCTTCCATTCACACACAACATTGTGCACAACTTTTGAGTATACATGGTCATGTGAAAAAATAAATACCCCCCATGGAAATTGTTGGCATTTTTGATACATCTGAATAAGCAAACATTTGATCCTCTTTGAAACAGCACCTATTAAGTTGATACACTAACAAATGACATCAAAACGATATTTTGTAGTCATTTTCACAATTAAAAACGAAAAAAAAAAAAAAAGATCAGTTACATAGAAAAGTAAGTACACCCCTACATTTATCACATGGTCAAATCTATCAAATTAGAATCAAGTGTTCAAGATTGGGTGCCAGTGATTAGGACCTGCTGAAGGAGTGCAGGTGTTATTTATACCCCTGTCATATCTAGTGTCTGGTTTTCCCTTTTATATTGAGGTGTGTGGTGTCTTCATGTCAAGATCTAAAGAGCTCTGTAAGCCCTTCAGAAAAAGGTTGCGAATGCCTATTAGTCTGGCAAGGGATAATTCTCCAAATTATCTGAAACACATCATTCCACTATAAGGCAAATAATCTACAAATGCCACAGATTTCAATCAACTGCCAATTTGTCCAGGGCAGTGGTAGTTCAGTGGTTAAGACATGGTATTACTGATGGGAAGGTCGTCAGTTCAAATCCCTGGACTGCTGAGCTGTCACTGCTGGGCCCTTAACCCTCAACTCAGTTGTATAAATGAGATAAATGTAAGTTGGGGCATCTACCCCAAAATTTCATCACAGGATCTGCTAGTAAGTCTTGCAACTGTTGGTGTCAAAGTGCATGCTTGTACAATCAGAAAGAGATTGCACAAATTTGACCTGCATGGGAGATGAGCCAGGAAAAAGCATTTGCTGTCTAAAAAGTACAAGACTACAGTTTGCCAAAGAGCATATAGGCTAAGACCAGTCCTTTTGGAATAATGATTGGACGAATGCATGAAAGATAGAGTTGTTTGGCCAAAGCAACAACAGACATGTTTGGCATAGACCAAAGACAGCTTTTCAGGAGAAGCACCCCATAACAACTGTGAAGCACGGTAGTGGAAGTGTTATCGTTTGGGGCTGCTTCACTGCCTCAAGGACTGGACAGCTTGCACTCATTGACTCAACTATGAATTCTACATCATATCAAAGAGTGCTCAAAGATAATGTGAGGCCATCTGTCCAAAAGTTGAACCGAAAGTGGACCTTTCAACAGGATAATGATCCTAAGCACACTAGTGAATCCATCAATAATTGCACAAAAAGAGGCAATGGAGGGTTATGGAATGGACTAGTCAAAGCCCGGATTTGAATCCGATTGGCATGTTGTGAGGGGATTTGAAACAGGCCGTACATGCCAGAAAATCCTCAAACATCGTGCAACTGAAAGAATATTGCATGGAAGAGTGGTCAGAAATTCCAGCAAGCCTGGTGGACAATTATGCAAAACACCTACAAGAATTAATTTCTGCTAAAAGGGGCAATACTAGCTTCTGAGGCCAAGGGTGTACTTACTTTTTCAACATAATATTACATCTATTGATATTTCTGTTGAATAACTGATTGAAAAGGCTAAATTTCCTTGTGGCTTTGCTCAAGTGTATCAACTTTATTAACAGTTACTGTTTCAAAGATGATCAAATGTTTGCTCAAAAAAGCCTTATTTTTTCCACAAATCTATAGACGTGTACAACACATTAAGGATGAGTCCATGTTCTTGAATATGCTCTTACTAAAAAGACAAATCTTTTTGAATGCCACAACCTGCTGCACTACACAGGTGATCTGGCTGTTGAGATTTATTTATTTATTTATTTCGTTTACATATCTTCATGAACCTCTCTTGGTATGACGACATCATTTTCCACAACACATGTATCACGAGAAGCAGGAGAAAGTTATGGGACACAGAAGTGGTCCACTGCTGCGCAGAATAGCACAAAAGTAAGATATATGCACTTGGATTCAGATAGCAGTGTGCCCAGAGCGAAAACTACTTTTAAAAAAAATTATTTGTCCAACCCTGAATATAAAAACCACATTAATACGGATGACATTTCCACTTACGGATCATTCATTTCCACTTAAGATGGGATGAGAGAAAAAGCAAACAATAAAGGACAGATCGTATATGTAGTGGACATTAAGGGATAGATACATAGTACAGTCGTTATTTGTATTTTTTTAAGCAGACAGTTGAAGTCAGTGCTCTGGTACAACATAACGTGCATGCTGTGGTGTAGTCACTTATTTGAAATACTGATTTTCCTCTCTGCAGCCCTTTTTTCCCCAAATTGGTGTGCGCGCGTCTCTGCACTCCATTTATCCGCCTGAGCTAAGAAACAGAGGGAAGAGCTGGAACTTGTAGGATCAAAGGATTTAAAGAATGGAATTTTGCTCAGGACTTGATCCAACTCGTCCTAAACCCTTCTTTTGCAGAAAGGTGTCCCAGGCCTCAGTGTTTCAAACAGCCCTGCCCCAATAATATTATCGGGTTGATTGTGGAAATGTATGTGATTCTGCTGTAATGCGCTGTAAACTGATTTTTAAAAGCAAAAACAAAACATTTTGATAAAATATTAATACAAACCGCTGTCTAATGTTCACATAGCTGACACTTCGCTGTGTTGAGCAGAAGAGCATAGATCAAATTCTAATTATTATCACCTTGAAGATTAGTGTTAAATATGACACTTCAATGTAGGCCGACATAATCTTTCTGGTCAAAATACTTGTCCTTTTTTCTCAACCATGCCCTTTTCTTAGTGCTGGTTGATTTTCATGATTAATTTGGTTAATACAAATAATGCAGAGTAAATCTGGTGAGAAGTGTTTTGTAGTAGACATTTGTATATATGTGTAGACGCATATATATATATATATATATAAAAATTTTTTTATAAAATGTACAAATATATGCATATGCAAAATTTTAAAGAAATACAAGGCAAAAACATGTCTCCAGTTATATAGAGCTTTTTTAACCTAAACAGTTCAAAGCACTTTCCACTGGGTTCAAAGCACTTTCCACTCAGTCACCCATTCACACACACCAGTGGTAGCAGAGCTGCTATGCAAGGCACTAGCTTGCCATCAGGAGCAATTTGGGGTTCAGTGTCTTGCCCGAGGACACTTTGGTATGTGGAGTCGTGTGGACTGGGAATCAAACCGAAAACCCTATGATTAGTGGACAACCCACTCAACCACCTGAGCAAAAGCCGCCCCTGATAACCGCCTCCTACAGTCGGTGCTGTCCCCCAACAGCACACTTAGTCAGCACTTCACCAAGTAATGAGCTTGTAACAAAGAAAGGTTTCACTTCACATTGTTATGGGAATTGGTATAGGTTTGAATCACACGAACAAGTACATATAAAATAATGCTGCATTAGACTTGCACCATAAGCAGTAATTCACCTGGAATTATCTCATTTTCCAACTCGGCACATTTGAGAGCCAAGGTGAAAAAAATGGATATTTCCATGCTCGTCCTTTGAAAGTAGCAAGTTAGCCAGCGAGCGGTGATAAGTATAGTCAATGTTTTAGATTCAACAAAGGCAAAACTTATTTCAATATTTCAAGCTACTGTATTTACTGCTGATGCTGTGAGCAGCCATATTGCGTTGATACAGATTTTCACGCTGTAAACGGGGACGGAACTCGAAGTTGTGAAAACCACCCCGAGCTGACGAGTTGGAACTTCAAACTGTCGTGTTTCTTTGGCTCTGACATGCTGGAATTTGGGAATAACAAGTTGCGACCTCGAGTCAAACGCAGAACTAGCTGAAACATTTTCTAGCACTGAAGAGCCTCAGGGGAATAAAATTACTGATGTGTTGGCATTTCATATTGTGATTTTACTTTTTTTAAGAAAGAAGGGTTTGTTGAAGCAATACAAAAAAACAGTAACAGCACCATCTATAGCAAATAATGAAACAATATTTCTTTTAAATAAAGAATATTTAAAAGAAGTGCTTTTTGCAGTATTTGCTATATAAAAAAAAATTAATCATTATTGAACACAGAACTAGAGCACAAGGGCGAGGCTTCCAGGAAATATCTGTTAATATCAGAGAGCTCAAAACAGCTGCACAAATCATTCCATATTCACATGTTGAGTGGCTCATCTGCTGTTTAATTGGGTAGAAAAAGACTGCTTTTTTGGAGTAATGTTGCTTGATAACTCACACTAGTGTTATTATTCCTGAGTTCCAGCTCCAGACTGTGGGCAGAGGTCAGAGGAGACCATCCCAAGTTCTCAAGTTAAAGGGGCATTTCCTTTAGTTTTTCTTGGTTGGAGGTCAGGAATTAATGCGGTGTTTGACTCGAGGTCGCAACTCGTAATTCCCAAACCCCAAACAGGTTTTCACAATCTCAATCCCCAAACATTTATTTGCAGCTTAACTTGCACTCATGAATTCTTATGTTAGCATCATAGCACCAGGGCTAGCATAGCATAAGAACATTTGAGCCAATTACAATTGGACACTTTTTACAAACAACAACAAAAAAAGTCCCAAGCTGGACAATATCACTGTATGATGTAGGACTTCAGAGTAAAGCACGTACCTCCAATGCTAAGGCAGTTTTGTCATATGCACAAGGGACTCGTTTCTGAATGGCTCTAGCCATGACAGGCCCATTCTGCATGGAAGGTAGCGGGTTGATGACGGCGCCGGGTGTGCCAGGAGGCAGGGGCGATGGTGTCTGAGGCTGAGCGTAGGCGTGTGCAGGCTCGGGTATGCCGTAGCTGTTCGAGTTGCGTGACCCATGACCAATCGTCCCAGTGTGAGGCAACGGCCTAACTATCTTTTCTACGTAGGGGACGGGAATCATTCCAACACGGCCCTCCTTGCTCTTTGCGCTCCACCACTGCTCCTCGGGCTTGTCCAGAATTATCAAGATTTCACCCTTCTTGAAAGGAAGATCCTCTGCGTCACTGCCAGTGAAGTCATAAAGAGTCCGCACATACTCCAGATTCTCATCGCCGGGGCCGCCGATGGGTTGAACAGGGCCGCCGGTTAGAGCTGTGCTGGGGTACCTGGTGAAAGAGACATTGTTCTTAGAAAAACAGAATTATGATACTTTAAGGACACATCCATTTAACCATGACACTCCAAATAAAAAAAATAGTGCGGTATATAAAGATAAACCTGTCTTCTAGAGACCATGCATGATCCTACCTTATGACCAAAAGAAAAAAAATATTTAAAAAGGGGTGGGGTTTGGGGGCCTGGGTCAAGCCGATTATGTGTCCATGCTATCTATGTTTTTTATTTGCGGGTTAACAAACTGTTTTTATTTGGGATGTAGACTATAAAGCTTTTTTAAAACTGTGGTGTCACTTAGTGAAGGAAACACAATTACAAATTCTCTGCATCATCATCGTCAGTAGAAGAGTGATGGGTGGTGGGTGATCTGGCCAGTCCAGTTCACATCAAGAATGCCATGGTCCTATATTGAGTAGGTCCCCTTGTGCTGCCAAAACAGCTCTGACCCATCAAGGCATGGACTCCACAAGACCTCTGAAGGTGTGCTGTGGTATCTGGTACCAAGACATTAGAGGCAGATTCTTTATATGCTGCAAGTTGCGAGGTGGAGCCTCCATGGATCGGACTCGTTTCTCCGACACATCCCTCAGATGCTCGATCAGATTGAGATCTGGGGGATTTGGAGGCCAAGCAACACCTTGACCTCGGTCATGTTCCTCAAACAATTTTTTAACAATTTATGCAGTGACACAGGGCGCATTATACTGCTGAAGGAAACCTCTGCCATTAGGGAATACCGTTGTCATAAAGGGATGTGCTTGGTCTGCAACAGAGTTTATGTAGGTGTCATATAGTAGTAGTAGTTTTTGTAGTGTTTATAACGTGTCAATGTAACATCCACATGAATGCCAGGACCAAAGGTTTCCCAGCAGAACATTGCGCAGAGCTTCACACTGCATCTGTGGACATGCAGTCATCCCATAGTGCATCCTGGTACCATCTCTTCCCCAGGTAAGTGATGCACATTCACCTGACCATCCACATGATGTAAAAGAAAACATAATTCATCAGACCAGGCCACCTTCTTCCATTGCTCCATTGTCCAGTTCTTATACTCATGTGCCAATTGCAAGCTGAAATGCACTGTGTGTCCCGACACCTTTCTATCATACCCAACATTAACTTTTTCGGCAATTTGTGCTACTGTAGCTCTTCTGTGGGATCAGACCAGATGGCTAGCCTTTGCTCCCCATGCGCATAAATGAGCCTTGGGCACCCATGACCCTGTTGCCGGCTCACCGGCTGTCCTTACTTGGACCACTTGTTGTAGGTACTAACCGCTGGATAACAGGAATACCCAACAAGACCTGCCGTGTTGGAGATGCTCTGACCCGGTCATCTAGCCATCACAATTGTCAATTGTCAACAATGGCCCTTGTCAAAGTTGCTCAATCCTTACGCTTTCCCATTTTTCCTGCTTCAACCACATCAACTTTGAGAACCAACGGTTCACTTGCTGCCCAATATATCCCATGCCTAGACAGGTGCCATTTTAACAAGATAATCAAATGTTATCCACATCACCTCTCATTGGTTTAATTTCATGGCTGATCGGTGTATTTAGAGTTTCACTTAACGTTGTGGTATATCTGCAAAACGAGTTAGTTCCCATCATGTCTTACACAGGTATAAACATTTCATCACCAGTCATTTATTTCCGCTCTCAAAATTATTAATAAAATAAATAAGAAAAACCCACAACTTATGTTACAGAGAAACCATGGAGCAGAACCTCCTCTATATTGAATACTTTCCAGTGTTGGAAAACTTACACGTATAACTTTGCCTCTGCCTGTAAGAAGCACTGACACTGTAGACTCCTTCCATAAATGTTAAATAAACCGGTCCTTACAGAAATCATTGTAATTATTGTAAACAATAATTACAGCAACCAAAAACCCCACAAGTTGTTTTTAATCCATTCATTATTAGTCTTAGAGTATTTATGGATTCTACTTCTGAATGAGCTGTTACTATAGAAAAAAGAAAATAAAAACATTAATTAAATGTATTAATATAAAATATTGTGATTTGCAGCTGCACTACTGCGAGAGCTGCTGTCGTAGCTCTGTTGTTGATGGCCAGACTGGTTCGAGCTGACAGGAAGGCTATGGTAACACTCTCTTGAACTGTGGTGAGCAGAAAAGCGTCTAAGAATGCACAAGACGTTGAAAATTGAGGTGGATGGACTACAAAAGCTGAAGGACTGGAGTGGTGGCGGGGGAGATGCTAATCTGGCCAGTCCGGTTCACATCAAGCATGCCATGGTCCAAGTCATGGAGATCACCCCACCCCCCCAATTCTGGGGTTTGAAGTGAACATTAACTAAAGCTGATGTAGATACCTGCATGAATGAGCAGGCGTGTACATACTAATGGATCTTGTATAGTAGCACTACTATTAATCTTGTATAGTAGCACTACCTATTAATGGATCTTGTATAGTAGCACTACTTGTATTGTTCCCTGCTTGATATATCGCTTTGCTTATTTGTAAGTCGCTTTGGATAAAAGCGTCTGCTAAGTGAATAAATGTAAATGTACATACACACTATTATTTAGAAAGATTTCCACATGTTTCCATACACTACACAGCATGTCCCAAAATCAGTTTTATATAATATTAATAAAAAATATATATAAAATCTTGAACGGTTTATCGTTATATCGATATTAAATGTGCACTTATATAGCGCTTTTATCCAAATATTACATTGTCATATTACCAAAAGAGCGTATATGACCATTTACCACCGTGTGACATTGTATTCATGACAATATCGATACAATATTCAATCATATCGCGACATCATTTATCATAAGACTGATACTATCTTGCGCACGAATGTCTAACAACATTATTCATCACGAGATCGATATTATGTGGTGATAATGCCCAGCTCCAGGTCAAGGGGGTGTGTTTGGGGTTCTTACCTGTTGGCAGGTTCTATCAGTGTGGTCGTGTCCAGGTAGTGGATCTTATAGAACTCCAAAAGCGCGGGCAGGTGATCAAACTCCTGGTCGCCGATTTTGAACCTCTTTGTGGGTAATGAGTTAATGATGTAGTGGGACACTTTGGAGTTTTCGGACACGGACAGCACGTAGTCCCCGGGACAAGTGGACGAGTCGCGGACGAGAAACATGCCGTGTCTCTGTCCCTGTAACCGGTTTTGAGTCTCCTGCCGAGACAGAGCGCCGAAATACCAACTGTTCCGGTCCGCTGAATCGAACCGCGCCGACGACATGGCTGCACTCAAATAAATATGCTCCGACTGAACTATATATATTATATTAATGCGCGACCGATTCAAACCAAGCTAGGTTTATTTCGATTTCTTTGCGACTCTAGATCTTAGGAGCTGAACCGCAACCTGACGTTTCACAGACAGGCTGGGACGCACCAACTTTGTTGCATTGCTACCGTTGCCCCCTTTTTTTTACCCTCTCTCTCTCTCTCTACAGAAGATGCAACAGCTTAACGTCTCGCCACAGTTCTTCCTTCCAATTAAATAAATCACTCGGTTCGACGTGACACAAATCGAGAATCCTCCATTCGAGTTCCGCTTTTCCGTTCCTTCTTCCGCGAAGTAATGTTAGAAGCAGCCAGCTAACCTGGTCCGGTTTACGAAACGATATAGCGCGTTAGCCACCAGCTAGCTAGCCACCTCACCACAGAGAGAAGGTCGCCATAATACGCTCACAAACGCGTCTACATCACTACGCGGACTCGCACAAGGCAGTCGCGTCCGTTAAAGTCCTTGCAAATATGTCGTAAGTTTGTCTCCCCCGCGCGTGATCCACCCGGTTAGCCGGCTATCTTCGCCTCCGAGTCCGACAGACTTCAGTAACAAAAAATGGCGGCCCTGCAACACGTCTATCTTCACAACGAAATGAATGCACGAGCCTTAAAGGGAAGGGGAAAGAAGAAGAAAAAAAGTCCCAAAACGTTCAACCTCAGAGGTGTCTCCACTTCGCTAAACAACGCTTTATCATCCGATAAAGAAGTCTGAATGTAGTTTACTCGGATAAAATAGTATTTTCCGACAGTTGTGATATTTAAGGCGACTTCGCAGCTCGTCAACCAGCTAGCTGGTATAAAGCTGGAGAAAGATGGCGGCTAGAGGGCGAGGGCGGGGCCGGGGCTGGTCGCGCGCGCACACACTCTCGCGCGCCTTCTCTGTGCTGGTAATGTGCTTTTGATTCTTTTGAAATGATTCTTATTTTTTCTCAGTGATTCGAACCGTTTAGCTGAGTACAACCATTTACTTATTTACTCACCGATTCGTATTTTTCATTATTTATTTATTTCACAGCAATTTTATTGCACATTCAAATAATTACAGTGTTTATTACAAAAGGGGCCGAGTTGGACTCAAATCCGAGTCCTTTATGACCGAGTCAGAGTCGAGTCAGTTGAGTAATCAAATTGAAAAAAAGATTTGAAAAATTGCAATTGTAAACTCAACACTGAACTGAATATTTTTAACCTTCACAAACCAAAGGCAGCATAAATGTAACAAAAATGCCATTATTATATCTTGCCATTGCCATTTAATAGTTTTATTTCATTTTTTTTTATTTTTTAATGTCATCAGCACCTCAAAAAGTTTCCTATCAATAAATGGTTTCGAAGAAAAAAGGGATATTGAAGTATATGTAGAACTTTTTTTTAAGTGTATGAAAATACAAATTAACCTGTTTTGTTATTGTATCACACAATATTGTCCTCCAGTTCGAGTTGACATTACAATTATTTGATGCTCCCCCACATTTATATAGGCTGAGAGAGAGGACAGAGTAGATTTACATTTAGCAGCATGTCATAACAACAAGCTTCATGCTCTAATACTGCTTTTAATCCATCTATGAATGAAAACAAACTAATTTCTGAATACACCTCTGTTCTTGTAAAAAAAAAAATCCATTTTAATTCCTAAAATAAAATAAAAAATCCTATCAGCAGGGTTTATTATATTTACTAACATTAATAAGTACATTTCACAATGTTCAGGGGTGGGCGAAATGACTACATTCTTATTTCACAATAATGAAACGCTTTCTCAGATTGCGCTTGAATAAGTGGTATTCAAGGAAGAAATACTATGGAAACTGAATAAAGCAAATAAATGTAAAATGAAATACACTTCAGTGTATGACACATACAAGGATTCTTATTAAATTTACTGAAGTTATTCAGTCAAAGGAGTAAGTGAGTGATGTCCTCTTTTGTTGTTTGATTAACATTAATGACAAAGACTTTATTAGGTTTATTATACTGTTGTCACATTAAGACCTAATGCACAGATCCAATATACTGTATTGACACACCTCAGATTTTTTTTGTGTGTTTGCATGAATACCCGGCCAGACCTGAATTTTGACATGATGTGTGTATTGTTTGACCGTCCAAGCATAATAAGCCACTAAAGAGAACTCAGTTTTCAGGCTTTCCGTGCACGTGTTTCAAGTGTGTGTGCACACTATTTATTTGTGTCTAAAGTTCTAGGTGTTGTAAATATAACATTAAGCTACAGCAACAGGGTGGCATGGTGGCTTAGTGGTTGGGAGTTCGATTCCCGCCTCTGTCCTGTGTGCGTGCTTCAGGGGTTTTGTCTAGGTACTCTGGTTTCCTGTCAAGTCCAAAGACATGCGTTGTTAGCTGATTGGCATCTCTAAATTGTTGTAGTGCCCTGAGATGGGTTGGCCCACCCTGTCCAGGGTGTCACCGCCTTGTGCCCTGAGTTCCCTAGGATAAGCTCTCAAGGAGCCTGTGTAGGAAAAGCGATACAGAAAATTAATGAATGGATGGATGGATGGATGGACACAGCAACATTGCAATTCACATCCTTCAGTGTGTTTCTGTGTTGGTTTGTTATGTGTATAATGCAGATTACTGGAAGGAGATATTGGAGTGCTTTCTGGAAATGTTGCTTATATGATGCACAATATATATGAAAAATAACTTGTTAGTACCTTGGATATATCCATCCATCTTCTATACCGCTTACTCCTTTTCAAGGTCACGGGGGAACCTGGAGCCAGGGAGCATCGGGCACAAGGCAGGGTACACCCTGGACAGGGTACCAGTCCATCGCAGGGCACACAAACACATACACACATTCTCACACCCATTCATACCCTTGGATACATTTTCTTCATTATAAACAGTATGTAATTCAGCCTGTAATTTCCTCAGAGGAAGACAATGAAAAACACTGACATGGCTGATACGGATGGAAATAAAAGTGTACCACCTGTAAAATAGGATATTACCTCAGGACCCCATGTAAATTTAATCCCGCCCGGATACTGCTTTAGATCAGCTCTGATCTACAGACGTACAGTAGGTGTCCTGAGAGATTGGCTATACAGCTAATTTAAGCTGATCATTCTTTATTATTATTATTATTATTGTTGTTGTTGTTGTTATATCCATAGCCACGAGTTCATGCTAACTAGTTGAGGGGTCTTTTTGCGATGAAATTTCCGGCTCTGTTTAATAAGTCAGATTATTTGGCTCAATTCACCAATAAGAACCGACTCATTCGGCTTCCAAAGTCTCATTGGCCTTCCCCCACGACCGGTTACGATACCAGCGATTTTTCTTTGCCAGAAATTGTTTTAGTTTAAACTTCTAGTTAACAAATGAACATTACTACAAGCTCACGACCACGAGCTATTGTGCGCAGATTCCACAATCACAATCACTGTGTTGTCATT
The DNA here is from genome assembly GCA_012411365.1 of Ameiurus melas. Classification (NCBI taxonomy): domain Eukaryota; kingdom Metazoa; phylum Chordata; class Actinopteri; order Siluriformes; family Ictaluridae; genus Ameiurus; species Ameiurus melas. The sequence continues at coordinate 20,047,176 of CM022769.1, read as the reverse complement.
TTACGCCGTGCGAGAGAGCCCCAGCTGTTTAAAGTGAGGGATTTGACCTTTTCCGTTTTCCTTGACTACACAGCCAAGATAGCCCGGGCTCGGGCTGTATTTAACGATGTTCTGCGTCAACTTCGTGGTATTGAGGGCGCTCGCTATGGAATACTTCACCCAGCTCGGCTTCGCATTACATATAATGGTGTTAAGAAGGACTTTATTTCAGCGGAGGAAGCAGGAGACCATGTTAAACTCTTGATATCGACACGGCAGTCTTTTTCGCTATTCTATTATTTATATTTTCTTGCACTCGGCCTTCCAGATCTACAGAATTCGGATTCTTATTGAAGATATTGTTGAATTCAGGCAATTTTACTGGGGTTATTTCATACAGTGTAGCAAGTAATAATATGGAAAGACCTTTGTAATATCACAGTCTAAAACTGGATTTAAAGAGAAGCAAATTAGTAAATGAATCACACGTATTCATAAATTATTCATAAATAAAATTCATAAATAAATTAAAAACAACAAATGAACATTACTTTGTGTTACATCATTGTCTCTTTTTTTATATAGCAAATATATTTAAATACCATAATACATTATAGTGCCCTGTTGTGTCTGAACTTAATTACGAAGATTCGACTCAAAAAAGAACCGACTCATAAAGCCTTCATTCGCAAACTAACTCAGGTTCAGCGCGAACTGTTAGGAGGTTTACAATGTCAGGAATGGAGGTTCCGGGACCTGATAATGACTGGAGCAGTCAAGGATTCCGACAGAAAGTCATCACGCAAATGTAAGTCCTTTAAAATAAAGCGAATTAAATTGTTCAGAGGGTTAAACTCATTCGAGAACGCATAGAAGATCCGTCTGGTCAGCGCTAGCTAATCATCATGCTAGCAAGCTTAGCATCAAACTTAACATCTCTTGAGCCAAATATAACCAGTCTGCTAACAACACGCAACACAAAAAAAAAATCTATATATATATATATATATATATATAACACTGTGGTCCTGTTAAAAAAAATAAATAAATTATTAAACGGAAATATATGCTGCTTCCTACGTGACATCACACGCACTTAATGCGACTGCGCTAGCTTTAGCCTAATACCCAGAATCACTGTGCATGACTTTCTTTTCTCTCAATGACCATCAGACTGAGGTGAAATCGTCAAGTGACTGAAGAAGAAAATGTGCAATCTCCAAGTCCTCTAAATCAATAGAGCGTTTTTTATTAAACACAGTGGAGAAGATTGATAAACTTTATAAAGCGGAGTTTGTGTAGCACCAGCACTACAGTGATGCTGTTGCGAGTTGCTTAAAAGGTTTAGTTTAATTTATGTTTATTGACATTATATGCTGTATCAGTAACTTCTGTTCTTTATTATAACAGAAGTGATCTATTAGTAAGGAGGACGCGTTGCTCCTCACGCACAGTGTAGTGTAGTATGATCGGGTAGCGTGAGTAAGATCCATAATTAAAACATTATTATCAAATGTAAACACAAGTAAAATAACATGTCTAAAGGCAATGAGTAACAGAAACCACAAGGTTCAATGAAAGAGAGTTTATTATTAATTTAAGACTGCGCTTTAATTCAGTGCTTTTTGTGCATCCATAAAAAGTAATGCATATATACCAGGGGTTCCCAAACTTTTCCAGGGCAATGCTCCCCCAAATGGCATTAACATTTGACCGAGGCCCCCCCCTTTTGCAAGATGTCTGTAAAACACATTAAAAATACAGACTTCTGAATACACCCCCCTTTTAATTAATAATTACATCTTGCATCTTTACATTACATTAGGAATTGATTGTGTATGTGTGGTTGTCTGAAAGTGAAAATAGAAAACATACTAGTGGGAGGGATGGGACCAAATTGTTGCTTTGTTGTTTGCACCACTTTTTCTCAGGCATGGTTGAGCTTGTGAGGTGTTTGATACACACTGTTATTGATAAACTCTTTTTTTTGTACTTGCAGAGAAGATGCCATGCGCAAAGCTGGAACAGCTCACAACAAATCCAGCAGTGACATGGAGAGTCATGTGTTTAACAAAGCCAAGAATAGAGTAAGTAATGTCTGTGAGTGATCTGTGAAATAACCAGCACGTTTATTAAGTAGATAATCAGTGAGATAATTGTGAATGTACACAGGAGGAGTATCTGTCCATGGTTGCCAGGCTGATCATTCATTTCAGAGACACCCGTAAGTCCTCTGTTCATATTGTCTTGTATATCCAACACTATTTATTATCTTTTAAGTGCATTAAAGTAAACAAACAGGCAAACTTAAGTTTTTGTTGTTGTTTTTTAGATAAAAAAGCACAAGGAGGCACAGGTATGATAGATGTAGATATATGGTAAATATGCACTTATATAGCGCTTTTATCCAAAGCACTTTACACTGTGTCTCATTCACCCATTCACACACACACTCACACATCAATGGTAGCAGAGCTGCCATGCAAGGCGCTAGCTTGCCATCGGGAGCAACTTGGGGTTCAGTGTCTTACCCAAGGACACTTCGGTATGTGGAGTCACCCGGGCCGCCAACCCTACGATTAGTGGACAACCCGCTCTACCAACTGCGCCACAGCCGCCCCTATTTCATACATATATGATGTATGAAATATGCAAAGCACTGTAAAATCCTTGGTTGCGTATACAAATGTCGTATTTCAGTTCTGTCTCTTTTTGCCCATCGTAGATCAGATGAACCCTCTACAGAATCTAACAGTGGTAGGTGGTGCCGGAGGCCCTGGCACTATTGCCATGCCCTCTCATGTGCCAATGGGTGCCATGTTGTCCATGAACCCGATGCCGATAGGCCAGCACGCCATGCAGGGAGTTGCAGGAAATCAGCAGGGTGGTACGTCTAGCACATAGTTGCACTGAAGCGAGAGGTGTCCTTGCTGTTGCGCTTGAAATAGTGCCTCTTTGCAAATTTATTTTCTGTCTGTGACGCAGCTGGAGCGGCGGTGCAGTTGCAGATGGCACAGCAGCAACAGCAGTTCATGCAGTTCATGCAGTTCCAGCTACAGCAGCAAATGGCCATGCAGCAGCAGTTTCAGGCCCAGCAGCAGTTAAAACTGCAGCAGCTGCAGCAGCAACAGCAGCAGCAGCATCATCAAAATCAGTTTATGCAATACCAAAACCAGCAACATCAGCAGTTCAAACTGCAGCAGCTGCAGCAGCTGCAGCAGCAACAACAGCAGCAACAGCAGCAACAACAGCAGCAGCATCATCAAAATCAGTTTATGCAATACCAGAACCAGCAACAGCAGCAGTTAAAACTGCAGCAGCTGCTGCTGCAGCAGCATCAGCTAAAGCTTCAGGCCCAGCAGGCTTTTCAGGTGAGGATTACCAGCAGTCACACTGCATCATACAAATTATGATTTAATCATTGCTGAGGTGTACACCATAATAAGGGCTGTGAAAATGAGTTATTTGGTAACATTTCTATAAATATCTGTGAACAGTCTTGTTCCCAGACAGTTGTCCTATCTCACCTTATATAGACAGATGTTGCTTTGCTGCAATGTGTCTATCACACAAAACAAACTGAATCAAAAACGTGCACACACCGTGGATTCTGTAATGTACTAAGATGGAATGCAATAGCAAAATGAAATGAATTTGGAAAACCATGGCAGGGTGCTTTTTGCCAGTCATTATGAAAGCAGAATTAGAGGCTTAGTCCATTAACAGATTGTAGTTTGTTGTATGTACTGGTATGTACTTTTTGCCCCCGGGGAGTTTGGGATTCTGACACTATGGTCATAGGCAGCTGGAAGTCCCTGGGATGGAGGGTTGGGGTAGAAAGAGAGAGAGGGGGAAAAAAAAAGAGTTTCCTGCTGCCATGGATGCTGCAAAGTGATCCTCCATTGTCTGGATGGCTTTGGCCTGGGACACTGGTCAGTGGGTGCCATGGCCTGGCTGGCTGGCGTGGATTGAGGTACTGCAGCTGGTGCACCTGTCAGTTCCCAGCCTTCCTGAGCGATGGCCTCAAATTTCTGCTGCTGTTTGTGGCGCAGGCTGTGTAGGGCTTGATGTTGCATCTAGTGGAGGCTGACTAAGGACTTTACGGCCTCGCTAAGTGGAGGAGTGTCCATGTTAGCATCTGGTATCTCTCTCCTTTTCGGCACCACTGTAGAACCTGTTGTGTATGAACGTAGGTGGGAAGGAGGACCCGGGAGACTTTGATTGGACGTTGGGGCTCGCTTTATTTCTCCAACATCTCAATCAGAAAAACGAAATAAAACGTAGTCCCTATATTTCGGGCTTTCGCCTCGATCAAACTTTCTCATAAACCAAAACACAAACATGACATTTGTTAAGGATCCATTGTACTGGCACAGTGGGGAAAATGGCTTCTGAAAAATTCACAGGAGGGCGAGACTCCTCATGGAAGGGTTATGAAAGTAGGTTTTGTTATGTGGATGTTAAGGATGTCTTGACTACTCTACTGGCAGGTTGCTTATAAGTGAGAACTAGTCACTAGTGTTGCATGACAATATTTTTTAAAAATGTTTTGCTAGCTGCCCAATAATTCAAAAACGCACTTTTTCAGAACAGATTCAGAACAGTGGTATTTAAACTTTTAGTGCAGCTAAATGCTGATAAACAACAGCAATGAACACCTCAAACCACACTTCAATTAACAGAAACACATGGGCTGTATTGGTTATCTGTGCTAGCATACACCCCTGGTCTGACGCTAAATAACCTGAGTGGGATTGTATAGTGATGTGCAACCTGTGGGAATGAATGCACTTTTTCCACATTGTGAATTCTGCCATGAGCAGCACTGTCACTTATAATTGATAGCATTGAACCACAGTGACCCCAGGTTTCGACCATTTCTCACAGCAATTATTTAATAAACTTTCGGTTGTCACTTATTTTCTAGTAGTCACCTGTGCAGTTATTGTAATTTAACAATGATGTAATAACTTAGTATTTGCCATTACTCTTTTACACACAAAATAAATGTATGTGCTTAATTTGTCTTGCAATGCAAATAATTTCCCTTATGTATTTCTTGACCTTCTGCTGGCTGGCTTATGTATGCATTTTGTATTTGTGCAACAACAACAGCAGCACCAAGTCCAACAAGACCATCAGGCGGCAGCAGCTCAGGCCCAGCTTATGACCGTTTCTGGCCCGGTAAGAGCATTGCAAGCTCTACCGGCCATGTGGGAATTGAAGGATGAATTGAATGGATTGAGCCTGGAGTGAACATTAATATTAATACTTATTGGATTGTTTTCTTTTAGTTGTTGACCCACTGAATCCTCACAAATCAGCAAAGAAAAGAATTACTGAGTAAAATGATTTTAAAAAATGTATGTGGGTATTGTAGAGACTATAAGGTTCTAATTGATTTACAATTATTACTTTTAAAATGGTTGAAGGGCCAGTGAAATTCCCACACTTCACAGCGCAAGCTCTGCCTCAATATGGCATGTGCAAATATGATATTTTTCACATCATAATTTTGTAACCTTTCTTAATATTGACTTACCATATAACACACATTTATAATAAAATTATACCAAACTCTTCATTGAATTTTATGAAACATTTAAATAAAAGTGCCTTTAGTTTTGTTCAAGTCTAGACTGGGACTAGAGACATGTTAGTGTTTACAGTAACATTGTGATATATTGCATAACTGATTCTTGGCACATGCCTAGCTATAATAGCAGGAATTAAAAAGGTTCCTGGAACTAAAATCGATTCCTTTATTGAAAATGCGCCTTAGTTAATAACATTCCTGGTGAGGAGGAGGGGGAGCCTGTAGAAAGACCGTGTCTGTTACACAAATATTAAACGAACTCATTGAAACATCTCTTGTCCCCCTGTGTGCGTCGTTCCTCAAGGGAACGATAGCGTTCTTATCTCTACATGTTTATTACAACTATATATATTATACTATATGTGCCAGTCTGATGTGTGCTCTCTCTCTCTCACACACACACACACACACACACACACACAACACACCTCCTGGAAATTTTGCTCATATGATGCACAATATATATGAAAAATAACTTGTTAGTACCTTGGATACATCCATCCATCCTTGGATACATCCATCAATCCAATCACATACACATTCTCACACCCATTCATACCCTTGGATACATTTTCTTCATTATAAACAGTATGTAATTCAGCCTGTAATTTCCTCAGAGGAAGACAATGAAAAACACTGACATGGCTGATACGGATGGAAATAAAAGTGTACCACCTGTAAAATAGGATATTACCCCAGGACCCCATGTACATTTAATCCCGCCCGGATACTGCTTTAGATCAGCTCTGATCTATAGACATAGAGTAGGTGTCCTGAGAGATTTCCTGTACAGAGTGTACTTTACGGTTTTATAAAAATGCGCATATAGGTAAAAATATTTTTTTTTTTTTTTTTTTTTTTTTTACCGCGTTACAGAAATATTTTGGACGTGGATGGATTAAAAAAAAAAACACTCGGGAGCCAGGGGTCGATGAAATTAACGTTTTTGTGGCTTGGTCCACAGACCATACAATTTCTCTGTACTTTTTCCCCACCCATACAGATATGGTTACATACATTAACCACTTTTAAAACCATCTACAACACTTAATGACGGCAATCAAGAAACAGTAAGTATTCCCTTCCCTTAGTAAAAAAAGTTTCCCTTATTACATTGATATGTAGCGGCCATTTAATTTGCTAAAGAAACATGGATAGATAGAAAGAACTTCAATTGATGATGTTGCCTTGAGAAAAACAACATTCCAATTCTTCTGTTTAAGCTGATTATTATTATTATTATCATTATTATTATTATATCCATAGCCACAAGTTCATGCTAACTTCCGGTTCATAGTTGGGTCTTTTTGTGATGAAATTTCCGGCTCTGTTTAATGAGTCAGATTATTTGGCTCAATTCACCAATAAGAACCGACTCATTTGGCTTTCAAAAGTCTCATTGGCCTTCCCCCACCCCCGGTTACGATACCAGCGATTTTTCTTTGCCAGAAATTGTTTTAGATTAAACTTCTAGTTAACAAATGAACATTACTTTGTGTTGCATTGCTGTCTCTCTCTCTTTTTTCCAAATCTATTTAAATACCACAATACATTATCGTGCCCGAACTTAATTACGAAGATTTCTTACCAATGTATCGGCTCTCAACGTTGACCTAAAAGAACCGACTCAAAAAGCCGATTCATTCGCAAACTAACTCAGGTTCAGCGCGAACTGTTAGGAGGTTTACAATGTCAGGAATGGAGGTTCCGGGACCTGATAATGACTGGAGGAGTCAAGGATTCCGACAGAAAGTCATCACGCAAATGTAAGTCCTTTAAAATAAAGCGAATTAAATTGTTCAGAGGGTTAAACTCATTCGAGAACGTATAGAAGATCCGTCTGGTCAGCGCTAGCTAATCATCATGCTAGCAAGCTTAGCATCAAACTTAACATCTCTTGAGCCAAATATAACCAGTCTGCTGACAACACCGATCATAACACGCAACACAACTTGTTTTTTAAACACATTAGCACAAATGCAGAAGTTTAAACTGACAAATGAGGGATATTACTTTTTTACCTGCGTTAGCCAGTGTTTGCTAATCTCGCATAGCTGTTTTCATACACACGATAATGGAATTGGATAAAATTTACCAAACAGCTAAACGGAACCATTTCCAACGGAATATATATCTCCGTTAGTGAACACGCTCATGTATATGTTCACAGAACTCATAAATGCGTTTTTGTTGAGAAATTCCGCATCTTTGCAGTGAGTCGGTTCGTTCGGTTGAACTCTCCAATAATGCTCGACTCTTTCGCTTTTCAAACGGCTGGGATGTTGAAAAGCGACTTCCAAGGAAGTATTTAAGCAGGTAGCGAACATGAATGAACAAGGGAATGTCAGTCCTTCTTTCCTGGATGGACTGACCGACAACATCTTCGAAGAATGAAAGGGGGCCGGGGAAGGATTCATATAAACGAGTCGCTTTATCAACGCTAACTTCAAAGAGCCGTTCAAAGAGTCGACTCGTGCGCGGATGACACATAACTAGATTAGCGTGATTTTAAAGGTGCAGAAGGAAAGTGTGTGTGTGTATATGTATATATATATATATATATTGAAAGATACAGCGGTGTTTGAAAGTTTGCGCAAAAAGTCTTATCTGCGTAAAATATGACTTAAAACATCAGAACATTTTCAAACAAGTCCTAAATAGAGATGCAAATTAAATAAATGAGACAAATATATTATACTTGCTCATTTATTTATTGAGGAAAATGATCCAATATTACATATCTATGAGTGGCAAAAGTAGCCTTTGTGAACCTGTAGGATTAGCAGTTTAATTTGAAGGTGAAATTACTCAGGTGTTTATAATCAGTGGGATGATGATCAGGTGTGAGTGACTGATCTGCTTTTATATAATTATGGGTTGTTGTTTTTTTTTTTTTGGGGGGGGGTTACATACATACATTATGTTATGTGTCAAAATGATTTCCACTGTTTAAAGCCACACACACAGCAAAGAACAGCTTAAAACAGTGAACCTCTGTTGTAGCCATAAGTAAGAAGACACATTTGCATACAAATCAGAGAATTTCAAAGAGAAAAAGAGAGATTAACCAGTATTTCAGACATCTCAAGTGTAGAAATTTGGTCCGATTGACCCATAACATACTAGGAGGCTTAAAGAACAGGGATCTATCAACATTTAAGTCTTTTTTTTCTTCTTGTCGGAGGTTAGTAATTATGAGTTATGACTGTTGTTGAATGCAACATTATCGCTGAGTGATTTTGAGCACCTGATGATCAAAAAGGGGAACTGCAACAAGTGCTAATAGTGGTCTCTTTGGGCAGGAATCATGTTGCTGCATGTTTGCGATAGGAATAGGAAACAGGACAGTTAATCATAGGGTTGTTACACTCAGTTATTATACCAGATTGGGCTAGGTTTAAAAAACAAAAACAAAAAAAACTAATTCATCTTGATTTATAGCAAATAATCCAAAATTTATCTAAACAAAATTTCCCCCAAACAAAGCCAAAGTATACATTCACTTGGAGCTGCAACAACTAATCGATAAAATCGATTATGAAAATCGTTGTCAAGGAATCTCATTATCGATTAGTTGGTCTGCATACGACACAGGGGAGATTTACTCATTACGTTACTTCTGTACTAAAAACACGCTTCGGAGAGTAAATAAATTTGTTCCATATGAGGTACTGTACAATTACACTATGCACGCTGCACTACCGTCTAGTGTGTGGATTTTAGAATGGTAATATAATCTAAAATGGAACACCTAGTTTTTTTTTTTTTAAAATTGTATTTTTTTTTTCAGTGAACGGAAATATATGCTGCTTCCTACATGACATCACACGCACTTAATGCGACTGCGCTAGCTTTAGCCTAATACCCAGAATCACTGTGCATGACTTTCTTTTCTCTCAATGACCATCAGACTGAGGTGAAATCGTCAAGTGACTGAAGAAGAAAATGTGCAATCTCCAAGTCCTCTAAATCAATAGAGCGTTTTTTATTAAACACAGTGGAGAAGATTGATAAACTTTATAAAGCGGAGTTTGTGTAGCACCAGCACTACAGTGATGCTGTTGCGAGTTGCTTAAAAGGTTTAGTTTAATTTATGTTTATTGACATTATATGCTGTATCAGTAACTTCTGTTCTTTATTATAACAGAAGTGATCTATTAGTAAGGAGGACGCGTTGCTCCTCACGCACAGTGTAGTGTAGTATGATCGGGTAGCGTGAGTAAGATCCATAATTAAAACATTATGATCAAAAGTAAACACAAGTAAAATAACATGTCTAAAGGCAATGAGTAACAGAAACCACAAGGTTCAATGAAAGAGAGTTTATTATTAATTTAAGACTGCACTTTAATTCAGTGCTTTTTGTGCATCCATAAAAAGTAATGTATATATACCAGGGGTTCCCAAACTTTTCCAGGGCAATGCTCCCCCAAATGGCATTAACATTTGACCGAGGCCCCCCCCTTTTGCAAGATGTCTGTAAAACACATTAAAAATACAGACCTCTGAATATATCCCCCCTTTTTTTAATTAATAATTACATCTTGCACTTTACATTACATTACATTAGGAATTGATTGTGTATGTGTGGTTGTCTGAAAGTGAAAGAGAAAACATACTAGTGGGAGGGATGGGCTTGGTGGCTCCGACCAAATAAATAAATAAATATATATGTATTAGTGTGTATATGTATGTATGTATGAATTTTTTTTATGGCACTGAATTAAACTACAATCCTAAATTAATAATATATATTCTGATGTGTGTATTGGGTTCTTTTCAGTCTTATCTAATTAGACAAACGGTTGTGTAAAGATTTAATCTGAAGCTTATATTTGTAACACTCAATTTGTGGATTTAATTTTAAATAAATGAAAAAAATGGTACTGAAATCTTGCCCCGCCTCCATCCGATTAATAATAAAAAAAAGTAATCGGCCAACTAATTGATTAGGAAAATAATCTTTAATTGCATCCCTACATCCAATATCCAATTTATTCGACACACCGGCACATTCATGCAGTTATCTAATCAGCCAATCATATGTCAGCCGTGATTTAAAAAAAAAAATCGATACTGTACCATTTTGTATTAAACAAAATTATGTAGATGTGTGTCTGGTGTGTATAACTGTGTCTATGATGTACAAAACCTTTTCTTTTGTCAGATAGACTGTTGGCGCGCAAACACAGCTTATAATAGTATTTCAGTCATGAAATACTTGCTAGGTTTCACCTTTGTCCTGTATATGAAAAGTTAATTTCTTGGCAAGTGTGTGGTATTTTGCACCACTTTTTCTCAGGCATGGTTGAGCTTGTGAGGTGTTTGATACACACTGTTATTGATAAACTCTTTTTTTTGTACTTGCAGAGAAGATGCCATGCGCAAAGCTGGAACAGCTCACAACAAATCCAGCAGTGACATGGAGAGTCATGTGTTTAACAAAGCCAAGACTAGAGTAAGTAATGTCTGTGAGTGATCTGTGAAATAACCAGCACGTTTATTAAGTAGATAATCAGTGAGATAATTGTGAATGTACACAGGAGGAGTATCTGTCCATGGTTGCCAGGCTGATCATTCATTTCAGAGACATCCGTAAGTCCTCTGTTCATATTGTCTTGTATATCCAACACTTTTTATTATCTTTTAAGTGCATTAAAGTAAACAAACAGGCAAACTTAAGTTTTTGTTGTTGTGGTGTTTTTTTTGTTTGTTTTTTTTTTAGATAAAAAAGCACAAGGAGGCGCAGGTATGATGGATGTAGATATATGATGTATGAAATATGCAACGCATTGTAAAATCCTTGGTTGCTTATACGAAAAAGTATTTCAGTTCTGTCTCTTTTTGCCCATCGTAGATCAGATGAACCCTCTACAGAATCTAACAGTGGTAGGTGGTGCCGGAGGCCCTGGCACTATTGCCATGCCCTCTCGTGCTCCCGGTGCGCCAATGGGTGCCATGGGGTCCATGAACCCGATGCCACTAGGCCAGCACGCCATGCAGGGAGTTGCAGGAAATCAGCAGGGTGGTACGTTTCGCACGCAGTTGCACTGAAGCGAGAGGTGTCCTTGCTGTTGCGCTTGAAATAGCGCCTCTTTGCAAATTTATTTTATGTCTGTGACACAGCTGGAGCGGCGGTGCAGTTGCAGATGGCACAGCAACAGCAGTCCATCCAGTTCCAGCAGTTCCAGCCACAGCAGCAAACGGCCATGCAGCAGAACGCCATGCAGCAGCAGTTTCAGGTCCAGCAGCAACAGTTAAAACTGCAGCAGCTGCAACAGCAGCAGCAACAACAACAGCAGCAGCAGCAGCAGCAGCAACAACAACAGCAACAACAACAGCAACAGCAGCAGCAGCATCATCAAAATCAGTCAATGCAACACCAGAACCAGCAGCAGGCCCAGGCACAACAGCAGCAGCAGCAGCAGCAGCAGCAGCAACAACAACAACAGAACCAGGTCAGCACATTTATAAAAATAAATGAATAAAAAAGCTGCACTATGAATATGAACGTGTGTTAGAACGTGTGTTTTCAATGTTTGAGACGTTGTCAGTTCTTGCATTGTGTTATGGATGTGTTGAGGATCCTGTTACTTGCCCTACTGATTTAAAATGATTAAAAAAAAAGGAAACATATTCAATAGGGCTGGGTGATATCATGTCACATCATGATATGATACTTGAAAAGTTCTGCAATAGACAGTATGTAGCAAAACAGCAGTGCTTTATTGTACTTTATTTAATGTCTACCAAAATGAATTGACCCTGAATATATATGTTTTAAAAAAAAAAATCTGTAATACTGAAAGTTCAGTACCAAACATAAACCCAGCTGCTTCCAATCACAGCGTGTATCAATATGTATTATGTATATTGATTGCTTCTCCTTCCAGTTGCATCAGTCCCAACTTCAGCAGCAGCAGCAGCAGCGGTTGGCACAGTTCCAGCAGCTCCAGCAGCAGCATGCTCAGGCCCAGGCTCAGTCCATTCAGCATTTACAACAGCAGCAGCAGCTTCAGCAAGCTCAGGCTCAGCCAGGTCAGATGCCCCTTCATTCCCAGCCTCCCCCGCAGATTCTTGTGCCCCAGTCACTGGCTGGTCAGATGCCCCCTGGGCAGCTCCAGACCATTGGTACCCTCAGCCAGCAGCAGCAGCAGCAGCAGCATCAGCTAAAGCTTCAGGCCCAGCAGGCTTTTCAGGTGAGGATTACCAGCAATCACACTGCTTCATACAAATTATGATTTCATCATTGCTGATGTGTACACCATAACGAGGGCTGTGAAATTGAGTTATTTGGTAACATTTTCATAAATATTTGTGAACAGTCTTGTTCCCAGACAGAGATAGACTCCTATCTCACCTTATATAGACAGATGTTGCGATGTGTCTATCACACAAAACAAACTGAATCAAAAACGTGCGCACACCGTGGATTCTGTAATGTACTAAGATGGAATGCAATTGCAAAATGAAATGAATTTGGAAAACCATGTTAGGGTGCTTTTTGCCAGTCATTCTGAATGCAGAGTTTGAGGCTTAGTCCATTAATGCAGCTGTCCCCAACCCCCGGTCCGAGGACCAGTACCGGTCCGTGGGTCATTTGGTACTGGGCCGTACAGAAAGAATAAATAACTTGTTTTATTTATTATCTGGATCTGAAAAATGACCGGATTCTCTCCGTTACATCCTTCTACGACTCACTCATGACGCATGTCAAGACGCTTGTCTCGGTCACGTGATGCGTTGAAACCTTACCATAGAGACCAGAGAGCGTTAGGGGGGAGAGAGGTTGTTACGAGGATGCTGCTAATAAAGTTGCGATTTCACATTGGATTCACGTCTATTATTATATTTTAAAAATACCCCAGTTTTTATGCCGGTCCGATCATTTCATTTTGTTGTATTTATCCGCCACACCGTAAAGGCCGGTCCGTGAAAATATTGTCTATTTAAACCGGTCCGTGTTGCAAAAAAGGTTGGGGACCGCTGCATTAATGGATTGTAGATCTTGGTATGTGTGAAAGTGGTTGGGAAGTAGGACTTGAGAGACAGGCGGACATTAATCCCCAATAGTTCATACAGTTTGCAAAGAGACTCTGCAATAACTCCTGATGAGTCATTCTAATGTCCATGCCAACCCTTTTGAAAGGGACCTTGATCAATAGGATTCACCAGCTTAAATTCGTGACATGCCACACACCATATGTTAACATTGCTGATTGCCCGACCAATGGAAATTGGCCGTGAGATTGTTTAGTGTTCTATCCTGCCCCAAATGCCCAGCCATGGGATTATGATGAGCCACATGGAACACAATTCCCTATGGCTCTTCAGTACCAACAGTTGGATTGTGTCTTCCTTCATCCTGCGTCACTCAGTTTAACCTATCCTTAAAAACTGAAAAATACAGATGGGATAGCTCAACATTAGGTTGAATTTGGTCATAGGCAGCTGGAAGTCCCTGGGATGGAGGGAGAGAGAGAGTGAGTTTCCTGCTGCCACGGATGCTGCAAAGTGATCCTCCATTAGCTGGATGGCTTTGGCCTGGGACACTGGTCAGTGGGTGCCATGGCCTGGTTGACTGGAGTGGATTGAGGTACTGCAGCTGGTGCACCTGTCGGTTCCCAGCCTGCTCCTGAGCGATGGCCTCGAATTTCTGCTGCTGTTCGTGGTTCAGGCTGTGGAGGGCTTGGTTGCATCTAGTGGAGGCTGACTAGGGACTTTACAGCCTCGCTAAGTGGAGAAGTGTCCATGTTAGCGTCTGGTATCTCTCTCCTTTTCGGCAACAATGTAGAACCTGTTGTGTATGAATGTAGGTGGGAAGGAGGACTCGGGAGACTTTAATTGGAAAAACTAAATAAAACGCAGTCCCTATGTTTCGGGCTTTCACCTCGATCAAACTTTCCAGAAACCAAAACACAAACATGACATTTGTTAAGCATCCATTGTACTGGCACAGTGGTGAAAATGGCTTCTGAAAAGTTCACAGGAGGGCGAGACTCCTCCTGGAAGGGTTTGAAAGTAGGTTTTGTTATGTGGATGTTAAGGATGTCTTGACTACTCTACTAGCAGGTTGCTTATAAATGAGTACTACTAGTCACTAGTGGTTGCATGACAATATTTATTTTAACGTTTTGCTAGCTGCCCAATAATTAAAAAACACACTTGAATATAATCTTTTCCCTATTTAAAGCAAAAACAGATTCAGAACAGTGCTACCACTTAAGTGGTAACATTGAACCACATTGACCCCAGGTTTCGACCATTTCTCACAGCAATTATTTAATAAACTTTTGGTTGTCACTTCTAGTAATCACCTGTGCAATTATTGTAATTTAACAATGATGTAATAACCTAGTATTTGGCATAACTCTTTTACACACAAAAATAAATGTACGTGCTTAATTTATCTTCCAAGGCAAATAATTTCCCTTATGCATTTCTTGACCTTCTGCTTGCTGGCTTGCGTGTTCATTTTGTATGTGTGCAACTTAGCAGGCTAGAGTTATGCAGCAGCAGCAGCAGCAACAGCAGCAGCAGCAACAGCAGCAACAACAACAGCAGCAGCAGCAGCAGCAACAGCAACAGCAGCAGCAGCAGCAGCAGCAGCAACAGCAGCAGCAAGTCCAACAAGCCCATCAGGCGGCAGCAGCTCAGGCCCAGCTTGTGACCGTTTCTGGCCCGGTAAGAGCATTGCAAGCTCTACCGGCCATGTGGGAATTGAATGAATGGATTGAGCCTGGAGTGAATGCATGCCAACCGAGTGAACATTAATATTAATACTTATTGGATTGTTTTCTTTTAGTTATTGACCCACGGAATCCTCACAAATCAGCAAAGAAAAGAATTACTGAGTAAAATGATTTTAAAAGATTTATGTGGGTATTGTAGAGACTATAAGGTTCTAATTGATTTATAATTATTACTATTAAAATGGTTGAAGAGCCAGTGAAATTCCCACACTTCACAGTGCAAGCTCTGCCTCAATATGAGCCAATATGATGAATTTTTCACATCATAATTTTTTTTAACCTTTCTTAATATTGACTTACCATATAACACACATTTATAATAAAATTATAGCAAACTCTTCACTGAATTTTATGAAACATTTAAATAAAAGTGCCTTTAGTTTTGTTCAAGTCTAGACTGGGACTAGAGGCATGTTAGTGTTTACAGTAACATTGTGATATATTGCATAACTGATTCTTGGCACATGCCTAGCTATAATAGCAGGAATTAAAAAGGTTCCTGGAACTAAAATCGATTCCTTTATTGAAAATGCGTCTTAGTTAATAACATTCCTGGTGAGGAGGAGGGGGAGCCTGTAGAAAAGACACTAAAAGAAAGACCGTGTCTGTTACACAAATATTAAACGAACTCATTGAAAGGTCTCTTGTCCCCTTGTGTGCGTCGTTCCTCAAGGGAACGATAGCGTTCTTATCTCTACATGTTTATTACGACTATATATATTATACCATATGTGCCAGTCTGATGCACGCGCTCACCTCTCTCACACACACACACACACACATGCCTGATGCAAAGTACGCCACAAGAACAGGTTAAAAAGTCTTAGTGCTTAGAGCTTGAGAGGGGTCTTTATTTTTTTTTGCGTTGCTTTCTGTGGCTTAACAAACTGACTGCATGCTCGGCTTCTTTTGAGTCACTGCATACATGTGCTTGTGAGTTTACTAACTGTTTGATAAAAGCATAACTGTAATAGCAGTTATGTTTGTATGCCTTTTAAGTGAAGAATAAAAGACTTGGTGTTTTGCTGTTACAGTAACTGGCTGGTGTGACGGAGCCACAAAAGTGATGTTACCGTGACCACCACACAGTCGACTGTTTCCTTTAACAGCACATCCCAATGTGTTTTATTCTTTTACCACAGCGATTTACTGACATTACAATTTTTATGCATTAATGAATGGCATGCCATACTTTTTTTTTTCCTTTTTTTTAATCAGTTTCTTGTTACCTTTAATGTTGTGGAATGTCTGCGAAGCAGCTTCCTGTTATCACTTTGTACACCTTATTGCAGCTATTAATAGTAATTCCTTCACCAGCCTCTGTTTTTCTTTTTTTTTTTTTATCTTCCTCATGACGTTAATAGGATCATGTTAGTGAGAAACTGCAAAGTTGGTCCTAAAGACCTTTTAGTTGGAAGTTGGAAAACTTAATGTATTGCTTTACCTCTGATTGTTACAAAGCGCTGATACTGGAGACTCCTTCAATAATGTTAATTAAAAAGCACCTTAGGGAAAATGTCACCATATCAATGATTAACAAGATTATTCTTTAATATTTATGTGCACAGTCCACAATACAAGTTGCTGTGAATGAGCTGTTCCAATAGAAACGATAACCTATTAGAATAGAGCCATAAATTTAAACCTGTGACTTGCAGCTGCACAACGGTCAGAACTGCTGTTCTAGAAAATTAGCCAACACCTTTTGACCAACCAGAATCCAATATTCATCAGCACTGTGGTATACATTTAATCATCAACTAGTAAACTAATACATGGTTGTTTTTTGGAACGTTAAAAGAATGAAATGTTGTACAATTTTTAACATGTAATCGATCAGCTGAGACGCATTCGGTGTCTGAATTTGGCTCCATTGGTTCTCCAAAGGAACGAACGATTAATGGAGGTCTGTTTTACCCAAAATAAAGTTCTGGCGTGTTCAGTTTTTCAGTGGTCACTCAGATGTGCTGGTGTGGTGTAGGACATAGTGTTACTTTCTGTAATTTATAAACATAATCTAAACGTCATTTGTAGCAAATTGCTGAAATGTTAAATATAAGAGATAAGCAAGTGCATGACAATCTGGGTCTGTATTTATGGATAGAGTTGCATTACTTGTTAGCTAAATTAGCTTTCGTTGCTGATTGACTGCATATGGGGTAAGGAGGAATCTAGTGTACCTTTTTGATTTGAGTTCTGCCTCAACTGTTCATTTATCAATCAATAAGGCCATGAGACATAGATACACGCATCACACATCTCTCATCTGGCGTGATAAATCAGGAGTAAGCATGCTGCCCATTAGCCTGTGGTTTGCTGCTTCTAACATGCACAAGAAGAAAGTCACAGCAAAGCGTGCACTTTTTATTATAGATGATCACAAGCATCTCAGAACATCTCCCTATGTATGTGCTCTTGTGCCTGTAGTCCCTCATTAGACCGGAGTTTTGAGTGTGCATGTGTGCATGTGCTTCCTCTCATATCCGCTGATGCACTGCATTTATTGTTTTTGCTTGTGACATGTCTGTTGTCCCCTCTGTCCTCCTCTAAGATGATGCCCCGTGCTGGGATACAAATGCCACCCCGGTTGCCCCGCGCCATTCCGAACTCTGCCATTCCTCAAAACCCTGCTGCCATGGGAGGACAGCAAATGCCACAGGTATTTACACCAGGGGCAGAGTGCTGGCTTTCCAGTAGGTGCCCATGTCTGTGGCTCCCCCTCTACACCCCCTCACAACAGAGAGGTTGTCCATGAGCAAGCTTTAACATAACAGCTGTCCCCTCCTTGTTCCTCTATGTTATCCCAGTTGAAATCCAATCCTTATGTGTGTAGGGGAAAAGGGTGGTAGTGTGTTATTGCTGTTTCTGCAAGCTGTACAGGTAAGTAGAACAGTGGACCTTGGAGTGTAAGCTGGTGTTTTATGTGTGTGACAGTCCAGAAGCTTTAATGGCAACTATGTTTAGTTAGAGTAGTAACGCACAGATTCATATTCCTTTCGACTCTGTCTTCTTCTCTACAGGGTCAGCAGATGTCCTCACCATCTCCGGGCCAGGTGCAGACACCCCAGCCTTCTATGCCTCCTCCTCCCCAGCCTCAACCCTCTCCACAACCGCTCTCGTCACAGCCCAACTCTGTCAGGTACATTCGTTCCTGTGGGTCTTTTCTCGAAATCTTAATCGATTGTGTAAAGACTTTCACACTGATTTGTGTAGACTTTTCATTGTACCAAAAAAAAAATTGAGAAATGCATCCTGAACGACACGTTTGTGTTATCAGCATCCATTTAAAGGTTTCCTCTTGTTCTTTTTTTTATTATTACACTTTAGAGAAACTTCTAGAAGCTGTGAAACGCAGAATGGACGGGAGTTGAATGAGTAGTAACACTGTCTCGCATTTTGTTTGTGCTAACTTTAGAAAAGCACTTCATACCACAGTGTTGTTGAATTCTCAAAGCTGTTGATTAATTTTCTATAACGGCAGCTCTGAAAGTCTTCAGGACTTTTAACTTCGAGAGAGATTTTTATTTTGAGATGTATCTGGCAGATGTTCCACAACATTAAATTTAGCTTTTAATAAAAGTATGCCTTGACATTCTTTAATTAATAAATTTTGAAATTGTAGACAATCACTGTGCTATAAGGGGAATAAAATAATTGGGTTCATGCTGTTACAGGAAAATAATCAACTTTGGGATTGTAACAATCGCTATGCCACTCTGTATATTACTTAAACTGCACCACACTGACTCTAAGTTTTGTAGCATAATATAAAAAATTAAAAGTGGAAAGCATACGTGTTTCAGAAGGAATAATCCAACACTTCCTGACCCGTCACACACGCATATTACAATGCAATAGTTTTGTCCAATACTAGAATAAACGAGTGTTCCACTTTAGATATAAGGACGTGATGGAAATGTATCGTATTTGTTTTTCAGTTCTGGTCCAACTCCATCTCCAGGAGGTTTCCAACCTAGTCCTTCCCCACAGCCTTCACATAGTCCAGCCACAGCACGTACACCACAGAGTTACCCGTTGCAAGTCCCATCTCCTGGACCACTCAGCACTCCAGGTATATAACACATACCAGTGCAGGCCTCTTGGCCTAAATGAGCATATAGGCAAAGATCAGGCCTTTTGGAAATATGTGCTTTGGACAGACGAATCAAAGATAGATTTGTTTGGCCACAGTAACAGCAGACATGTTTGGCGCAGACCAAAGACTGCTTTTCAGGAGAAGCACCTCATACCAACTGTGAAGCACGGTGGTGGAAATGTTATAGTTTAAGGTTGCTTTGCTGCCTCAGGAACTGGATAGCTTGCATTCATTGATACAACTATGAATTTTGCATCACATCAAAGAGTGCTTGAAGATAATGTGAGGCCATCTGTCCAAAAGTTGAACCGAAAATGGACCTTTCAACAGGATAATGATCCTAAGCACATGAGCAAATCTTCCAATTAATGGATCAAAATGGAGAGTTATGGAATGGCCTAGTCAAAGCCCGGATTTGAATCCCATTGAAATGTTGTGGGGGGATGTGAAACAGGCAGAACATGAAGGAAAACCTTCAAAATCTTGCAACTGAAGGAGTATTGCAATTATGCAAAACACCTACAAGAAGTCATTTCTGATAAAGGGGGCAATACTAGCTTCTGAGGAGAATGGTGTACTTACTTTTCCCACAGAAGAATATCACATCTTATGATATTTCTGTTGAAAAGAAGATTGAGAGAGAGAATTTTCCTTGTGGTTTTGTTCGTGAATCAGTTTATTAATAGGCAATGTTTCAGAGATGATCAAATGTTTGCTTGTCCAAATATGTCAAAAGCCAACAATTTCCAAGGGGTGCATTTATTTCTTCACATGATTGCATGGATTGCTTGATTGGATGGATGGATTGATCAGCTGAGACCTATTTGGTGTCTGAAGTTTGATTTTGATTTCTGATTTTTTTTTTTATTTTATTTTTTTTTTATATGGAATACTTGAGCAATTTGTCCATAAACCTTTTTTGGCATAAGTTTTAGTAAGACTAGTTTAGAGTCATTTTGCAATTCAGAGTACCTTGCAACGATTGGAAAGTGTGTTAAGATCTGCTTGTGCTTACCTGCAGGTAACCCCAGCTCTGTGATGAGTCCAGCAAGTGCGTCCCAGTCAGAGGACCAGCTGTACATGGACAAACTCAAACAGCTCTCCAAATACATTGAACCACTGCGCAGGATGATCAACAAAATTGACAAAAATGAAGGTATTGTGGGTTTTTTTGCTTTGTCCTAGTATTGATCATTTTTTCTTTTGTGTAAATGTTGCTTTTTTCCCTGCTTCCTTTCCAGAAAGGAAGAAAGATCTGAGCAAGATGAAAAGTCTGCTAAATATTCTCACTGATCCCAACACCAGGTGAAGACCGATACACAACCTGCTCATTAAGCACTCGGATGGTCCATAGTTTCAGGCTTTTAGTTTAGACTCATCCACTGTCTTTGTCTTTCACTAGATGCCCCCTTAAAACCCTGCAGAAGTGTGAAATAGCTTTGGAGAAGCTCAAGAATGACATGGCAGTGGTAAGTCATACAGGCGCCCTGCATTTACGCCCTGCTGTCTAAGATCAACACTACTACACTATGTACAAGGAAGCACAATTTTCCTTGCTGTCTAGATCAGAGTTACAGCCAATCGTTTCCCCCTGTCAGTCAGAGGGACACTAGCCAATCACATGCAGTTGGTTTGCTGCTCACTACAGCAACCCAACTGCATGTGATTGGCTAGGAATCAATGAATATTGATAGAAATAATTATACTTTTCATATGTAGTATTTGTATGTGTCTGCATTCTGTATGCATCATTATCACATCTCCTTTTGCTTGTGCTACTCAAATAAGCTAACTAGCCAAGTGGCATGCCGTACAGGGCAGGAGTATATATATGTGTGTGTGTGTATATATAAAAAAAAAAAAAATATATATATATATATATATATATATATATATATAACACACACACAATGTGTGTTCACATCCCATAATCATGTTCTAATCCCTGTGCATTCCTTCCTCAGCCTACTCCTCCTCCCCCAACAGTGCCTTCCAAAAAGCAGTACCTGTGCCAGCCACTGCTCGATGCCGTCTTGGCTAACATCCGCTCACCGGTTTTCAACCACTCTCTCTATCGAACGTTTGCGCCCGCGATGACGGCCATTCACGGACCACCCATCACGTGAGTGCCACTGAAACTCTTTGCATTTGAAGGAATCTCAACAATTCAGCATGCATAATTCCAACATTAATAACGCTAGACTATTTATAGTGCAATTACGTATGCTGTGCCATAACACATTTCTCCTTCCTTTATCATCTTTGCTTGTCTCAAAAATCAGGTGAAAAAAAGCATCTGATTGTTTTAGAGTTAGAATTATTATGCTTGAGTCATGCACTGCTTTAACCACACCTATTTCACTCGACCTGCAGAGGGCCCATCATTCCGACTCGGAAGAGGAAGTACGAGGAAGACGAACGGCAGACTATCCCAAACATCCTGCAGGGGGAGGTAGCGCGCCTCGACTCCAAATTCCTTGTCAATTTGGACCCGTCCTTCTGCAGCAACAACGGGGCAGTGCACCTCATCTGTAAACTGGGTGAGTTTGGATGTGGAAAAACATCTTTCTCTTTCTCTTGGTCATGTTCTCAAATTGTCTGTCTCTGTCGTATGGTCATATTTCTATGTATGATCAAAACACCTAAAAGTACATTGGATAAAACGGTTCAACGAGGAGGCAGGTTACAGCGATACTAACCCTGTATAGGGCTAAAAGTGGAGCTTGCTATATAGTATTATTCATTTAGTTTCCATTCTTCCAGATGATAAGACCCTTCCAAGTGTTCCGCCTCTCCAGCTGAGCATTCCATCAGACTACCCTGAGCAGAGCCCTCAATGGGACAGTGATGATCAGCAATATGGTAAGAGCAGTCACCTCAATTCAGTAGATTAGTGAAACAACGTGGGGCCAAGTCTGTGGCTTTCCAGGATCAAATTACAGGCTCTGCATGTACATTTGTAATCAATAATCCTGTAAAGTGAAATGAAAAGCAAAATTCGAATGTGTTACAGTTTGCAAGTGTACTGATGGAATTTGTGTTATAAGTCCTGTCGGAGAGTTTGCTGTGGCGTTTTACGTATATTGGAAATGAACCACTTAACTAAATCTACAGTCTTTAGAATCTGACACAGCCACAATTTTACGTTTCTCTCTTCCTTTGTAGAAGCAAACCCATTTTTGCAGAACGTCTACAGGAACATGACGTCCAAACTGCTGCAGCTTCCCGACAAGCACTCTGTCACAGCTCTGCTCAACACCTGGGCTCAAAGCGTGAGGCAGGCGTGTCTCTCCGCTGCCTAAACATGGCACCATAATCATGGCATTCTCTCACAGCATAAAACTCATCGCTTCTCTCTATGTATACAATTTGCACCTACAAATCTGATGAAGTGTCACACTTCTTATCTTAATCAGTACAGGTTTGTAAAGGACCACTAAAAGCACTGGTGTGCGTAAGTGTGTTTTTATTTACATGAATAAATGATGTTTGCTATATAAAGCTGCTGATGTACACAAAGCCTGGAAACAAATGTATCATATATTCTGGATCATAAATCCCTGAAGTTGGCAACTGCAAACGCATTCTTTTTATTTTTTTTATTTTTTATCTTTCAACACCTAATAGACACAGTTGAATTGTGATCAGCAGATTCAGTTTAAGAAGACTTGAGCATTTTTGTGAGCATTTAATTGGATGCATACAGTCCACTTGACTCCAGCGAGAGTTATATATTTATGAGTAGTTTAATTGCAAAACTCTTAACGCTATACATTTTTCTTTGGTAATTTTGCTAATTAAGACTTGTTAAAACTAGGCCCAGCTGCCCAGTTCTCCCAAAACCAAATCCATTACATTTATTTATCACTGGCGTGTGTAAGGACACACATACATTATGCCAATATCTTATTGCTAACACCTTATTGTAAATAAACAAAAATATTATTTTTTTTTGCATACCCATCCGAAACATATCCCCCTTTGTTTTGTTTAGTATTTATTTATTTATTTATACAAAAAATTGCCATTAAAAATATCACTATAAACAAACAGGATCTGAAATCAGTTAGTATATTTTATTATATATAATTTGTTAAAACAGACACGCTTAAGTTATACAAAGAATCTTGTGTTTTAACCACCTTAACGATCTAAACAAAGAATTGTACTCGCAATCCTTCTTAAATATCATAAGTCAATGCCCATAATGCTAAGAGTCGCCTGCAATAAGTTCCGAAATGACAAGTTTGAGTTTAATCACTAAGCACTTCGAGATGCCTTTTTATTTCTTCAGTTTATCGCCCCCTGCTGGTGTAGTCTGGTAGTTGTTTACCGCTTTTACAATTTATATGGAATTCGATAATCGACCTGTTCGTGGAAAAGTTAACTGTCAGATTAACATGTGTCCAGTAAACTAATACACTAATACATTGCAGAGTTTTATAGTCTGGACAATACAGTATTTAACAGTTTAAGGTATTTTTCTCCACAAGCGGCTCCTCTGCACAGCTCGAGTTCTGCTGAGGCTCTGTCTGAGTGAGGGAAGGATCACTCTCTCGGCCATCTTGGCCTGACGCACAACCCTGGCGCACAGCGAGGAAAGAGGAGATCAGTGTATTCGTTCAAGTTAAATTAGCTTTGTATATGCTGTTGTATGAACTATAACTTACGGTCCTTTGGGCAGGGCACGAGATGGAAGCTTTGGAAACATCTCCGGGTCCTTGGCTCTGCCGAGAAGGAAGACACGTCGAGTAGAACATGCGTAGCATTCCCTTTTACCCCGAATGCAGTTTAAAGTTTGAATTATCATCCCAAAACGTCAAATATTGTTATTTTTAGTTACATTGCAATAATGGAATATTGTCAATGAAAAATTTTTTTGATTCAGTAAGTCAAATCTTCTCATGTTTGCTCAATAACTTATCTTGGTCGATTGTTCAGGATTACATACAGACCTGCTTTTTTTGTCACTAGGATGGACATAACATGTGATCACTTATTTTCTATGTATATGCAAGATACAAAACCACAATTTCAGCAACCACTTGACAAACAATTGAATTGATATTTTCTCTATGCAAATTGAGGAAACAAGGCCTTGGCCTCCGGGGCAGAATTTTATCAAATTCCACTAAGGAAAATTTATTCTGGTTGTCCCAAGTTTCACTCATATTCATAAATGACATGTCTCACTGTGTCTGTGTGACTTGAAGAACTGGATTTGTCTTTAGGCAGAAGTTTACAGTTTACTTATTAGATTGATTAATATCATAGATCCATCCAGTGCAAATATAAAGAAGTAAACTAAGGATAAGAACCTTTTCTCATCAGCGAGATAGGCTTTGGCCATAATGTAGTTCTCGGGGGTGATTTTCCGGTTGAACATGATGTCCCTGAGAATGGCCTTGATGCGGAGAATCTGAGAGAAACACATACTGCTGAAATGTCTGCGTGTGAGGGAGGAATTGGCTTGTGAGGATTTGGTGCACTTACTTCCTGAGACTGAAGACTGTTGGCGTTATAGAGCTGCCGTATTATGACCCCACACTCTCGCAGTGTTGGGGATCGAGGTGGTTCAGACGGGCTGCTGTGGATCCTGAGAGGATGGAGAGAAGTGATGAGACCACCTGTGGATTCTGGGAGCGACTTGGTCCCACCTTCTGAAGTGTCAGAAGTTTTGTTGCCGATTCCCATCTGTGTGCTGATATGTTGTAGCGTCACACTCAAGTAAACCTTTACTAAATAAAGTCAGTCTTATTTGTACTACAGTGTGTGATAAATGCACTTGGCATGTTTTAGTTACCAGAGGTGTGTGTCCTCTGGCAGTCGGGTGTCTTCTAATATTTGCTCAAGGTAGAACTCTCTCCCTGACTCAACTGTCGTCAACTCAGTCCAGTGCTGTTGTGCTTTGCAGATGGACCCTGAGCAATGACCCGACATGAACACAAATACACAGAAACGGGTTTTTATTAGGAGTACATCCACACCACAAGTGTTTCAGCTTATATATAGTTTCTGACAACATGCAATAGAGGCTAACAGTAACTTCACATAAAAATGGAAGGAAGAGAAAGATCAACATTAAAGGTATAGTCCAATGGTTTCTATCCAAATCTCTGCACTGTATGGGTAATAACAGTTGTGCAGTCCTTGCCAACTTTTATAAACAAATGAATAACCTCAGATGACAACGGGGGAAAAAAACTCCCAACAGATTTCTATATGTAGTGAAGTCTGAAAAAACTAAACCAACATTCAGTATCCAGGTTGGCAAAAATAAATACAAACTTCCTTCTTCCACAATCATAAAGGTAAATTACCTTTACCTTTTTTATCTTTACCTTTACGGCATAACCTTGATGGCTGCATGATCAGGTAAAGCTGGAATTACTAGAGCTCAGCTGGAGGAGAGAAAAAGGCAATGTAAGGCCCATGATGTGAAGGAGCTAGATTTCACACACTTAATGACTCGATACATAAGACTGTGTGGGTATTGATGTGGACTTTACTTGTATGCAGTGAAATGCAGTGTTCCTTCTACGCCAGATATACTTGGACACACACCTTCCAAAGAGTTCCACTTTTGTCTCATCGGTCCGCAGAATGTTGTCCCAAAAGTCTTGGGGATCATCAAGATGTGTTGTGGAGAAATTGAGACGAGCTTTGATGTTCTTTTTGCTCAGCAGTGGTTTCTCCTTGGAACTCTGCCATGCAGGCCATTTTGCCCAGTCTTTTCCTGATGGTGGAGGCATGAACGCGCGACTTTAACTGAGGTAAGTGAGGCCTGCAGTTCTTTGGACGTTGTTGTGGGGTTTTTTGTGACCTCTTGGATGAGTCGTCGGCGCTCTTGGGGTAATTTTGGCCGCCGCGCGCCACTCCTGGGAAGGTTCACCACTGTTCCATGTCTTCGCCATTTGTGGATAATGGCTCTACCTGTGGGTTTGCCGGATTCCCAAAGCTTTGGAAATGGCTTTATAACCCTTTCCAGACTGATAGATCTCAATTACTTTCTTTCTCAATTGTTCCTGAATTTCTTTGGGGTCCCGGCATGATGTGTAGCTTTTAAGGATCTTCTGGTGGACCTTACTGTGTCAAGCAGCTCCTATTTAAGTGATGCCTTGATTGTGAACAGGTGTGGCAATAATCAGGCCTGGGGTGGCTAGAGAAATTGAACTCAGGTGTGGACGACCACAGTTATAGTATGTTTTAACAAGGGGGCAATCACTTTTTCACACAGGGCCATGATGGTTTGATTTTTTTTCACCTTTAATAATAAACACCTTCATTTACAAAGTGCATTTTGTGTTTACTTGTGTTGTCCTTGACTATTGTTTAAATTGGTTTGATGTTCGGAAACACTTAAGTGTGACAAAAACAAAAAAGGAAATGAGGAAGGGGGCAAACACTTTTTAAACCACTGTATGTATATATATATATATATATATATATATATATATATATATATATATATATATATATTATATATATATATATATATATATATATAATTACCTCTTCCATTTTTACATTACATTAGGAATTGATTGTGTGTGTGTGTGTGTGTGGGCGTCTGAGAATGAGAATCATGTATTTAAATATTTTTAACACCAAATTGTTGAGGACCCCCAGGCGCCCCCTGGCGGCCCCCACTTTGAAAACCACTGACTTAGCAGTAACAACTGTCGAGTAATTCGCCATTTTGTTTTTGTCTGTGATGCAAATACTGTTTGTGTGACTCTAGGTAAACAAATCGCAAGTAATTTGCAAATTTAGCTCAGCTGTTTTCTGATTGGAGTAAACTACCGATTATCCCTTCGTTACCCTTGTTCTTTGTTGTTCATTGTTGATATGCTAATTAACTGCAAAGTAGTGCTCGATGGACTGCACCATTCGCACCTTTGAGGGGGGGTGGCTTCGAAGTTCCTTACGAATAGAAGGTTAAAATCTCAACCTGTTTATTTAGGAAACAGTGCAGTACTTATAGATCTAAGTAAATTGAAACTTTATAAACTTTAATACAAAATAACACATTTTATTTTTATTTATTTATTTATTTTAAATATATATATACATTTTGGTTTGTATATCCACCCCAGTGTGGCGGTGTTCATTCCTAACCGCGTGCAGTAAAATGATCGCGCGCTTCCCCCCTACTGAGGCTACATGACCCTCAGCCTCATTCAGATCAGCTGGACGAACAAATCAAATATTAAACAAGAAAGAAAGATTTACCTCCTGCGGGTTTCCTCGAAAACATTAGAATAATTGTCTGGATCTTTTAATCAGACCCCCCACACAACACACACAATTTAAATTCCCCTACACTAGATATTGCAATGATAAGAGTCGGTTAATTGTAATAATAATTTCCATTTCATGGTCAACCATATAGTTTTATATATGGCCTTACTAACTCAACTCAACAAAGGAACAGCAGGTATCAGTAATATACATCATGCGGGTAATGGCGATATTTGACAAAATGTTTAAAAGCCTATACCTTTTTTTGGTCGCTGTGTCTCAACGATTGTCCTCAAACGCCTTTCAGTTCAGCTCACACTGAAATGCTGGACTGTAAGCAGGAACGCGGACCAGAAACCTGAGAAAACATCACACTGGCTTTCTCACCACACCTGTCTGTCTCTCCTCCCATTCTGCCCGATTCTGTCTCTCCTCTCATTCTGTCCGATTCTGTCTCTCCTCCCATTCTGTCTGATTCTGGTTCTGTCTCTCCTCTCATTCTGTGTGATTCTGGTTCTGTCTCTCCTTTCATTCTGTGTGATTCTGGTTCTGTCTCTCCCTTCATTCTGTCTGATTCTGGTTCTGGTTCTGTCTCTGCTTCTGGTTCTGTCTCTCCCTTCATTCTGTCTGATTCTGGTCCCTCTGATTCTTCTGTCTCCTCCATTCTGTGTGATCTGGTCTGTCTCTCCCTTCATCTCTGATTCTGGTTCTGTCTCTCCCTTCATTCTGTCTGATTCTGGTTCTGTCTCTCCCTTCATTCTGTGTGATTCTGGTTCTGGTTCTGACTCTGCATCTGGTTCTGTCTCTCCCTTCATTCTGTCTGATTCTGGTTCTGTCTCTCCCTTCATTCTGTCTGATTCTGGTTCTGTCTCTCCCTTCATTCTGTCTGATTCTGGTTCTGTCTCTCCTCTCATTCTGACTGATTCTGGTTCTGTCTCTCCTCTCATTCTGACTGATTCTGGTTCTGGCTCTGCATCTGGTTCTGATTCTCCTTTCATTCTGATTGATTCTGGTTCTGTCTCTCCCTTCATTCTGTGTGATTCTGGTTCTGTTTCTCCTCTCATTCTGTCTGTTTCTGGTTCTGACTCTGCATCTGTTTCTGACTCCTTTCATTCTGACTGATTCTGGTTCTGACTCTGTGTCTGATTCTGACTGATTCTGGTTCTGACTCTCCCTTCATTCCGACTGATTCAGACTCAACAAGGACTTGTTGTGGAATCTGCTTTAGCAAAAATAAAAACCAAAGTAACAAGAGCCGAGTGGGTTTGCAAAGCGACTGTCGGACTCCAACTTGATACAGTATTTTATACACTTTCAAAACAAAGATTCTGGTATGTGATAGTGTAAAGAGTGTAAAGGAAGTCTTTCAGCAAACTAACACACACACACCTTTAATGTAATACAAATTGCAGTGTAAATGAAAATATTTGGAAATCTGTAACAAAGTGTGGCTGCTATCTGACCCATCTTAGTTGTTTCTTTTATTTGTAGGAACTCAGAAACAGTGCCATAGTTCTGGTCAAACTGAAATACCCCTGTCCATAAATAGTGCCTGTGGTGAGTCCGAGCTACATTCAGTTATTAAGATTTCCCAGAGTGCACCAGATTTGGGGTTCAACAGCCTTGTTAATGTCAGTCACACATTTTTATTACTTAATTAATTGGTTGCTTTTAGTTTCTTCTCTGCTCTCAGGCACTTTTATAAGCCCATGTTGAGAAGAGGTTTGAGCAAGCTGACAGCTCAGATTGCCGTATTTTTTCTCTCCGCTTTCTTTCATGAGGTGTTAACACTTAACACAATATGATTTCATTTATATATCATAAAGGACAGGTTGTACCAATAAGGATTAAGCTTAAACTACATTAAACCAAGGTTTATCTAATAATTCGGTTGCAACAAACTTTAAACCTTGTTTAAAAAATAAGAAGGCTAACATAACCATCAGGTTAATCCTGGATTTAATCTCACAATAAACCTGCATTGACTATAATCTTTTCATTTGAATTTTTTCATTTTCTCATCCTGTCTGTTACGTGAAAAGAGCAGTTAATAATGGCAGTTTAATATATTTTTTTGCAATTCAAAGTTTAAAGTTCACAATCCATTTGTTTAAAGTTCACTACACATTGTTGCTGTTTAGTTACACTGGAGAATTCACGTATTTCCACGTTTATGAAATCCACATGCACTGCCACAATGTTGTCAATGGTGAATCCATCATGATGGACAAAATGAATCTTAAATGGAGGTTTTAATCACAGATTAGAATTCTAATCCCAAATTTGTTAATCTGTTTAAAATTAAAGTGGTGCAACACAAGTCGATTTAAAATAAAGTCCAGATCAACAAATCCTAGATTAGTTCTAAACTGTGCTGAATTTAATCCTTATTGGTGCAACCCACCCAAAATCTCTGACAGTCTATGATCCTAATCATTAAAGATATCTGAGATCCTGCTAAATATTGCAAATATATAAAACAAAGAACGTTAAGAAGACATCTTATGTTACAATTTTAAATGAAGGTTGAAAACATTTTCAAGCATGTATCAGTTTAGACTTTTGGCACATTGAGCCAATGGTTTTAATGGTTTTCCTAATGGTTATTTGTCTACAATTCAAATACAATGTACAAATATAAAGTAAATAATATGGAGCACTTTTTCCAAACTTGTAGAATTTCCCGTTTGACCGAATTACGTGTCCACGTCTGATTTTCAATAGCCAGTTGTGTTTGTTCTCTCTCAGTACCTGGTGAGTGTGCCTCTGAAGATGTTCCGGCTTTGGGCGTTCATGAGAATGATGGCTCAGGTTCGTATAAAATCCCTGTAAATTTATTGTAACCATTTTTTTATCATTAGAAACAGTGTTAAGCCAATTGATTCCTGTAAAAGTGTTATATGTTTTAATTTCAATTCAAATCTGAATATGCTGATGTAATTTCAAGTGACTGGACCAATATTGAGGTACTTTCAAATCCTTTTTACCCAAAGATGTAAATTCTATGAATTACTTTGTAATAGACTTTCATTGAATGGCTGAAAGAGTATATGAAATTAAAGTATTCATATTCCAGACCTTTTCCCATGTAATTACATTTTTGATACAGATTTGGTTTTATAAGCTTTATTTTAGTGACAGGTGCCAAAAAGCTGTCCACAACCTTTAACATAATGATGTACAGATCATTGCTACGTTCCTACGTACGTTCCTACGTATTGTGGCAGCTGGTGTTCCGGTTAAGAAAATAAAGCTGGTCAAGCCAATGATGTCTTTCATGTGTTCTACATGAGTATCACACACACACACACACACACACACACACACACACACACACACAAACACACACACACACACAGTAATATAATATTTTATTTGCGTTGCTCTGAATTCTGAATTCTCAGCTCACATTGTGGCTATAAAACATACAAACATGGGGACGACAACGACTAACGAAGGCAAAGTCACGTGACTGGAAATTTGGTGAGGGGGAAAAACTGCAGGTAGAACAGAGGTTTGGAATGAAGGAAGGGTTCAGACTTGCCATGTTAATGCTGTAAAAATAAAGGGGGGGTGTGTGAAAAAAAATGTTAGTAAGCTGTAACAGATCTAAACAAAGAAATGCAGTCTAACTGGTACTGGACTGAATTTCTCACTTTACACCAGTCTTACTTACCACAGAGCTGTCCAATTCTCAATCCTGATTTGTCAAAAGGCCAAACAGCCTTGATAACAGCAGCATTAAAAGTATTCTAATATGGTATCGTTTCCATAGTAACAACTTACACGAAGGCTTGTATGGTAGACGATACACATAATCTAAGACTAATAATAAATGTTATGTAACAAAGGAGGACATATAATCGTTTTCTGGGAGGACATGTTTATGTAACATTTCTGGAAGGAGTCTCCAGTGTCTTTAGGACAGATTTTTAGTCAGAGTAGTCTGTTTTTTTCTGTCTTATTAACCTAAACAGAGGGAAAGCTGATATATACTCGCTATACCATATAAGATAACTATAAACGGTTAAAAAGCACAATGTGTCTTTCTTTAATAAATGTAAAATTGCAAAATCACTGGTGACTTGATGTGGTATAAGAGCAATAAAACACTTCAGAGCATCCTGTTACAGGGAAATAATCGAATCCAGGGTGGTTAATGGTTACATTACACCACTCGGTTGTTGATGATTTTCCTGTAACGGCACGTTTCCGAGCGTTTTATTCCTTCCGTATCACGTATTGCTTGGTGTACAAAATAATGTGCAAAATGTATAAAAGTTGTGATGCACTCAAGGAAGTGGTCATAACCTGTGAACATGCACTCACCTTTGCTTTGTTTTGTACTGGCAAATAGAGTTTAAACTCTGCCGGCAGCTCGTCCTCGGAGTACAGTCTATCAGAAAAGTACACTCTTCTTATGCGGCAGTTCGCGTGGATCTGGAAGATGATCAGACCGTTCATTAATACTTAGAACATAAATATTAACATAACTATTTGAATAATCGCAGGCAGGATTTGCTGATTTTTTTTATACCATTGACAAATTTTTTTCTCCTAATGGGCTTCTTCCTTTTTCCTAA
The DNA here is from genome assembly GCA_012411365.1 of Ameiurus melas. NCBI lineage: Eukaryota > Metazoa > Chordata > Actinopteri > Siluriformes > Ictaluridae > Ameiurus > Ameiurus melas. Next base: position 20,014,929 of record CM022769.1, on the reverse strand, counting down.
AACCTGTCAATTTTGACAATAAACCTGATTTGTAATCGGGTTTGAATCATTTTGACTGCAACTGTATAAAGCAAAGCAACTCAAACACCATCAAAAATAACAAAATTAATAAAATTATAGAAAGAAAAACAAAATTCTAAATGGAATTTAAGGCCATTGTGTGGATGAACACAATATAAAAATGTTTGTCTCGTAACAATTTAAGACGGTATTAAAGTAACACTTATTTCCAGCATCATATTAAATCAGCAGTCTAATGTACAGTAGAAGAAGTGCAAGTGCTGGACACAAGGCCCAGAATGCAATGCAGTGAAGTGACACTGTTGTTACGACAGAGACTCGGGTAGGAAGAGATGTACTAGATGACGAGCGCAAATTGAAGGGGGAGTTAGACTGAAAGTCTCTTGAGGCAGAGGTGAAGCGGAGTTATATCCCACTGTCACCACTGTCAGCAGGTAGATGAAAGGCATTGTGGGTAATGTAGGAAAACGTTAACTGTATAAGTGAAAATTGCCCAAAAGAAAGTTAAACACCAACTCAGAATTTCATTACAAAACAACTCCTGGACGCTACTGAAGATTACGTTAATGATAAAGATCGAAATGCAAATGGATTTTTCTTTTAAGGACCTGTAGAGTAGACAGTCTGCTCATGTAAGCGTTTGACTTCTAGCGAAGACGTTTGCCCCACGCTCAGTGCGCACCTGTACTCGCAGCGTCTCAATGTAGTTGGTGCCGTAAGCTCTCCGAGTGAAGTCGCACAGGTTGAACTGGATTTGGTTCCAGCTGTCGTCCAGCCGCATGGGCATGGTGCAGATGAAGGGCTTCACCCGTGTGGTGCTCTGGTAGTTACTGGCTCTGAATCTCCGCCGCACATTTTTATCATCCAATACCTGATGTAGTGTGTGTGTGTGTGTGTGTGTGTGAATAAGTGAGTGTAAGTATGTGTGTGAGTGAGAGAGAGACAGGGATTGAGTGAGTGTGTGTGTGTGAGAGTGTGTGATTGAGTTAGTGTGAGTGTGTGTGTGTGTGAGAGAGTGTGAGTGAGTGTGTGTGAGAGAGAGTGTGAGTGAGTGAGTGTGTGTGAGTGTGTGTGTGTGTGAGAGAGTGTGAGTGAGTGAGTGAGTGAGTGAGTGTGTGTGTGTGTGTGTGTGAGAGAGAGTGTGGGTGTGTGTGTGAGAGTGTGAGTGTGTGTGTGTGTGAGTGAGTGTGGCTGTGTGTGTGTGTGGAGAGAGTGTGAGTGAGTGTGTGTGTGTGTGTGTGTGTGTGTGTGTGTGTGTGTGTGTGTGTGTGTGTGTGTGTGTGTGTGTGTGTGTGCGAGAGAGTGTGAGTGTGGTGTGGGTGTGTGTGTGAGAGAGTGTGTGTGTGTGAGAGAGTGTGAGTGTGTGTGTGTGTGTGTGTGAGAGAGGAGTGTGAGTGTGGTGAGGTGTGTAAGTGTGTGAGAGAGTGTGAGTGTGTGTGTGTGTGTGAGTGGTGAGTGTGAGTGTGTGTGTGTGTGAGAGTGTGAGTGTGTGAGTGTGGGTGTGTGTGAGAGTGTGTGTGAGTGAGTGAGTGTGGGTGTGTGAGTGAGTGTGTGTGAGTGTGGGTGTGTATGTGAGAGTGTGAGTGAGTGAGTGAGTGTGTGAGTGTGTGTGTGTGGGATGTGTGTGTGAGAGTGTGAGTATGTGTGTGAGTGAGAGAGTGTGAGTGTTTGTGGGTGTGTGTGTGAGAGTGTGAGTGTGTGTGTGTGTGTGTGTGTGTGTGTGTGAGTGGGTGTGGGTGTGTGAGAGGTGTGGTGAGTGAGTGGTGGTGTGTGTGTGTGTGAGAGGTGGTGAGAGTGTGAGTGTGTGTGGTGTGGGTGTGTGTGTGAGAGAGTGTGAGTGGGGTGAGAGTGTGAGTGTGTGTGAGAGTGTGAGTGAGAGTGTGTAAGTGTGGGTGTGTGAGAGTGTGAGTGAGAGAGTGTGAGTGTGTGTGTGAGAGAGTGTGAGTGAGTGAGTGTGTGAGAGAGAGTGTGAGTGAGTGAGTGAGTGAGTGTGAGTGTGTGTGTGCGAGAGAGTGTGAGTGAGTGAGTGAGTGTGTGTGCGCGAGAGAGAGAGTGTGAGTGAGTGAGTGAGTGAGTGAGTGTGTGAGAGAGAGAGCGTGAGTGGTGAGTGATTGAGTGAGTGAGTGAGTGAGTGAGTGAGAGTGATGTGTGTGAGGAGAGGCGTGAGTGGTGAGTGAGTGAGTGTGAGAGAGAGAGCGGTGGTGATTGGGTGAGTGGTGGTGAGTGAGTGAGACTGAGTGTGTGTGAGAGAGAGGTGTGAGTGGTGATTGGTGAGTGAGTGAGTGAGACTGAGTGTGTTGAGAGAGGTGTGAGTGAGTGGGGTGTGTGATGAGAGGCGTGGTGAGTGGTGAGTGAGTGTGAGAGAGGTGTGGTGAGGTGGTGAGTGTGAGAGAAGCGTGAGTGAGTGAGTGAGTGAGTGAGTGTGAGAGAGCGTGAGTGGTGGTGAGTGAGTGAGTGTGAGGCGTGGTGGTGGTGAGTGAGTGAGTGAGTGGTGAGTGAGAGAGAGGCGTGAGTGGTGAGTGAGTGGTGAGTGAGTGAGTGAGTGTGAGAGAGAGGCGTGGTGGTGAGTGGTGATGGTGAGTGAGTGTGGTGGTGAGTGAGTGTGAGGCGTGGTGGTGAGTGAGTGTGAGAGAGAGGCGTGGTGGTGAGTGGTGGTGGTGAGTGAGTGGTGGTGAGTGAGTGTGAGAGGCGTGAGTGGTGGTGGTGAGTGAGTGTGAGAGAGCGTGGTGGTGAGTGGTGGTGGTGAGTGAGTGGTGAGTGAGTGAGTGGTGAGTGTGAGAGGCGTGAGTGGTGGTGGTGAGTGGTGAGTGAGTGTGAGAGAGCGTGAGTGAGTGAGTGAGTGTGAGAGAGAGAGCGTGAGTGAGTGAGTGGAGTGAGTGAGTGAGTGTGAGAGAGCGTGGTGGGTGAGTGGTGTGAGAGAGAGCGTGAGTGAGTGAGTGAGTGAGTGAGTGGTGGTGAGTGAGTGTGAGAGAGAGAGCGTGAGTGAGTGGTTGAGTGAGTGGTAGTGTGAGAGAGCGTGGTGAGTGAGTGAGTGTGAGGCGTGAGTGGTGGTGGTGGTGAGTGAGTGAGTGTGAGAGGCGTGAGTGAGTGAGTGAGTGTGAGAGAGAGAGGCGTGAGTGAGTGAGTGGTGGTGGTGAGTGTGAGAGAGAGCGTGAGTGAGTGAGTGAGTGGTGAGTGAGTGTGGAGAGAGCGTGAGTGAGTGAGTGAGTGAGTGAGTGTGAGAGAGAGAGCGTGAGTGAGTGAGTGAGTGAGTGAGTGAGTGAGTGAGTGAGTGAGTGAGTGTGTGTGAGAGAGAGAGTGTGAGTGAGTGAGTGAGTGAGTGTGAGAGAGAGAGCGTGAGTGAGTGAGTGAGTGTGAGAGAGAGCGTGAGTGAGTGAGTGAGTGAGTGTGTGAGAGAGAGAGCGTGAGTGAGTGAGTGTATGAGTGTGTGAGTGTGGGTTTGAGTGCAAGAGAGAGAGTGTGAGTGAGTGTGTGTGTGTGTGTGTGAGAGAGAGAGTGTAGGTGTGGGTGTGAGTGTGAGTGCGAGTGTGACTCCAGGCTGTCCCTACCTGAACTTCAAATGTGAAATATTTATTCAGATTCTTGATGATCATGACCAGGAAGGGGAGTTTGATGCCCAGGGTTTTCTTCAGATCTGCAGGCACGTATGTAGATGTAGGTGATGGTGTGGAGGAAAAAAAAAAAAAAAAAAAAAAAAAAAATAAAAAAAAAAAAGCCCAACAAATCATGCTCACCTGACATTGGTTCCTTCCACCTCAAGCACTAACGACTGGATGTCGTTGTCCGTAATACGCTTTATATGTCCGTTTCTCACCTGCAAGTAGAGTTTACTCAGCGTTATACCGAGTGTACCGGCCTTCACTCGGCGGCTCCACTGAATGTACATAGCTGATCTGAAATTTCAGTGTATAGTTCTGCAGCTGCTGTCATCTCCTCTTAATGATTCACATCAGAATTTAGGCAATTGCCTGCAGTGACTGATAGACTGACAAATACATACGGAGAAATAATTTCCAAAAGTTTGTGTACCCCTGACCATCACACCCATATCTAATTCCAGATGCAATCCCCACTTTACTGATATAAAAAACCTCTCCACTCTTCTGGGAATGCTTTCCACTAGATTTTGGAGCGTGGCTGTGGGGATTTGTGCACATTCCGAGACGAGAGCATTAGTGAGATCAGGCCCTGATGTCGGGTGAAGAGGCCTGGGGTGCAGTCAGTGTTCCAGTTTATCCCAATGGTGTTCAGAGGGGATGAGATCAGGGCTCTGTGCAGAACACTCGAGTTCTTCCACTCCATTCTTGGCAAATCGTATCTTCATGGAGGTCTTTGGAGCATTGTCACACTGGAATGTTTGTGACTTTTAGTTCCAGTGAAGAGAAATTGTAACGCTACAGCATACAAAGACATTCTGTACAACTGTGTGCTTCCAACTTTGTGGCAACAGTTCGGGGGAAGAACCACATATGTGTGTGATTGTCAGGTGTCTACATAGTTTTGCCCATATGGTTTACATACATGGACAGACAGATAGACAGATAGACAGATAGATAGACAGATAGATAGATAGATAGATAGATAGATAGATAGATAGATAGATAGATAGATAGATAGATAGATAGATAGATAGATAGATAGAGACAGACATACTGATAGACAGACTATATATATATATATATATATATATATATATATATATATATATATATATATATATTATATATAGATAGAGAGAGAGAGAGAGAGAGAGAGAGAGAGAGAGAGAGAGAGATGGTCAGTGTCGGTTATTCGGTACCTGAGCAGATGCTTACCTTTTTATCCCATATTTGTAGAGGTTTGCTCCCAATGCTATACAAAATAGACAAGAAGCCGCTTTGAAATGTATTCTTAAACATAACTCAAAATGCTTAAAACCAAGCTTTATATTTTTTAATAATTATTTAATAAAGCACACTAGCAGCCTGTGTTTGTGCCCCTAATAACTCCTCTCCTCCGGGTAACAACAGGTTCCTGAACAAACGTTCCACAACAAATGACAAACTATCTTATTCCGCAACAATTCTCCAAAACTTTTCTGTTTTCAAAGCTTCTTAACCAGGAATTTTGTCCAACACTAATTTCAGTCGTTATGTGTCACTAACTATCAGGGTTCCTTGAGAAAGTACTCAAAACGTTTTTTTTTTTTTTTTTAAACTCAAAACTCTCTCTATCGTCAGAGCTCCACACTTGAGCGGCTTTTTTCCTCCACTATTTCTGCGTTGCTAAGCAACACAATTCGACTCATTGTTCACACCGGAAGCTGCATGTTGGTGTACGTGTTGTCATAGCAACGTAAAACCGAACGTCACGCACCCCCCTACAACTGGAACCGGACAATAAATATTTTATATTTATTTTTTTATTGTATTTTGTCGTGTTAATAACGTAATTAATAATTAATTAAAATATATTATTTTAAATTAATAATTAAATATTTATCCTTTTGAAAAAGAGAAACATTAACATACAACAAGAAAGCTGATTAAGTGTAGATTTTTGTATTTAATAATAAATAAATAAATAAATAAATAAATAAATAAAACCTTCAGTTTAAGTGAACTGTGAATTTGCTTATAACTACAATAACTACTTAATAATAAATATTACTACTAAAACAAAAGTAGTTCACAGTGATTATCATCAAATGTTTAAATAATTATATTTATTTAAACATTATTATTATCATTATTGTTATTAATAATAATAATAGTAGTAGTAGTAGTAATAATAATAAATAATAATAATAATAATAATAATAATAATAATAATAATAATAATAATAATAATAATAATAAAGAACAATACTATTATAAATCTATCCATCCATCCTTTACTATTTCATTATTTGCACCTGAAACTGTCCCCAAATGTGTTGATTCACACATATAATTATTATATCTTTAATTTCATGTGTTTTGATCCAGTATTGCATGTATCATTTAGGCATCAATTAATGAAGTGCATTACCAGTCAAAAGTAAAGACACCCCTGATCATATATGGGTTTCCTAAATTATTATTATTAGTATTATTAATTTTTTTTTAAACTATTTTCTACAATTTAACAATACTATGAAGACAATATGAAGTAACTCATATGACTGTGTTAAACAAATGAAGACTACAGGATTTCCCAAAAGTCTTCACACATAGGGCAAATTAACACTTTTGATGAAACTAAACAATAATTTTCTTTACAAAATATACCTAACATGATTGCTATTTCTTTGTAAAAACACATACAGAGTCATGTCTCCCACTCATGATGTCTCCCACCTGTGTTAACATATCTTGGTCTTATGCATGTCATTGCAAAGCCCGCTATGGCCAGGGGGCTGACAAAGGGGGCATGCCAGGGGGCATGCCTCAGTACCACCAGCAAGCATCACCGTGGCGTCTCCAATGGTGTGAGCCCCCGTGGTGCAGGCAGTGGACACAGCATGGTTGGGTCCTTTCAGCTTGTGCTTGATGCTGATGTGACCGGTGATGTTGAGCAGGATGCGAGAGATGAAGAAGGGACTCACTTTGTCTGAAAAGCAGCAGCAGTGCTAGCGATCTCCTCCAAAGGCACTGTGCCCATGCACTCAGGTTCTCCTCAGGGCTTCTGGGATACCACCCACAGTCCTGCAGGGCCAGTTGAGCAGCGCCGAGGGCCATCACAGTGGCCTGAGACATATTGTTTTATCTCACCACGTGAAGCAAGCATTTCTTCTTTAAACTCTTCGTCACCTTGTCCTCGGGGAAGATGAGCTGCTACTTTACATGGCATTGCTTTGTACTCGTCTGGGTCCAAGGACACTATCCTTCTCTCTCCTGCGATCACAACATAATCAGGTTGAAATGCTCATTTAACTTTAAGTCATTCTTTCTTCATGATTGAAATGCATTTCAAAATCATTATTAGGTCTTTGATGGATAAAAACATTTCCTATCACAACTATGATTGTTTTGATTTGAACTTTTGATTGGAACTGATGCATTATATAATAATTGTTTTTAAATCAAAGAAATTATTCTATAGCCTACAAGAATATTATATATATATATATATATATATATATATATATATATATATATATATATATATATATATATATATATATATATATATATATATAACAAATATAATGCCAAAATACACATTTCTCTTCTCTCTGTACTTTACAATCTGAATAATATATAACAAATTACAACTCTAAAACGTATTTGCTTTGTAATTACTGTACTTAAGTATACAGCTGTATAAAAAGTACATATAATTTCTTGTGCTGGACACCCTATTCTGGTGTTTAAAAAAAATATGTAATGGAAATATAGTGGAATCCTCTCACATCTCCAGGGTCCCTGGTTTCGACCCTGAACTCAGGTCACTGATTCGATTCTCCGGTGTCCTATACGTGCAGATAGGCAGGTTGGCTATGCGAAATTGCCCCAGGTGTGAATGAATGTGTGAATGGTGCCCTGAGATGAGCCAGAGTCCCACCCGGGGTGTGTTCTCACACCTTGGCTCCTGATCGACTGGCAACTTAAAGTGAAGCTGAATGAATAAGTATTACAATAATTTATGAATAATCAATTCTTAAATAACAACAACAAAAACAACAACAACAACAACAACAACAACAACAACAATAATAATAATAATAATAATAATAATAATAATAATAATAATAATAATAATAATAATATAAATAATAATAATAGTGTTCTGGGGGGACTTTTAATATATATAATATATATTATATTTTCTAAATTAAATATTTGGGAAAGGGAAGGGAGGGGAGAAAAGGTAAATGAATCACATGAAAATGAATCATATGAAAATGAATAAATAAATCAATGGAAAATAATAATAATAATAATAATAATAATAATAATAATAATAATGTACACAGGCCCGTTCTTTACATACGGAAAATAATAATTACAAAGGTATTTGACTGCTTACAGATGAAATCAAGTAATATCAAAGAAGAAAAGCCACATATTTCCTATGCAGTGTTCAATTACTACATTAAATGGAAAATTGTAACTCGGTAAATATTCTCTTATATCTCAGAGCACATTATGTCGACTTGACATAATGAACTAATAGGCTATTTCATACAACTGTCCATAATATGTTTTATTTTTGACATTTGTCCTATAAATCTGTCTAAATATACTGACTTGTGTATATTTTAAGCATCAATAAGCTGTCGTGTTAATTCGGATGTCTTTAGAGAAGGAAAAGCATGAATATGTGCAACACAAGGGGTGGATTAGGGGGGGAGCTGCAAAATTTATATTTATGATACCATTACAAATAACGGAATGAACGGTCTCTGTTTTGGCATTTTCAAACTGTTTCCATTATCAAAATAATAATCATATTATTATTATATAATCACATTATATTATCAACCTCCTAAACTTAAACTGTATCTGTTCTTAAATACCCTTATTTCATTTCTTTTGTGCTTCACAAGGAAAGAAAGTGGAGATGTGTAAATGTGAATGTAAATGAACTCACTCAGTGAAAGTTTCAACGGCTGCATGGAGTGAATGGGCCATTAAGAAGCACTTTCCCCACATTAACACCTGGAGGATGATAAAGAGCGAGCTGTGTGAACTGTCCTGATACAAACTCCTCTGTGTTTGTGCTTCTCTTCATTGCTGAGTTTGTACAACCGGTGCAAGATGAGTACATGTGAAGCCTGCGGGAAAACAGAGAGACACGGTGTCACACTGCACAGGTGGATTACTACACAACGAACGCACTTGACTTACTCATAGTAATATTGTTTCCTTGTTTATGCATGTCTGTGCTCCTCTCTCCTGCAGATTCCCTCCGGAAGAGGAGCAGCTCCAGCTCTGGATCTCCAGCATGCGGACAGCTGCAGGATGGAGACCTTCGGAGTCTGCACGTTTATGTTCAGATCATTTCACCTCCGACTTCTTCCAGACTTCAGGACATTTATACTCCTTCGCTGTGCCCTCTGTGTTTCAGTCCACGGTAGGTCTTCATTGTATACATTATTTTATATTGAAGATGATGAAACGTTTTGAAGGCAGGGACCCCTTTACTTTACGTGGGAAATAAATTCCATGGATCCCTTCAGCAGGCACAGGTTTATTTTTATGAATATGATATTATACTCATTCTACAGATGTGTACATTAATATTCTGGCTACTATTGGAGTCTTATATCTTTTTTCTTCCTGAACTTTCCTCCAATAACATTTCTTAGATCCAATTTAACATTATTTGGTTATTTATTGGGAATTTCGATTAAATTCATTCAGTGACTAGTCAAACTACACAAGTTCAACAATAAATATATATTTATTTATGTCTTTGTGTTGTGACTTTCACCATTATAGCAACACAGACCTCTGGTTATAGATTACAGACCCCAGTTTGTGAACCACCACAGCGTTATTGAACGTTTTCCTTTCGAAGACCGAGAGTGAAGTAAAGAGTTTGTGGACCTAAATGAAACAAACTGTAAAATAGTGGTAAATGTACTTTTCCTTGTGGTCAAGGTGGCACTCTCAAGTGCACACCTTCTATACCTTTAGTATGTATATTTTACCAACATACTAAAGCTGGATTAAAGCCAATTATGTACCTTCAATCATTTTAAAAAGGTACAATATATAAACATTTCCATGTGAAAGATACATACTGAAGGTACAAACATATACACTTGAGGTTCCACTGCAGCAAAAATGGTACTGTTTTTTGCTAATGCAACATTTTTCATAATTTAGTCACAGTGTTTGAATGTAAAACAACAAAAGTCTCACCTTATACACCAAAATACACAATATCACACAATTTCATAAATACAACACAATATAGCAGTGTGATGCCTGTAAATAATAATAACAACAATAATAACAATAATAATAATAATAATAGTTAAATACATGTGCACTGAAGGATTTAAACATTTATGGGTTCCTCCAGAGAGACAGGTGAAGGACCACTAAGGGTTCAAAAGTGACTTCATCTAATGTGTGATCAGGTTCAGGTTTTATACACTGTAAGACATTTCAGGTTGGCTAAACAGTATTTCACTGTAAATAATCATTTCTGTCATCATTATTATTGTCGATTATTTTCCTATAGCAACACATCAACAAGTGTTTCATACCGCTTATACCACAGCAATTTGCTAACAGTTAGATATGAATGATGTCACACTTGTTAAAATATTAATTTATACTTTAATTTCATACTTGTCATTCCCTCGCCAGCCTCCTTTTCTTCTCTTCAATCAATAATACAGAAAATGTAGCTTGACATGTTGCTGAAATTAAATGAGACTGAAACATTTGCACTTTGTTTTAAAAAAATTAACTAAAAGATCAACCAGCTTGCCATATCTACAAACCTTTCTGCGACATAATTATATTCATCTTTTCATCACGTATAGGAAGAAACATCTGTGACACGCCCAGAAACTTCCGAACACAAACTGTGTGATGGCTGTGAAAAACAACTCCACCTGATTGAAAAGTCATACAAACTAAAATTACTGTCAGCCCAACTGAAATTGAAGAAGTACGAAAAGCAGCTGAGTGAGCATTCCCACAAGATGACAAAGCTAGAGAGAAGAGTGGTTGTTTTACAGACCGCAGTGAAGATCATGAAAATGAAGAAGCTCATGTCCACACCCAAAAGATCGGAATCTTCATCAAATACCACCGGCTTGTAGATGTAAATCTGTGTCCCGATGACTCTCGTGAACAAGCTACGAGGTTAATGGTAACTACCAAGTAATGGAAGTTTATGGCCACCAGTTTAGCATGGTGTTGCAGGGTTAAAAAAACTGCCATAACTCAGTTTTTCTACCTGAGATAGGGGGCGTGGCCTAAAGTTTGAATGCTGAGCTGTGCAATAGATGAGATTCTAAAGTTAACTATAATCCTTGACTGTAAGTAATCCCTTAAAGCTTAACTGCATTAGTTAAAATGAGCTGCTTTTAATATATAGTGGTGTCAATGTGTAAAAACATATCAAAGTAATTCATACCACGTTTACTACTTACACTACATAAACCCAAAACTTGCAAATAAAAAAAAAAGGATTTCACACATTTGTACTGTTTAAAAGGTTTTACTTATGTTTTACAGATGAATCAGTAAAAATGTAAACATTTCATATGTATAAAACACAAATACACTACCGCTGTAGCTTGTTATTTGATATGATGACAAACAGATAAATAATTACTGTCTATCTATAGCAACAAAAGTGCACATAGAACTCCAAACACAGTTATAACTGAGTAAATAGTGTCGTATAAAAATGGTAGCACCCTTGGATGAGATCTCCAGTCTGCACACTACAGAACCGTGTGCTGGTCGCATTAAAGCAAAACTCCACTGTGACACAAAATGAATATTTATTATTGAAATGAATAGTTTTTATTGAAATATTTATGATGTATTTAGTTAATCTGGTGATAATTTGTTGGTTGCTGTATTAAAATATCATGAACAATTTCCTCACCAATTTGTTATTCCCAATTCACACTCACCAATCACATAAGAGCTACCAATCAGGAAACACTACCATGTGCTTCATCCAAGACCCATCTTTTCAAACTGTTGCTCATGCTACATCACAGGGCAGCTGAACACTGCCCTCTTCCATGTCCATGCATGCGTATACATACAGTTCAGATGCCTACAATTGGTTAATGTAACCCTGATTGACAGGGGAGGGAGAAATATCCCTCACACCCAGAGAGCATGTCTAATTTTACTCTCTTGCTTCGGAAGGCTGTGGCATTGAACTTTTTCAACATTTTCATGATGATATGGTGAACACTTTTCTGTTGTGCCATTCGAAGGTCAATCCCCTGTACAGTCCCTCCAGGATTTTGCGATTGCAGAAAAGAATGCAAAATCAAGCCAACCCTGCGATATTTGGACGAGCTTGCCGTTTTTCAAAACCACTGCAGATTTTGGTCAAGACTCACCAGAACCCTCATTCAGCCAAAGCCCTCTTTGATTCATGTGTGTCGAACATGAGTACAGCGAAAAGGTCACATTTACCAAGAAAAATCAGTGCGAAACAATTTTGTGCAATTACGATTTCACCAATTCAAGTAGTTTCACAGAAAAAAAGCACAAAAAACTTGCAAATTCTGAAAAAAGCCACAGCAAAAAAATAAAATAAAATCAAGCATTTTTGACCACAACAATCACAAAATAACTCAGTGAAATTGAGTATGGTCTGGCTGTGTGCTATGTTAATGTCACGTAGAGACTTTGTAAACGCAGGTATAATGGAAATTAATAAGAAGGAAAAAACCCAAATCAAACAAGTGAGAACCGTCAGTTTTTGCTCTTTTGCTCCCACGAGACCTTCTTTCCTGACTCACCATTTTCCAGTGACATTCAACATCATATTAATGAGAAATCCAATGTAGACATAGCGGAGACAAGCAAACGCAATGCTATACAACACGGTTATGCTGGATTGTGTCAGAGACTCAGCTCGGCTCATTAACGATCTGTGTGATTACAAGTGTGATGGAGCTGACCTGTTTGAGCAGAGTGCACACATGAGGAGGCGGGAGAGCTGGTAACACTAAAGCACTGTTGCATTGCTCTCTTCAGGTAGAGATGAACTGAGGGCTAAGTCCCCCTGCACCATTATCAGAAGGTAGTTAAATGGCATCGTGGATAATGTAGGAAACTGTTAATCAACATGTGATGAACATGTTGATGAAAGAAGTCTAAACTAAAAAAAAGTCAACTCGGAATTTCATTACAAAATACCTTTTGGACGCTGTTGTAATTTGTGCAAGTTTGTTAATATGCAAGTCATACAGGGTAGATTGTTCCTTCAGAATCTTAGCAAAGGCTCATTATTTTATTTATTTGAAGAAACTCAGCCAGGCTGAAGAAAACCAGTAGCAACAGAAGTTTTTAGAAGTTTATAAGAAACTACAAGACTTTGTGTGGTCAACTTGGAGTTTTAGAATAAAGTTGGTCAAAAAAAAATTGTATATAAGTATATTAATCAGAAGTTTATAATCAGACAAATCATGTTCTTAAAAATGACTGAAATGAAATGGATGTCTATGAGGAACATTTACTTCTGGTAAGTAAGCACCGCTGCAGCATCCAGTAGTGAACACTGTCACCTATCTAGGGCTCTAATATGGAGCTCTATAAAATATAATTGGGAATAATTATAATGATCTTAAGGATCCAAGAAGATTAGAATCGAGTCTAACTTTGGTTCTTACCCACAACTGATGCAGGTAAACTCATCACACTATGCTGTGTAAAAATATACACCAGAGTGTGAGAGTGTGTGTGAGAGTGAGAATGTGTGTGTGTGTGTGTGTTCTGCATCACCTCAGCCTCAGTGTGAAGTGTACAGGGTGTCAGATGGCTGAGTGAGCTCTGAATGAGGTGCTACTGAGGGTCGTGTCCCCGAACACACTAGCATAGGAGGCTTTGAGGAACTGCACGTAGTTCTGCAGACTGCGGTTTGTGCTGTCAGACTGTTCCAGACGGTCCTTCACGTCCTGCAGACGGCTCTGGTACCTCCTCTCTGCCTGAAAATTCAGTAACAATTGACCCGGAAGAATGGATGCAATGCAGTGATAAGGGTTTACTAAATCACCCCCGCATTGATTAGTACCGCAAACTCTGACAGGCTTTGCCCCGGACACTGTCCTCTTCAGTTAATTTATAGAACTGTTTGTTCCCAGCATTATACTTTTTTTTTTTTGTATAGGCCATGCTGTAATAGTTACCGACTGCAATTGTGTGCACTGCTTAAGATCACATTTGTGAAAGCTAAAAGAGTTTTAAAAGTTATTACAGGGCTCTTTACATTTCCCATAGATTAAAAAAATACTTTTATGCTCCTTTTACAGTACTAGAAAAGCTCCATGTTGCAAGTTGGGAGGAAACTGAGAAAAACAAACATGGTCTTGTTAATGAGTGATGTAAGGAGTATATTACGACACATGGAATTGAAAATATTTAATTGCCAATATTCCAATGTTGCAATCTAACTAAAAATAACAACTTGCCTAGTTTTGGGACATTCACTGTTATAGTGCACTCCACTAATATTGGCACTCTTGATAAATATGAGCAAAGAAGGCTGTGAAAAATTGTCTTTGTTGAACGTTTTGACCTTTTGTTTAAAAAATTCTCATGAATATCAAACAATTGCAAACAAAACACAGGTTCATAAAATAAAAGTAACTCATGCCCACGGTTAAATATGGTGTTGGCTGTTTAATGTTTTGGGACTGTTTTTCTGCCAGAGAACCTGGACATTTTGTTAGGATACATGGCATCATGGACTCTAACAAATATGAACGGATATCAAATGAAAACCTGACTGCCTCTGCCAGAAAGCTTAAAATGGGCCGTGGTTGGATCTTCCAGCAGGATCCAAAACATACAACACAAATGCTTTACTGACCACAAAATCAAGGTCCTGCCATGGCCATTCCAGTCCCCGAACCTGAATCCCATAGAAAACCTGTGGGGTGAACTGAAGGAGAGTTCACCAGCATGGACCTCGAGATTCTGTATGGAGGAATGGTCTCAGATCCCTCGCTATGTATTCTCCAACCTCATCAGGCATTATAGGAGAAGACTCAGAGCTGTTATACTGGCAAAGGGAGGTAGCACAAAGTATTGACTAAAAGGTGCCAATAATTGTTGCACACCTATATTTAACAAAGATACATATCTTTGGATAAAATTGTGCTTTGCTTGATATCCAGAGTATTATTTGTGATTTTTTTAAAACAAAAGCTAAACAATAAGGACAATTTTTCACAGCCTTCTTTGCTCATATTAACCAAGGGTGCCAATATTAGTGGAGGGTGCTGTACATCATGTGACATCCCACTTTAACTGTGGCAACATATAGTCATTTCACACAAGCAACTCATATTTCCTGATTTTTCTAGATTTTCTCTAAAATTACAGTGCAGGTAAATGACCTCCTTATCACTGGTCTTTATTTCATCTGCATTATTAATAAAAAATAATCTAATAAATAAATCTAATGCATGTTGGCTGAGCCACACACAGTCAGCCTCTTTTTCTTTACACCAGTCCATTATAAAGCTCACCTCGTCTTTGGTGCGCCGCAGCTGACTGAGCTCAGAAGTGGTTCGGCTCAGTTGGGTCTCCAGCTCGATCACTTTGGATTGAGTGGCTCGCTCTTTAGACGCAGCTCGCTCCCTCGAATTGGACACCTGTCGACCAGAACACACGTTAGTTCATTGAAACCGTCAGAAACGTGTACCGATTTCTAGTCCTGGAAGCTCCTCGTGAATAGTTTGGTGCTCCACCTGTTTTGTCTTTAATTTATTTATTCATTTTCATATGATTCATTTACATGTGATTCATTTACTAATTTGCCTCTCTTTAAATCCAGTTTTAGACTGTGATATTACAAAAATCCTTCCAGATTATTACTTGCTACACTGTATGAGGTATCCCCAGTAAAATTGCCTGAATTCCATAATATAAGCTGTTCACCATGTTAGGTTTAAATCCTATAAAATTAAGACAAGACTAGCCATTCAATAAGGATGAAAGTAATGGCACCCTATAAATGGCAGAAGAGTGTGTGTCTGTGGTAGCCGATGCACTGCAATGGAAAGCTGCATTACTGGAAGATGTAGCACATGCTCTTTGCAAGTTGAGTCATAATTTTTTTCATTTTCAAAACTGTAAAAGCAAATGTTATGTTAAAAACCAATCACTCTATTCTGCATGATGTGCTTCCCATCAAAAAAGATGTTTCTCCCTGTGCCCAGTGTTTTCCCCTTGTACTGTGGATATTTGTAGAGAGACAAGCAAGAGTGTATATTCTATTCCCTTAGATAAACATACAGACTACTGTTCAGGCATATGCAGTGACGATTTTTATCAAGTCTTAAGTGTTGTAAACGTACAGACCTGTCGCCTAGCGTCCTCTAGTGCCTCTTCTAGCTGCCGGTTCAGAGTGTTGCACTCACGAGACTTCTCCTCCAATCGCACCTGGTTGTGAAGTATGGTCTCCTCTCGCTTTGCCATCATTTGCAGAAGATCTCCGTTCTGAGAGCTGGCCTCCTCCAACTTCCTGTTTACATCAACAAATGTTTTTGTATGTACTGTTTGCGCGCAAATGTTTTTGTTGGGCAAACGGAACAAAAAACTCCCCATCTGTATTTACAACCATTTTTGGTAACACTGAAAATAAAGGTGAAGCATGTCGTGCACTTTTCAGTAAGGCAGCTCAGCCACTACAGCACAGACATACAATCTTTTCCTCACATTTCTTTTGTCCTAATTGAATGTGTAGTTTCCTTGGTATTCATTTACTATTTCATTGATTTGTTATGGACCGCGTTCTCTCAGGTCATTAATATGAAACAACCGAGTTTCACAAAATGTTATTTAAATTTGTGTGTGTAACTGACCGAACTAACAGGATTTTCATCAATGTAACCACTCCTGCGAATGATTTACAAATAATTCCTGTATTTGAGAAATGATGCTCAGAGTATTAATACATGCACCACAAGATGTTGTATGTTTTTAGGTGTTGGTTGCCGTAGTAACTGACCTGTCCAGGGACTCCACTTTGTGCTTGAGCTGGCTGTTCTCCTCCATAAGCACTGTATTCCTCTGCTGCACCTTGTCCATCTGAGCACTCTGCTGTTCCACCTGCTCAATATGTCAACACACCACACCAGTTAATGGTCAAACTAATTTACACATGCACTGACCCTACAGCTCTTGGGAATATGACACTGCAGTGATCAGAACTTTCCCCTGTGGAGAAAAACAGTGAAAATCTGCTTAATGTCATTCATTCATGGTGTTTACAATTTGACTCTTGCGGGCTTGTAGTGACTGTTAATCGTCATTGTTATAGGCATCTACTGTCCAGTGTTTCTTTAATTCTTATGAGAAATGGTTGCATCTATATTGCACAAAGTTGTTAAACACAAAACAAAAAGCATTAATTGGCATGAAAATTGGTCATTTGAGTTGCATGTTATATGCTAGGTTTTGTACTAGCTTCATTGGCTGATAAGCAAAGCAAGCTGAATGTAGAAATGGACACTGAGCAGAGACACCAACAATCTCTGCTACTTTCTTTCATTTCATTTTAATGAGCGGTCATGTATGACAAGATGAGAAGAAATCATGGTTAGAAGTTTCTCTTCCATTTTTGTACGTCAAACAGTAAATGGGAACTAAGTGCAGGTAGGAACTGAAACAGCGTCAGACCACACAAGCCACGGGATTGGTCTTCTACTGTAACAAGTTGTGAAAGCAGCCGTATTACAAAGGGGGTTTAAAAGGTTTCATCTTCTTACACACACCTTAACACGTAGCTCAGCAAGACCCGCTGTGAGCTCAGCATTCCTCCTCTCCTGTACACGTTCTTTCTCGTGTGCCTCCTGCAGTTGGAGCTCGGTGCGGCGCAGGGCATCAGGTAATGGCTCAAGCTCACTCAGGCGGCCAATCAGCTGCTTCCGGGCCTGATCCAGTTCCTGATCCAGCTCCTCCCTCAGAGCCCGGGCCTCCCTCTCTGCCTGCTGAGCATGCGCACTGTACTCATCTGCCTCGGCACGTGTCTTCTGCAGCTGAACACACACACACACACACAAAATAATGTCATGAAGTACCTGGGGCTTTAGTATGGAGCTCTATGATTAATAACCTAACCCATTGTGTGTGTGAATATGCAGTGATGTGATAAACAAACCTGAATCTTGTAGCTGTCCACTAAGCTTTCATACTGCTTCACTGAGGCTTTGACCTGCTCCACCTCGGACCGGGACAGAGACAGTTTCTCCTCCAGTGCAGACAAAGTTGCCTGTACAAATACCACTATAATGCAAATATGCTAAAAATCATAAACCTTAATATACCTAATCCTAACATATGACAGCATTTTAGGACCACTGTATTTTGTAAATACAGTCATAATATTTTGAGAATAAAGCCATAATACTCTGAGAAAAAAAAAAAAAGATAAAAGTGGTACATATCAAAGGAACATTTTTTTCTCTTTTGGACAAAATATTCTAGTGGCATTGCCAGGATGTAGTTAACTCATATTACATACTTATTTAGTGATAGTTAAGTTGAAGACACGTTGATAGATTTCATTTCACATTCACAATAATCTAAAAAACAAAAACAAAACTCCATTTACTGTGACAGAATGTGAGATCGCTGTATCAGGGCGTATTTCAAGTGGAGAGCTCAAAACACCTGTACAACAGTTAATCATTCCAGATTCTCATGTTAGTTGGCTCATCTGCTGTTTTTATTAGGAGGAAAAACTACTCTTTTGGCATATTTTTGCATTCTGTTGATAAAATGCGGTGCTCCTCTATATATATATATATATATAAATATATATTAACTGGCAAGCCAAGTCTTCATAAATGTACCTTATGAATTGGGAACCGAATGGATTATTTTGAATCTTATACAATGTTTAAAAACTATATTAAACTCTGCTTGTAAAACACAGCTAACACATCAAGGTGTGGTTCCACCTTTAGGTTCTGGTTCTCCAGTCTGACTGTAGTGCTCTCTGTGGTCATACTGTGTAGTCGGTCCAGAAGCCCGTCTCTCTCTGCTCGAGTTTTCTCCTCAAGAGCATGCAGCTGCTCCGTCAGGTCTGTGATCCGGCTGGAAGGAACCAAACGGATGGTCTGCATACTGTATCTCCATTTTGAACAAAAGATACCATTATGAACACTTTAGTGCTCACCTGTTCAGCAGCGTGATCTCCACTTCCAGCTGGCCTTTCTCCTTCAGTTCTTTTGTGTGCCGACTGCTCCAGTTCTCTGCAGTTGAAACAGCATCTGCCAGCCGGGCTTCCTACAATTCACATATAAAGAGAAGAGTTATGCTTCAGGTTGTCACATATTTCCATTTGCAGCATCTTATATACAGTGACCTCCACTAATATTGGCACCCTTGGTACAGTGCATCCGGAAAGTATTCACAGCAATTCACTTTTTCCACATCTTGTGATGTTATAGCCTTATTCAAAAATGCATTAAATTAATTATTTTCCTCAAAATTCTACAAACAAAACCCCATAATGACATGAAAGAAGTTTGTTTGAAATCTTTGCAAATTTATTAAAAATAAAAAACAAAAAGCACATGTACATAAGTATTCATTAGATGAAACCAAAACAGAGTATTTTGTTAGGATACATGGCATCATGGACTCTTATCAAAAGCGAACAGATTAAATGAAAACCTGACTGCCTCTCCCAGAAAGCTTAAAATGGGCCATGGTTGTAACTTCTAGCATAACAATGATCCAAAACATACATCAAAATCAACACTAAAATGGTTTACTGACCGTAAAATCAAGATCCCTTACCATGTATTCTCCAACCTCATCAGGCATTATAGGAGAAGACTCAGAGCTGTTATCTTAGCAAAGGAAGGTAGCACAAAGTATTGACTAAAAGTGTGCCAATAATTGTTGCTCACCTGTATTTAACATTATATATACCGTAATTCTCAGACTATTGAGCGCACCTGAATATAAGCCGCACCTGCTAATTTCAAAAAGAATTTTTTTTTGTACATATATAGGCCGCATTTGTCTATAAGCTGCAGGTGTCCACGTTGTAACCGTCACGATTCGTGATGTAAACGAAGCAGGACAGATGCAAGTGCAGTTAGGACGAGACCTTTTATTGAAACAGAGGAGAGCAGACTCAAGAGAAACAAGAACCATTACCAACTCAATGAACTAAGCTAACTAAACCAACTAACCTAAACATTAACTATGTCATGAAACGTGACAATGACTATGAACATGGACATGGCATGGAACAAAGACTCTATATCTATACTCTATAAACCACTTCTACATCTATATTCTAAACTAAGTCTATACAACTCTAAGATATATCCGCTACTAGGCTATAAGCTATGCTATAAGCTACTAGGCTACAGGCTAAGCTATAAGCTATGCTATAAGCTAACTAGCCTTGACATGAACTTAGATATGGACCATGGCTATGGCTAGGAAACATGAACAAGAACTAAGACACATGGCATGAACAAAGACTCTAACTATATTCGCTATCTAATTCTAACTCTATATTTAATTACCCCCATTGTGTGTGTCATGGCTCCCGGTATATATACACACCAGCCATATTAACCCGAACTGCTAACTGCTGCAGGCAATACCAAAACACACGTGACTCGACAACACATGACGAGACGGAGCGGAAACATGACGTCAACCAATATGCATTTCTTCATGTGTTTTCCCTGATGAGGGGGTGTGCATGAAGTGCAAAACGACTGATCTGAAGAATGTAATGTGAGCAGGTTAGATTTAATTCGAACAGTTTCATTGGTCCACTGTGACTTGTTGGATAATTTTATTTGTCCGATGTGACGAGGCTAAATGTTTTGGCGGTATGAAACTCGTTAGCCGTAAAAATCCATAAATTAGCCGCATCATTGTTTAAGCCGCAGTGTTCAAAGCGTGTGAAAAAAGTAGCGGCTTATAGTCCGGAAATTACGGTATACATACACACACATATACATACATACATACATACACATATATATATATATATATATATATATATATATATATATATATATATATATATATATATATATATATATATATATATATATATATATATATATATATATATATATATATATATATATATATATATATATATATATATATATATATATATATATATATACTTTTAATAGACCTGTATTTTGTTTGCAATTGTTTGATATCCTTGAGAGCAGAGTGTTTTTGTGAATTTTGTGAACAACAGATCAAAAGGTAAATGTTTTTGGCACAAAAAGAAATAAGAACCCAGATTATTCTAGTCTTTTAATTCCGTGGGGGCCTGCATGGTATCACACACTGGTCAATACCCTAAGCAGGAACCTTTAGTGACAAAGGTTTTGGAGACTCCAAAGGGGGTCTCTCGCTGCTCTCACCATTTCGGTCAGCTGAGCACCGAGGTGTCCTGCGGTGTCCTCACTGCGCTCCGCTCTCTGTTTCAGTGCCCGTGTGGCTTTCTTCAGTGCCTCTTTATCCAGCTCGGCCCGCTGCTTCAGTTCCCGCATCTGCGTCTGCACATGCTCCAGCTCTCCCTGCTGCTGACCAGCTGCTCGCTCCAGGTTCTGAACCAATCACAGAACAGAAACAGTGTTACTGATTCTGGCTCGGGAAATAGACTGCATGTTTTTTTTTCTTGTAACTTGTAAAGAACATTTTTTTTTGTATAATTTCTAAATGACCATTTTGTCTGGAGTATCAGATACATTCCCATTTAGTGCTTTGACATACTGAATAATTATAATGTTGTGGCAGTGATGTTGGCCAGCTACCTTTTAAAAAATGCAGTTAGCTAAAGCAATAATACGTGTTGTTACAAAAAGCTTAACTACCTGAAGCTATACAACTTAAGTCAGCTCTAATTATAAACAATAAAAGGACACTTCTTAAATGCTCTTCCAACCACTCCTCTTAATACTATACTGGTTGGAAAAAATCCTTCATCGTATGAACACGTTTATTTCTTTCATTGTCTTAATTTGTCTGAATTTCCCTATATTGTATACATTGTGAATTATTATTAGGGCTATTATTATTTTTTTTATTAATAGAACAACAACCACAACAATAATAATAAAAAAGAATTAACATTATTTTCAACAATTATTTTCATTATTCGTATTTTAATGTAGAATTATCAGGATTGGGGATAAAGCAGTGTTATTGATTGATTTATTTACTTATTTTACAATCTTGGTGGAAAGGAATTATAGAATACTTCCAAATATAATAAAAAAAATCTAAATAATATAAAATAATCAAAAGAATCTGCCTGAATAACAATTGTTCATTAAAACAGTTTAGTATAGGTTACAGTTTAGACATATACTATATATGCACTACATGTTTTGCATGTTAGGAAAATATATTATGATGTAATATGTGACAGGATGTAAGGTTCTTAACTGAAACAAAAAGAAGTGACGCTATGATGTTATTAGTGCGAAAAGTTGTTGTTAAACTAACTAACGAACTACACTGTGATTATAGGTAGCTCGGCTAAACAATGACAAATTAGGATTTTTTAGGATTAGACATCTTAAGAATATTACTTATTTTTGGATTTATTTTCCAAATATTATTTAATGGAATACAGGATATACTGGAAAAGAAAACAATCAACCTTAATCTGGACTGAAAGGCGGTTATTTTCTGCTTCCTTGTTGCGTAGTTGGCCCTGCAGATGAGCTCGAGTCGATTCTAGGGACTTGGACAGTTCACTCGTGGTCTTCACATGATCCTGTTGTGGTGAGTTAAACATGCGGTTATGTGTTAAACACAGCACATTATAAGCTGAACTGTAGTGTAATGGTAAACGTATAGATGTGGATTTGCTCAGAGTACTTTCTCGTTCTCTAAAAGTCTGGCAAGGTCAGCGACTTCTTTCTCTTTATCCTGAAGCTTCATCTGAAGATGCTACAGAGGAGAGACATTCTCAGTTTTATACTCTCAGCATTCGCATGCCTTAAATACACTGTGTACATTCTGATTAATAATGCATTAATATCATTATTATTATTATTATTCCACGTAGAAAACAGACCGAGTTTTCTGCCTCGACTTCAGTGATCCTCTTCAGGAGAGAGTCTTTCTGCTCCAGCAGTTGAAGTGAGTCCATCTGTCATGAAAAAAAAATGAAATCAGCATCAACAGGCTCCACAGTACCAGCTCATTTCTGCTCCCCCTGCTGAAGGCAAGACGTCACCTCACGCTCATGCTGCTCCCTCAGGAGGTGGCGCAGTGTTCGGTTCGTTCTCTCAAACGTTTCCAACTTCTGCAAGAGGAGATCCTTCTGACGGGCCAGCAACGAAGAGTCAGAGCCTGTCATCCTCTTCTCCTGAGAGAGAAAAAAATTATATACACCAAACAGTGTTCTTTAATATCCGGCTGGGGATCTGTTGTCTAGGTAATAACAAAAAGTTAAAAGCAAAAAGGCTGTCCATATTCTATAATAGTGAGTAGATGCTGACACACTCACTGTCCTGGACATACGGCCGACAGCGTCTCGGAGAGCCAGGACCTGCTTGGCAGCTGCAGTGCTGTCGATTTCTGCCTCCAGCAGCTTCCTGAGCAGAACATCCTTCTCTTGCTGCAGGTTTTCTCTCTCCAACCTGACCAAGAGCACACAGAGACAAGCAGGGGAAATATCTTAACCCATTTTTATTAATCATTTACCACTGAACCAGTCCAACAGTTTCTACATACAGTGGTGGCCATTTGTTTATGCCCCTGTATTAAATAGCACACATGGTCATAGGGGGTCCTTATTTACAGGTTCCTGTGAAATCCACAAGGCCCTAAGGTGTTGAATTGCTTATTTTGTACATCAAAATGGTTCTCTCAGGAACAGCAGGGATATACAGTGCAGTGAAAAATATTTGATTTCTTATGTTTTTGTGTACAACGCATACTAAATTGTTTCAGAAACTAAAACAAAATCTAAGATATAACAAAGGCAACCTGAGTAAATACAAAATACAGTTTTGTCATAATGTATTTGCCCCCATAGTGACTAATTCCCCAAATCTATGAAACTGCATCTATAATGGGGTTCAGCTGGACTAGACACAACCAGGCCTGATTACTGTAAACCCTGTTCAATCAAATCAACACTTAAATAGAACTTTTTCAACAGCATGGAGTTGGTTAAAAGATCTTACTCAGTAACACACTATGCCAAATCTAAAAGAATTTCCAGAAATTATGAGGAAGAAGGTGATTGAAATACATCAGTCTGGGAAGGGTTACAAAGCTATTTCATAGGCTCTGGAACTCCAAAGAACCACAGTGAGAGGCATTATCTCCAAATGAAAAAACTCCAAAATTCCCCCAAGAGCACAGCAACAACTCATCCAGCAAGTCACAAAAGAGCCAAGGACAACATCAAAGGACCTACAGGCCTCTCTTACACCAATACAGGTCACTGTTCATGTCCCCACTATCAGAAAGACACTGGGCAAAAATGGAATCCATGGAAGAGTGGTGAGGTGTAAACCACTGCTAACCCAGAAGAACATTAAAGCTCGTCTGAATTTTGCCAAAACACACCTTGATGATCCTCAAATCTTTTGGGAGAATGTTCTGTGGATTGATGAGTTGAAAGTGGAACTGTTTGGAAGATGGGTGTCTCGTTACATCTGGTATAATCCAAACACATAATTCCACAAAAATATCATCATACCTATGGTCAAGCATGGTGGTGGTAGTGTGATGGTGTGGGGATGCTTTACTGCTTCAGGGCCTGGGCAACTTGCAATAATTGAGGAAAACATGAATTCTGCTCTCTACCAGAAATTCAAGCGCAACTGGATTACACAGCAAGACAACGATCCAAAGCATAGAAGAAATCCTAGTCCTAGAAGTAATTGAAAAACTGATATCCAGTTATCGGAAGCGTTTGGTTGCAGTTATTGCTGCTAAAGATGGCATAAACAGATTTTAAGTCCAAGGGGACAATTAATTTTCACATTGGTGATAGGTGTTGGATAAGGTTTTTTAACATGATCAGCTACAATCAAAGTTGTTATAGCCTTATAGGGTGGTTATGTATAAATATTTAAAATAAATAAATTGATATATTGTATTTATAAATATACAAATAGCATTATTTTAATGGAACAATTTCCCTTCTGATTTCTTGTGGGGGTTGCAATAAAAGTGAATTTAAAATAATTATTAAATAGCAACAAAAGAAAAAGGGAAAATTAGTCAAAGTTTAAAATCTGCAAGGTGTAAATGGCTTGGGTGTGTGTAATATTCAGGGATAAAAAGCTCTCATGATAATGTTACATTTAATGTGCCTAATATTTAACAGGTCTACAGAAGCCATTTGAGACATAGCTTCTGAGTGTCAAACCTGCTGTAGTTGTTTTCCTCCAGTATTTTCTCCATGGACTCCCGGAGGAGTGTGTTCTCTCGCTCTGTGATTTCTAGCTCCTTGGCGACCTCGGCCAGCTCCTCCTCCTGCTCGGCGATGACACGCTGCGAGACGCTTAACCTCTCAGACTGACGCTCTAGCTGCTGCGCCTTCTTACGCAGCTCCACCTGCAAAACACGTTTTTAGTGATCAGAATCTTATCTGTAACACAGCTAGAAGAAATGTAGACATGTTGATTCTAGGCAGCTATGCCTCACTCATTACACCCATCATATACAATATGGTTTCGTTTTCTGATCTTACATGATAAACATGCTGCTCATGTTTTATGTAATGTTTTTGTGTGCTGCAATGGGGTCAGAATCAAATGAATCCAACAAATCAAAGTGAGTTTCACTTCAACAATGACTGTGCAGTTTCAGTTAACATTTAGTTCTTTTTTTAACTTTCATTTTGAGTTAAAAAGCACAATCGGGCTGGAAATAATGTCAGTCCTGATTCTGGTTTTTTGATTGTTAAATGTATATCTCATACTACTTGTACAATAATAATAATAATAATAAATAATAATAATAACTGCATGATGTGTAAATGTAGATGAAATACTACAGAAAAACAAGAGTGATGTTTTGAAGCGATGAGGTGATTGATAATGAATTGTGCACAGTATGACATTAACTAGCCAAGTTAAAAAAAGGTTGGCTTTGACAAAGGCCGAATTTATTACATAATCATCTGTGTGCATTTCCACAATTGTACAGTGTTAAAATTAAAATATCTGCAAAAGGATTTTATATGTTTTGACGTCTGGCTTTGAACAGCTTTTCAGTTTGCTGCAATTGCCAATAGAGTGGTTTTATTTTCCTCTTAAAACAATTTCGCTGTCCCAAGTTCATCTTCATGGCAATCATGTACTCAATTTGTTCAAGATATCATGGTTCCTCAGTTCCAGGCAAGCAGGTTTTTGGTTCTGGAACCAATCTGATATTGCAGTGGCAAAGTGGTGTGGTTCTCTATGTTCTCTAGCACTCACCTCATTCTTCAGTGAGCTGACCTCGGTCATGAGGCTATCGACCTTCCTCTCATACTGGTTGATGCGGCCGTGCAGAGCTTCCTCCTCATCAGTGGAGAGGTCTTCCAGACGGAGAACGGAGCATGAAGGTTCTGGCTCAGGTAAGGGAGTGATCTCCAAGCGATGGCTCGGACCCTAAACGACAAATGATAATTTAGGAGAAATAAAAATGAATACCATTTTGTTGTTCTATTCCTCTTCACACAGGAGACAGAAACCCAGTTTCTTGCTAGTTAAATAAATAAACGGTATGCCAGCTCCACTACTCACAACTCCCTTGTATTTTGTGATACTTAGCATCTTTCTTATTTCAGACTTTTTCCTCCACATTATACTGTTTTTCTTGCTTTATTATATAAAAAATGTTGCATTACATCTTTAATTTCAAAGTGGAACTGTATTATTAATCTTGTCATCTTTTTTCTAAGTGATACCAAACTGCAGTGAGGAGAAATGTGATGTCTTATGGATGTCGCTGTAACTTTACAGCACTTGGAGATGTTTTCAATGTTATAAACAGTTCTGGGCGTCAGAGACTTCTGATGGATGTTCAATATATTGCAAAGTTAAAACAATAAAACTCCACATCAACAGTGCCTTAGCCACCAAAGAGTCTAGTCTTTCTTGTTACTAATTCGAATGCCCGAAATATAAGGGGTGGAATGATACACTATTTGATTCGATTCACAATACTGGCTTCACTATTTAATTTGATTCTCAGAACATTGCAAAAGAAAATTTGAATGAAGAAAAATGATGACTGAAAAAATTCTTTTTTATTTCTGAATCGTAAACAACGCAAAACAATGTGCTTTTTTTGTTTGCTTAAAACTAAATAAATAAAAACATTTCAATGAACAGAAGTTAATACTGTAAACAAAAGGTAATACAGGTTCACAATATATTCAAAATAAATAAATATATTTATAAATTCTCCCCAAAATTAGACTGATTAGACAAAGTCTCTGACATGGGGAAAATGATGAAACATTATGAGCTCCGTAGTAAAGCCTGAGGTGTCATTCTAACTGGAAATAAAGCCCTGGCACTGTAGATTGCAGCAGTGTGGAGCTGATGTCTTTTGAAAGCTCCCTAATAGCTCTTGTTTAAGTTATAAAGTGGTTGTGATTATAGGTTATATGATTATAACCTATAATATGCATATATAACACATTAATAATATACAAGGTGATTAAAGCCTATAAGGAGTATCGGTCGTTCTGATCCGGGGCTATTGGTCACTTCACAAGCACAGAGGATTCCTGGTAATGCGCAGGCCCTCCACAAAAGATTGCAATCATGGGACCAGTATGATCTCTATATATTTTAACTCTATGGGTTGTACAGATTGGGACCTCTGGTGTTCAGTCCGTGCAATTGCATTAGATGCATAGACTGCTGAAATATACTGTGTGAATCGCACATTCACACAATGCACAATGTCACATTTTTGCATCTCAAATAGGACGGACATATTGACCTTGCTGTGACCTTGATCCTGTTTGGATCAATTCCAAAATAAAAATAAAAAACGATGACAATTCCATATAAATCCTACAAACATTCAGCCACTTCTTCTTGAGGTATTCTTGACATGGACAGACAACACGAAAATATAACCCCACCTAGTGGCGGAGGCATACAAACAAAGTTCAAACACCAAACATGTATTGGCTGATTGACTACATTTGCAGGAGATTTGATTATTTGACAAACTGTTTCTTAAATAACGCATACATAATCAACATCCGTCTAACCTCCCACTTGTACGATGCATCTCGTGTTGAAGCTTTGCCTGGAGGAATCCATGGGACTCTTGTCTTAACTTTAGCAGTGGGACGTAAGCAGCCTTTCGCCTTGACCTGAAACAACAAGAGCAAATGACTGTCTGCATGTGACTTAACACTGAATACTGGTGCTGGCTTTCATTTGAAAATTTCTACAAACAAGGAGAAAACTGACCTGTGCTGGCTTTATAGGGCTGTTTTTCATGCCCTTCTTTACATGCACATGTACAGGTGTGCTTTCATTCACATGTACGTGCAGTGGTGGTGAAGATGAACTGGTTCTCATCGCTTTTTTCTGCAAGAAACAACAAAAGTAATTTTTTTCTGGTACAGTCATAGAGAATCATTGCATATTACACACATCCTCATGCAAAACAAATTTATGACAATAGATTACCATCCAGCACATACATTAGCATTTCTTTCTATTTTTTGGTGTTGGTTAATCATTTATTGGTTGTAATGAAAAAGGAAATGCACACCAATATGATTTGTATATACAGTATTGAACATGTATTCAGTACTATTACTTATATGAGAAAATAGAACATAGATAGAAGAATATAAATAGCATATACGGGTATTTTGCACATATGCTCAGGTATAATTTAAATTTGATCTGGCAAATATATTAACATCCATTACAACAAGTCACACTTTATTTTCGACTGCACGAGGGAAGAAGAATGTGATCACATGACGCACATCACCATGTGACAACCGTACAACTTCCTGCAGAGAAAACCCAACATTTAAGGTAAAATCTAAATTAAATAGAGTTCATTTAAATACAGAGTCATACTGTTAATTATAAATAATACATTAATCAGATTAAATCATACTTTATTGAATAGGAATCTATAGATTCAAATTACATTCTATAACATAATTATATTATTTTATTCTAAATGCCAATGACAATATCATATGCATTAAAATACATTATAATCACTTTTAATAAAACATATACTATATTATATAATACCATAAACGATAAAATAGAAGTTGCAAAAATTCTAGATAATATAAATAACAGATAATCTTATTAAATAAAACAAGATTTAATCTCGCAGTCATTTTTATTATAAACACCATATACATTAAAATAACTTATAATCATACATTTAATAAAACATTGTATAACATAATCTGAAAAATAATCCTATTAAATAACATTTGATTTAATCTCCTGTGTAATGTAGCTATGATCATGATTTATGTATAAATAACACTTTGATGATGATGATTTAATTATAAATAACACTACAGATCGAATTAATTTCTTTTTAAATGATAAGCATCATTACAATGTATTATTATATTATTACTATTCTAATGTGTGTGATATTTCAAGAATATATTAATAATCACAATATCATATACATTCAAATACACTGTAATAGGTAGAATACAATATTGTAATTATATCATAGAATACAAATTTAGACAATGTAGACAAGATTATAGAAGGTGATTATTTTATTTGAATTATTTCTAAAAACAATGATGAACTGATTGAATGAATTATTTTATTTTTATTATTTTAAGCACTTTTGTCCTCCACACCCATGGACTTGTTTCCTCTGTCTGTGGACACTGGGCCACAAATCAAACTAAAACATTTACGAAAGACATGATTGTACAAATATATTTTAACCTGAAATGTCACTGATACATGGAGCTACATTAAGACCCAGTCCTATGAATACTATGAGTTCACTATGCTGGATGTTACTCGCTTTATTCATCACTACATCATCCACTAGGGGCGAAGCAGCTAGCTAATGTAAACAGTCTCTTGACTCCTGAAACTAATTCACACATAATTGCTTCGTGAGGGAGTAACTACAACTATAAACTAAACAAGAATAACTTTCTTACCATCCGAAAGAGGCAAACATTCAAAATCCCCTAAAATGTCCTATAAGAATAATCTGTGTTTCAGCTAACAAGCTAATTGTTCCTCTTATCACCAGGAGCTCCTTTCTCTTCCGGTAGACACGAGTTCTTTTTCACTTGATTGGTTGATTCAAAAGGGTACCGCGCTCTGATTGGTGAACGTCATTAGAATTGCGTCACGTTCTATTTTACGTTGCCGGTAGTAACTGTAGCCGTAGGAACCAAGCCTAACATTGGAGCCAAGCCGCAGGTTGACAAGGACACTAAAGCGGCGTGTTAGGGCTTATCTCCGAAACCATTAGTGTCTCTTTGTCCACATTTAACACACCAAAGAGCACGATACTTTACAAACGGTTGCCATTGACTTTAGTCATAATAAGCCCTAACACGCCGCTTTAGTGTATAGGAACCATGTTTATGTCCCTACACCTTTGTTTCTTGAAAGAAGACTGTATGGCCAAAAGTATGTGGACACATGACCATCACACCCATATGTAGGTCTTCCACCAATGTGCATGCACACAATTGTCTCGAATGGCTTTGTATGCTGTAACGTTATGATTTCACTTCAATCTAAGAAGTCCAAACCATGCCCCGTGAACAAAGTGAGATCCATAAAAATATGGTGCCAGGCCTCCTCGCCTGACATCAGTGCCTGAAGTCACTAATGCACTTGTGGCTGAATGAGCAAATCCTGACAGCCATGTTCCAAAATCCAGTGGAAAGCTTTCCCAGAAGAGTGGAGGTTATTATAACAGAAAAGGGGGATTAAATCTGTAATGGGATGTTCAACAAGCATATATGGGTGTGATTGGTCAGATGTTCACATGTGATGAGTTATCTGACTTTCGGTCACTTTATCGTCATCATTGATCATATGATCATCATTTTCCACGCTTTCCTATTTTGGGCCGCTTTATTCAGTTCTTTCATGTGCATATTCGTGTTGAATATTAAACTATTAAACTAGTATTAAACTATTAAAAAGGTGTTCACATACCATTGACCATATAGTTTACATCTGTAGGTTAACAAAAACGACAACAACAAACAAACACCCATCCATCTATCCATTTTCAATACCTGGAGCCTATCCCAGGGAGCATGGGGCACAAGGTGGGGTACGTCCTGGATGTGGTGCCAATCCATCACAGGGCACAATCACATACACATTCACACACCCATTCATACACTACGGACACTTTAGACACGCCAATCAGACTTCTATGCATGTCTGTGGACTAGGGGAGGAAACCAGAATACCTGGAGGAAACTCCCTCAGCTCCCTCAGGGGGAGAACATGCAAACTGCACACACACACAGTGCTGTGGCGGGATCGAACCCCCGACCCTGGAGGTGTGAGGCAAACGTGCTAACAAAAAACAAACAAAGAAACAAAAAAACAAAAAAAGGAAGGTTTGAAAGTTTTCAATTATAACTTTTTTCCAACTTTTTAACCCAACAGCAAATCCTTTAAGCGCTTACTTGAGAAAGTTTATCCACATTGATGATGAATGTTTTTTTTTATTTAGTTTTTTATGATGAAACATTATTTTTGGGTCATAGTTGCTGTCTTTAATTTATCATTCTTGCAGCAGTGTTTCTAAGGATAGACTCCGGATCCATGACGATCAACAACAAGATAAAGAGCTTAGTGAGGAAGAAATCAATAAATGACTCAATGAATCAGTTAATGAATCTTCACCACTTTCCACTGCACTGTTTCCAGTTTTGCTTATTCTTTTTCTTTGCATTTTTTGGCATCTTTATGGCAAGCCCTTTTTTCTTTTGATTTGCGTATAATAAAGAAACACATAAGATAGGGTCCTCTAATTCCATTAAAAGGGTTTACTAAGTTGCAATTAGTATTAATGCTCTTCCAAAGGGCTGAGGTGTGGGGCATGGGAAGGGAAAGTAAAAAAAACAAACAAACATATATGTCATGAAACATAGAAGACATGCATCTGTAATTACAGCCAGAGTATTGCCCTAGGGGGTTGAATACCTTTTCATCCACAAATCTTTGTGTCGTCAGTTCTGTAACTGCTTTATCCAGGGTCGAGGTGGATCTGGAGTCTATCCTGGGAACACTGGCGCAAGGCGAGAATACGCCCTGGATGAGATGCCAGTCCATAGTAGTACGCCGTGCATACATAATGTACATACACACACTCATGTACATATATTTAAGGCCTGTGTGTTACAAGAAAAAAAAAACTTTTGCACCTTTAGATATATTGTGTAACTCAAATGGTAAAAATCTATCAATCCATTTCAGTTCCAGGCTGGAACACTGCAAAATGTAGAAAAATTCAAGAGGAATGAATATTTTTTTTTGCAAGACACTGTATGATTAAGCCAAATCTCCTTATTTCCATAAATACAGTAAGTAAAGAATATTAATAGCCACAAACCATCATATGGACACAGTACCATGGAGGGTCTGCTCTAAAATTAGACCCGAATCACAGCAGACTTACAGGCACCAACATTTCCCAAATTCTTTTTTTAATTTATTTTTAAAAATTTTAAGCGATGAAATCTTCAGCTCTTTCCTTTTATCCTTCCTGAAAAAACCCTCCCCAGCCAGAAAATATAATCATATAGGTCATGGAACAACTGGAATAAAATTGTGTGATGTTGGACGTTCGATATTCACGGATATGCGGAAATTAAGGGACCGTCTCCAAAGTTACATACGACATTGTTAAACACGTCTCTAACTTCAGTAGCATTTTGAAGGGAATGACTTTGTCACAAAACCACTATGGTTACAGTTGGCTTCAGGGCTGTGAGTCATTCCCTTCATATGCTATTGAGCTTTAAATGATGGCTATTTTGTGTCTATGACCCCCATTCGCTAGTGAAATTAATATGTAATGTACATATGATTTAATAGCTCATTTTAATAAATATCAAAAATCTAAAAGGTGTGTGCCATACCTGACATTTAGATGAACCCTTTATAGTTGGTTTTGTGACTGTAAGTCATTCCCTTCAAATGCTATTGAGCTTTAAATAGTGGCATATTTTGTGTATGGGCCCATTGTGTACTGAAATACATGGCAATATTTACATATGATTTAATAGCTTATTTTGATAAATATAAAAAAATCTAAGAGGTGTGCGTTCTACCTGACACCCAGATGAACACTCTACATTTGGTTATATGACTGTACATTATTCCCTTCAAATGCTATTGAGCTTTAAATAATGTCATATTTTGTGAATGACCCCCATTCGGTAGTGAAATTCATATCTAATTTACATGTGATTTAATAGCTCATTTTAATAAATATCAAAAATCTAAAAGGTGTGGGTCATAGCTGACATTTAGCGGAACTCTTTACAGTAGGGGTCATGACTGTACGTCATTCCCTTCAAATGCTATTGAAGTTAGAAACGTGTTTAACAATGTCGTATGTAACTTTCGAGACGGTCCCTTAATTTCCGCATATCCGCGAATATCGAACGTCAATCTAACTTTATTTCAGTCATGGAACATCTTCTTTCTGATGCTTTTATGCATTTTTGGCATTCTCTCTTTATTTGCATCTTATCTCTGTGTGAGTCTTTCATTCCACTCTGACATATGGCCACACAGCGAGAGAGAGAAAAGAGAGAGAGAGAGAGAGAGAGAGAGAGAGAGAATGATGCACATACACAGTGTTCCCAAAAAACACAACAAACAGGGTGAGATGAGCTCCTGATGCTCATGTCCCTTCATCTTCTTTGTACCTGGTTGCACTTTAAAGCAAGAATCTCAGTAATGGCCTGTACCTGCACCTCAATGAGCACCCAGTACTCACTAAACTTAAAGAAGGTGTCGGAATAAAAAGTCGCACTGAGCAAAGAAGCCGAAGCAAAAGGAGCGGCACATTTATCACTCAGGTATTCACTTATTTCACTTCAGTAGGCAAAAGTAAAGTGAAAGGGTTTACAATGTAGAATTTGTCATTCGGTGTCTGAATTTATGTTTCATGTTTTACATTTTTTCCCAAGATGAATTTAAATGGAAAAATAATAGTGATCTTTAAGAATATGGAAATGCAGCAGATTTTAATCTGAAACACTGCATTATTGAATTTTACTTGTGGGTTTCTAGTTTTTTCTTTTCTTTTCCAGAAGTCAGTTCCAAGAGTCCAATTATATAAAAATAGCAATCATATAGCGGATTATTAGCACACTTTTACAGCATGTTAATTCAGATGAATTATTGATGTAACTGTTGACATAACTCACAATTTTGTACCATTCAGTTACCCCCTGCACTACATTACCCAGCATGCACTGAACAAATATGTCACATTTTCACTGGGGATTCCCACTCCAGTCAATCAATGCGTTAATGAATAGGTTAGTGATGACCTCAGCGCATATGAATGGGTGTGTGAGTGTGCATGTGATTGTGCCCTGATGGACTGGCACCCTGTCCAGGGTGTACCCCGCCTCGATGCTCCCTGGGATAGGCTTCAGTTTCCCTGCCACCCTGAAAAGGAGTAAGAGGTTGAAAATGGATGGATGGATGGATGACCTCAGTGCTATTTGTTAGCTTTACTGCTAGTGTTTATGATAACTAATCCAGTACAGCAGTTATTGATGCCTTCATGTGGAGACCTGTTACCGCATAGCGCTAATGAATTCTGGATTCTGATTGGTCGTTATCGTTTTTATTGTTACTGCCGATTCACTGGCAGTATGGTGGATGCTCCACATAAATGAATTTAAAAATGTGATATTATTTAACAAAGAAAAATGTATAATCACTGATATGGTGAACTTTTCTGTAAGGAGACTCTTTTTTAAAACATTTATGGAAGGAGTCTATTGCTAGTGCTTTGTCACAGTCAGAGATAAAGCTGTAACTGTAAATGGTGCTGTCCACCTCTAAGTCCACACTTTGGTGGTGTCACCTCACTGTGGACTAATGGTACACGAGTTATCAAAGGTGCAAGAGTGTAAATGTGAGTATTTGGGACAATCTTTGACACTTCAACAATATCTACTTGTTTACATGATTTCTTTGCTTTTAAATGATGCTCAGGTTTGTAAGTAACAGGGCTGAAGTTTTAACATATAATAAACAAATCCACAGAATGTAATTAACAAGCATCCATACTAATGGCACAAGGACCTTAAGTACATTCTAAAATATATTCCATAGTTAATAATATGTCAGTCTATAATTTGGGTAACATGATTATACTTTCAAAGTGACCCCATTGATCAATATCACAATATTTTTGAAAATAAAAATTAAAAAAGAACAAGAATATGTGTTCCAAATATTTCATAGAGGTGAATGTGTCCTGATAAAAAGGGAGTGAAACTAAAGTGTACAAGACTTGGAAAGGAATGTTTGAAGCATCAGGTGTTTGAAGCATCAGGTGTTAACTGTAAGTCACTTTGGATAAAAGCATCTGCCAAGTGAATAAATGTAAATGTAAATGTAACTGAATTCACACATTAATGCAAAAATCCATTTTAATTATTGTATTTCAAGGTAAATTGTAGTTATAGTGGGCAGAAACTTTAGTATGCTGAAGACTTTGCAAGTTTTTATTAATGCTTTAAGATATTTATCTAAAACATGCAAACAGTTGTTGTGAAGGACATTTTTAATGTGTTTAAAATGTCTTTTACCTTCACTTTACATTCATATTTGCAAATTTAATGAATGTGTTGTGTGTTTGTATGTGAACAGTAGAAGATGCGGGGACAGAAACCGAACGTGGAAGAGCTGCTGAGGCAGTCTCAGACAGAGCTGCTGTGGATCCGAAGGCAGCTGTCAATCATTGCAGCTCGGAATGCCAGTCATACCCGGGCCAGAGCGAAGGTCAGTCTGTGCAAGCCACACTTTTTGTTTGTCATTTCCTAATTTCATATTGTTTAACCTCTCAAATATACAACAGATATTAAAAAGTCTAGAGACCCCTGTTACAATTGCAAGTTTTTGTGACGGAGAAAAGTGAAACAGAACTTTTCTGCCCTCAATGTAAAATTACAAAGTATAAATATTAAGTGAAAAACAATCAGAAACATTTTGGGAAGTGCAAGGTGACCTGAAGGGCTGTGCACAAGAGATGTCCTCAGAATTTGATGGATCAAGAATGCTTTTGCAAGATTGAGTTGGAAAATATTGGCAAGTCAAGATGTGCCATGATGATAGACTTTTACCCGAAATACTGTGTGGTTTAATAAAATCAACAGGTGCTTCAACAAATGATTAATTTAGGGGTGAGCACGCATATGCTATTTAACCTATGTATGTTAAAGTGTCGTCCCCCCCCCCAATGTTTCTGATTGTTATTTACTTAATTCTTACACATTGTATTTTCATATCGAGGATGTGAAAAGCTCTGACATAATTTATCATAGTTTCCTTTTTTTTTTACTTCACAAAAACTTGCCATTTTAACAGGGGTGTGTATACTTCTTATATTCACAGTAAAATGTCGTACAGAATTCCCCTTCAACATATTTGGTTTCTAAAGTAATGGAAGCCTCTAGCCTCCAGATTACCAGTTTAGCATGGAGCGCTAAATATGTGTGGAAATCAACCCACAGTGTTGTTTCCTCATTGGGCTTTGTGGAGCTGTTCAGCGTCTCACACTGACTTGCTGATGGGGTTTCTGATGATGTATGACATGCTTTTATCTACAGTGTAAACATGCACAAAATGACAGTCACTGAGATAAACACACTAGTATCAGACTCAGGTAGGGGGCGTGACCCAAATTTGAAGGTGGAGCTGTATATTTGAAGTGATTCAGATTGTATTAAATCTATAAGCTGTAAGCTAAAATGACATTATGTAGAAGCTATAAGCTAAAAGGTCATTATGTGCATTTCATTTTTGGCTGAATTATTCCTTTCAACTTATTCAAAATTGAAGTTTTGTGAAAGATGATATTTTCGACTTTACAGTAAAATTGGTCAAGAGATCAACTGATCATTTATTGGGAAAACACCGGAACACTCATGATTTTATCACTTGATGCATCAGAAGTGGAGCACAAGGTGGTGCCAGTGTGCTCAATAACATGCAGTCTGCAGCCAGAAACTGCCACCCACCAAAGCGTGGCGATGAGAAAGAGTAATAATGGTGTCCAATGAAAGACCTTGTGCTCAAAGAGGTACAGCAGATGTGGTTGCAGTGTGCCGTCCAATCACGACTCACCTCTGTGAATATTGTGTCAGGTCTCCACTGAGAATAAACATGGCAGTTTAAACTGATGTATTTGCACTTCGTGTATGTGTGTGTGTGTGTGTGTGTGTGTGTGTGTGTGTGTGCGTGTTGGAGGAGGTGGTGGTGGGCTTGAGGGTGGGGGCTCTATCCTGGTTGCCAGGCAACAGAACGAAGAAGACTATAGATGAGACGATCCCTGTAGAATCTTTTTCTTTTCACTATTAAAAAGACACTAATGGCCCAGTACCTGCTGCTGTGTCTCAGTAATCCCTCTTAATCTCACTCAGATCTCTGATGTAACGTGAGTTGAACACCAGCAGAGCTGACGTCAATGTCGTCCGTCCTCTCTTTTAAGTTGTCATTAACTTGGCAAAAAGCAGGTCGTGTGACATGACCTTGAAGGTCAGGAGATAAAGGCAGAGTAAATGAGAGGAAGGAGAAAATAGGAACAGGGTGAAAGAAGGGAAAGGACAAATGTTGAATATGTAAATTCTGTCATTTTGGTCCGGACTATTAGAGTGTATGTGTGTTGAAAGCTTAAATTCCACTTGAACATGTCAAATGAACCCATTTAACATTTTTGTAAAATAAGAAATTGTTTAATATGCTTTTAATGTGCAAAAGGAGCATGTCTACACCTTTACCCTTATTAAAAATGCCAGGATATATGAATATACATGAATATACAAATTAGATTTTGAAATATGCCATTTTGTCCTCCTGTCACACATGCCATCACTAACATTAGCTATACCAGCTAGCTGACTAGCACACTGCTAGTAAAGTAGCCCTCATTTGTCATAGGTGGATACAAGTGGTCAGTATCCGAGGATAGTAAAGATACAATAAACTGTAAAAATCACCACACAGTACATTTTAGATATAATCTTTTTAAAATCTAAAATGTTATAGTTTATCTAGCTTATCTAATTGCAGGAGAAAAAAAAGGAAACAAACCGTATGTTAATCACTATCTAATTATCATAAGGCTGTCATTAAAATGTACTGTGAAGTGTTAGATTCAAATCAGTGTATTTAAAACTGACAGTGCCGCTTTTGACCATTTTCAGGTCACCTGAAAAACCTTCAGGTAGATTCCATAACAAATAAATAATTACAATGTTTTAAATTTTTAGCTAAAGTGAACATATAATGATAGATTTTATTTGAAAAGACTTTCCATATACCTTGACAGAAAGCATCATTGAAACCAGGTTGTAAAAGTCACTTTTAAAAGTGTAGTGTAGCTAAACTTTTTTAATCAACTGATTAGCAATGGGCGCACGGTGGCTTAGCGGTTAGCACATTCGCCATGTGTGTGCGGAGTTTGCATGTTCTCCCCGTGCTGTGGGGGTTTCCTCCAGGTACACCGGTTTCCTCCCCCAGTCCAAAGACATGCATGGTCGACTGATTGGCATGCCTAAAGTGTCCGTAGTGTATGAATGTGTATGTGATTGTGCCCTGCGATGGACTGGCACTCTGTCCAGGGTGTACCCTGCCTTGTGCCCAATGCTCCCTGGGACAGGCTCCAGGTTCCCCTGTGACCCTGAAAAGGAGTAAGCGGTAGAAGATGGATGGATGGATGGATGGATGACTAGCATTGGTAATCCCTACATTGTTTCATCATAAACCTGCAATGTAGATATTTTTAATCCATCATGTTTTTGATTTTGTGCTGAGTTGCAAGTCAATCCAATGTAGCTGTTTCTTTTGGAATCTGTATTTAGTGATAGGTGAGAGGGTGTGTGACTGGTGAGACAGTGATAGACAGGTGAGATGGTGAGAGACTGAGAGAGACTGGTGAGACGGTGTGACACTGTAAAAATGGTGAGAGACTGGCGAGACGGTGAAAGGCTGCTGAGATTAAGGTCTTATTTTTACATTTTCCCTTCATTTTCACGGGCTCAAAAGTAATTGAACAATTGACTGATAATTAGTTTCCTGGCCAGGTGTACCCAGTTTCCTAGTTATTTCATGACAAAAGCCCTGAAGTTGATTCCAAACATTGAATTTGCATTTGGTAGCGGTTCATGGGACCTCTCAATATGCGATCCAAAGAGTTGTCGATGCAAGTGAAGGAGGCCGTCATTAGGCTGAAAAAAACTAAACAGACCTATCCACAGAGATAGCAGAAACTTTAAGAGTGGACAAATCAACAGTTCCTTTAAAAGAAGGAATGCACTGGCAAGCTCAGCAACCCCAAAAGCCCTGGAAGACAACTAAAGTGGATGAACAGAATTCTTTCCTTGGTGAAATAAAAACCCTTCACAACATCTAGTCAAGTCAAGAACACTCTTGAGGATGTAGGCATAATATTGTCAAAGTCTACAATTAGGAGTCACCTTCATTAGTGTAAATACATAGGGTTGACCTCAAGATGCAAACTACTGGTAACACTCAAGAACAGAAAGACCAGTTTAGACTTTGCTATAAAACATCTTTAAAAAATCATTAAAAAAAGGCATGCCCAGTTCTCAAACAAGATTCTTTGGACAAATGAAACCAAGATTAACTTATAACAGAATGACGGAGAGAGAAGAGTATGGAGAAGGAAAGGAAGTGCTCATGATCCAAAGCACATCACATCAATTATCAAACACAGTGGAGGAAGTGTTATGGCTAGGATATGTATGGTTGCCATTGGAACTGGGTTACTGGTGTTTATTGATGATGTGCCTGCTGATAGAAGTAGCAGGATAAATTCTGAAGTGTATAAAGCTATACTTTCTGCTCAGATTCAGTCAACTGCTGCAAAACTGACAGGATGGCGCTTCACAGTCCAGCAGGACAATGACCCAAAACAAACCGCGAAAGCAACCCAAGAGCTTCTTAAGGCAAAGAAATGGAATGTGCTTAAATGGCCGAGCCAGTCAACTGACCTCAACGCATCTGAGCTGTTTTTTACTTAGTGAAGACAAAACCGAAGGCAGCTGCAGTAAAAGCATAGCAAAGCATCTCAAGGGAGGAAAATCAGCATTTGGTGATGTCCATAGGTTCCAGACTTCAGGCAGTCA
The DNA here is from genome assembly GCA_012411365.1 of Ameiurus melas. NCBI lineage: Eukaryota > Metazoa > Chordata > Actinopteri > Siluriformes > Ictaluridae > Ameiurus > Ameiurus melas. The sequence continues at coordinate 19,974,903 of CM022769.1, read as the reverse complement.
TTGACTGTGAAAGACTTGCATCCGAGTATTAAAAATATGAAGGGGGGGGGGGGCATTATAAAAAGGCTAAATGGTTAATGCAAAATGTTTGTTAAACCCAATGAATTAAACATTTTTCTATTTAACACATGCTGTTTTGTAGTCATGTCTGCTACTGCTTCTGTCAATTGTTAACAGAGCATCTATTGGCAAGAAAGTTCCCTCCAGGATGAATAAAGTGTAATCTTATCATATCTTATCTTATGGTCAGAGACTGGAGGGATGTTGTGAGACTGCCAAGATGGTGGAACACTCCACCCAATTGCTGTTTTATTTGAAAACACAACCTATGTCTATGTGTGAAATGTCCAAATGTAATGAAAAACCATGAACGTTTAGTTCACTCACAAAAGCCCTTCCTATGAATAAAGAAGGCCCAACAAACTTTAACCTATCATTGGCTCTCTTAACTATATTTTTATCCAGCTAGCTACCTGAGCTAATGTTGGCTAACAAGTTAGTGCTTATGCTTAATTTTAATTAGCTAATCAACATAGACAAAATTGGGTAGAAAGCTGTATACTGAGTGAAACAGAACTAGAAACAGAAAAGAATGATTTAACAGAAGACCATGTACGAACTTTTCATTAAATAACCATTTTTTCTTCTTCCATTTTTTGGTATTCAGACTTGCTGATCTTTTTATTTTTAATTTTTGTAACATAGTTTAAATACCAGAAATGCTGCTCATGCCAACACTATATACTGTTTCTCCATCAGTACTAATACAGTGTGTGTGTGTGTGTGTGTGTGTGTGTGTGAAGGCGAGAATAAGGATGACAGGAGGTCTGTGAGTGCGAGCATGCGCATATCTTAGTGTGTGTGTGTGAGTGGCTGGAGAGAGTGAGAGAAAGCGTGAGTAATTCCATGCTTTGGCTCCCTGAGAGCCTGTAGATGCTCTCACAGCAGTGGTCTGGACACACACACACACACACACACACACAGACATCGTAGACATGTCGTCATTGCCACGGTGCCGCAACGCCTGCAGCTGATGATGATGGTGTGAGAGGGTTGAAAAAGAAGAGGGGTAGCTACAACCTTGGAGGTACCGTACAACACACACACACAATACACACACATACGCTAACACACACACACAGATACACACTGTTAAAATGTGGAGGCGGTGAGCATGTGCTCGAATGTGCATGAGGTGCTACCTAGCTGTTGCACTGCTAATATATGTGTGTGTGTGTGTGTGTGTGTGTGTGTGAGAGAGAGAGATGCTGAACTGTTAACGATGATGCTCCTGCCCCTCCTTAGCCTCTGGCACACACAAACTCGTTCACACTAGGGTGTGTGTGTGTGTGTGTGTGTGTGTGTGTGTGTGTGTGTGTGTGTGTGTGTGTGTGTGTGTGTGTGTGAGATTTAGCAGTGGGGGTGCAGTCATCATTAGACTTGAGGGTTAATTTTTCTCCAATGACTCGTTACTCATGGTCTAAAAATACTACAAAAAGGCTAATCATAATTAAGATGGTAAAAGCAGAGTTGCTCAAAAATGCCCAACAGTTATGGTAACAAGTAGCTGATTAGATTTCAAAACCTAATTTTCTATCCTTTTTTTCCCTTGTTTATTTATTTATTTTTTTGCCGGGGTGTACATTACACAGTTCTCTCCTGCTCCCATCATTAGGAGACAGGACCAACCCATCCACCTCCTCCACCCAAATAGACACCCATGATAACCGCTTCTGCTCGAGCTATCAGTTGAATTTGAACAGGCTCCATGTGTGCACAATATTTTTGACTGGTTTTAATTATTACTCGGGCTGTTTATAAAATATGTATGAAATATGTCCATATCAATAATGCATTAAAGCTGCATGGTGCTGCAGACGGAAGTATTGCCGTCTCACAGCTCCACGGTCCCTGGTTCGCGCCTGAGCTTGGGAGTTCCACATGTTTGCATCGTGTCCGTGTGGGTTTCCTCCAGGCTTTCCGGTTTCCTCCACCTCCTAAAAACATGCTTAAAACGATTGGCTACCCTGACCAGGATAAAGTGTTACTGTAGATGAATGAATAAAAATCTTCATGCACAATACAGCAGCTCTAAAGAGGGATGACTGGGATGTTCTATATAAAACAGTAGATCTTCTGTAGAAAGTACAAACATGCCTTGTAAACCAGGCCCTCCAGGATTTTTCGATTGCAGAAATGAATGCAAAATCAAGCAAACTCTGGAATATTTGGAGAAGCTTGCAGTTTTTCAAAATTACTGCAGATTTTCTACTTATTTGGGCCAAGACACCTCATGCGACATCATCACAACATGCATTCAGCACCAAAGCGTTCTTTGATTCATTTGTGTTGAACATGAGCATAGCTGAAATGTCTCATTTAACACCAAACGCCACTGTTAAAGACCTTGCACAACTGTTTTCTGGCATTGCAATTGCGTCAATTCAAGTAGTTTTCTGCAAAAATGCACCAAAAAAGCTCCACAAGTTGCATCGCAAATTTTGAAAAAAGCCACAGCAGAATCAAGCATTTTCGGCTGCAACAATCACAGGAAAACTCCTGTTGTGAAATCCTGTTTAAATCCTATGGACTGGTAAACGAGAGACAAAGAGAGAGAGAGGGAGAGAGAGAGAGTGAGAGTGCATCAAGGAATATTTAGAACTAGTTGAATTCACACCTGTTGTATAGGTGCTATTATAAAGACTGGCATATTACACAGGTGTGTGTGTGTGTGTGTGTGTGTGTGTGTGTGTGTGTGTATGTATGCGCATGTGTGTGTATTTGTGTGTGGACTGTGGCCATGTTTCACAGTTACTGCAGTCTGTTCTCATGATGGCTCACCACCAGAGCGACTGATGAGTCTGAACTCAGTCCATTTACAAATATTTGCCTGTAATTAAACGTATTTTCAGGAATATAAGACATGGTTTTTTCTCTCTAGCATCTGCTATGATTTATACACCAAAACAGCATATAGCCTATGTCCCTTATATATATATATTACAGAGAGAGATGGACATATTTTCTGTGTGAAGTGTATGGGAGTGGAGCATACTGCAGCAGCCCTTGAGGGGCTGACTGCACTCATTGTGAACGCTTCACAATGAAGCGGCTCCTCTCTCAGCTCTCTCACTTCTCAGCTGAAACGAGATGGGTTTTGGTACCTCCGGACTCTGGATTCTTGGCCAGCCGCTGTCGAGGCAGCCAACCGGCTCAGATTCTGGGGGTCCTGTATGGATCTGGAGGGGGAACTGGAGATGAGTGCTGCTCTATCTCTTGCTCTTTCCTCTGGATCCGACCATCTTGTTTCGGGTTTTGGAGCTCACAAAGAGACTTCTCCTTCTGATATGGAGAGTCAATCCACCCTCTTTGACTCTGAGGAGCCAGAGGGGAGCCAGTGTATCATTTTATGGGAGTGGAGCATGCCGCAGCAGCCAGCTGGGATCCTGTGGGTCCCGTATGGATCTGGAGGAGGATCCGGAAATGAGCGCTGCTCTATCTCTCGCTCTTTCCCTTGGCTCTGACTCAGCAGTACCGGAGCTAGTGAGAAGGAGAGCGCTCCTTCACACTGCAGAAAACACCACGTTTTTCCGGAAATACACCATCAAGTATCACGCTTCTGGAGAAAGCCGTGTTTATAACCCTGCAATGTCAGATTATTTGGCCATCGTGGGGAATAAACAGTATGGTTATTTTGCTATGCTGAAAGCGGAGGAGGCAGTTGCAAGCTACCTCTCTCCATCAATGGCAGCAAAATCAGGGGGGTCTCGAGTGTCTTGCAGTGACCCTCAGACACAGACCTTTTTGGGACAGATTGTATCCTCAGTATAATGGAGTGACTATACTCGTTCCCACAGCATGAAGCTCACGCAACGTTGAGTTCCCTTTGAAAGGGAACGTTTGTCTGAGAAGGGAATGATACATTGCGTAGCGCTGTCATACTGGAGTATGCTTATAATTCCGTCTTCGTTTCAGACAAAGAGAAGTTGATGACGGGGTTTACAGGTGCGTTTTATGGTCATGCAATCACCTGAACTTGGGAAGCCATAAATTGGCGTGATTTTACACAGACTTCAGATACTGATCACATGTGGAAGCGTTCCCACAGTATGAATCTCAGGCAACGTCTCACTCCGTTCTCAGGGAACGGTTACATGAGTAACCCAGACATTATATTAAATGCTTTAGCTTAAAAACAGTGGGTTACTCTTAAACAAACAATGTATTACTATCTCTAAATAATGTTTCGATGGATTTATTTTGTGTGTTGTGAAATAATGATTTACTTAATTGTGTCATAAACAAAATGAGTGCTGCAGCTAACAGCTATTTATATAACTGATTATTCAGCCCATTATGAGTTTGATTTATTGAATTGGTGAATGAAATGGGCACGATTAGTCTGTCAATAATGAACATCAAATATGTAACATTGTACATAATGGTTTGCTCAATATAGCCAAGCTCTCAGGCTACTGCTGGCTCAGAACGAGTGATGTCTTGCATGCACTGTCCAGAAAGTGGCTGTTGTGAATAGAAGTCTATTTGCAGGTTGGTCTTTTGTGCCTTTCGTAGTAGAAGAAAAACATGGATGCCTCCATGAAAGTGTAAGTATGTCTCAACCAGTTCCCTAGTTCAGTAGCTCATGAATAAGTATATCATGTATCAGGCACTGCTAAGGACTCTGGCTCACTACACATTGGGACACTGATAACTCAATTTTCAGCAACATGACTGCGTGCTCACATTGTAAAACATCACCAAAAATAAAAAAACGTAAAAATATTTACGTTTTATGTCATATAAATTTGTTATTGTAATCTCACATATTTCTGTCCTAATATGTCCAGCAGGATCACAGACAAGCTAGTGGATAAAAAAAATCATTCAACACTTAAAAGTCATTAGACTCAAACAAATTATATGTAGAGCGTCAAATACTTTTAAAAAAAACCTCGAACGTAAGTAATCATTTGAGAGCTACAACAACGATAACAAGCTACTTACATTTGTATCCGGAAGTTGACTGAGTTCATCTGCCATTTTTTTCAAGCTAAGAGGCTTCAGGAAAACATGATGTCATTTCCAGTAAGGGAACATAGTGAGCATCGATGATCCCTGGGTTTTGTGGTGCATTGTGGGATTTTTTTGAGTACTGGAAGGATTTTGCAATTGAGACAGCCCTTAAAATGGCCAACTCCCTGATCAGAACCCTGACTACTGAACTAGGGAGCAGATTGAGACACACCCTTTGTCTGTTGTTTGTTCTGTCAGAGCATGTAAAGCTCATAAAAAGCTACATCAACTGCACTTTTACAATTACAGGCCTGAGTGGCTACTGGTACTGTTCTTCTATAGTGAACTTTAAATATTCATGCAACATTTTGGACTAAAATTGCAGATCAGCATAAACAGCAATCCATTGCAAGTAGCTTAGCAACAAGCTAGCTGGCTAACATTGGTGATAACTCTAATGTTGATGATGATTACCTTCTCAAAACAGCATTTAGTGTGGTCAGTGTTATAGGTTTAACCAGGCAAGCACTGTGTCTGTATGTTAACTGTTCTAAAGCCAATACTGCTATAAACTATTTTAAAAGTAGAGAATGGGAACTTTCGATTTGACATAACTCTGTAAACAGGGAAAGAACTGGTGGTTGAGAAGACTACCCCAAGTTGAGGTGGCATTTTCGATTGTTTGTTCCGGTTGTAGGAGGGGAATTACAAGTTGCAATTTTACCTTGAATGCAGCAAAACTGCCCCCATACTGTATATTTGCCTTTTTGTCTCGTACTATACGTCTCTGCTGTGCAGCAATTTTTATCTGTACTTACCTGATTTCGAATAGTGATGTTGATGGCCACATAACTAGCAGTCAAGCTAACTGATTGCTTACAATATTTGTTGCCAAATATATTTTATTACCGATGTTACCAATAATATTGTTTAGTTGCATGTTGCAGCTCCAAACAAAATCATCAGTCATTTACATTTACAGTTATTCATTTAGCAGACGCTTTTATCCAAAGCGACTTACAAATAAGCAAAGCGATATATCAAGCAGAGAACAATACAAGTAGTGCTACTATACAAGATCCATTAATTGAATACCAGAGGAAGCAAAGTGTACAGAGTAGAGGTGTAATTGCAAGTCTGTGGGTTTTTTTTTTTTTTTTTAGGTAGTTGGTTAGGTGTTCACGGAAAAGGTGGGTTCTTCAGCTGTTTTTGAAAGACAGTGAGAGACTCCGCAGTCCGGATTGAGATCGGAAGAGCATTCCACCACTGGGGAACGGTATGTGTGAAGGTTCTGGAAAGGGACCTTACGCCTCGCTGAGTGGGAACTACTAAACGTCGGTCGCTAGTCGATTGTAGATTGCGAGAGGGAATGTATGCCTTCAGGAGAGAGTTGAAGTAGGAGGGTGCTGTTTCTGACAAGGTCTTGTAGGTGAGCATCAAGGCCTTGAACTTGATGCGGGCAGCTACAGGAAGCCAGTGGAGGGAGATGAAGAGGGGTGTGACATGAGTAGTCTTGGGCTGGTTGAAGACAAGGCGCGCTGCAGCATTCTGAATCATTTGAAGGGGTTTGATGGAGCTGGCTGGGAGGCCTGAAAGCAGTGAGTTGCAGTAGTCCAGTTTAGAGATGACAAGAGCCTGGACTAGTATCTGTGTAGCCTGTTTGGTAAGGAATGGTCGGATTTTCTTGATGTTGTACAGGATGAACCTACAGGACCTTGCAGTTGCTGAGATGTGGTCTGTAAAGGTCAAGCCCTCATCAAGAATCACCCCAAGGTTCCTGGCCGTCTTGGTTGGCATGAGTGTAAGTGAGCTGAGCTGTACAGTGAAGTTCTGGTTGATTGAGGGATAGGCTGGGATGACGAGTCAATTTCTTTTTACTTTTAAGAATGTTTTATTTTTATGAAAAAGTTCTTTAAAAATCTGAATCCTTTCATGCTCTTACTTTGACTATTTTATTGATTTATTTAAGTTTTGCCTATTATTATAGTATTTGGTGTTTCAGAGATTTTTGTACTTGCTGCTTAGTGATATGGACACTAGTACAATATAATATCTCGAAAAAAGAAATAAGTGTAGGTTTGGAGATTTTATGGTTTGTCACTTTTGGGAAAACACAACCTTTGCTAGTTTTGTGTTTTTTTTATTCCAAAGAAATGCTCTCTAGAATGTATATGCCCCGCCCCCAGGACACATGTAGGGGCATGTAGCAGTTTGTTAGCAGTAACATGATTTGTATATTTGTTTTTTTGGCTGTGTGTGTTCCCATGCATTGTTCCCTTTTCAAACCATCCTTTGGGTGAGGAAAAAAATTGTAGGAATTTATTCATGTGGAATTTATGAAAAGTTGGAAGTTTTGTGACACGCAATCTTCAGAGGAACATTTTTCCAACCAGTGGCTGTACAATGTAGGAATGTCATTACCTGTGATGAAGTGATGGAGAAAGCAATTTTGTCTTTGTACACTGCTACAGCTTTTCCATTAGTAAGAGAACGTAATGCTGTCTATCAATAAGATGCATCAGATGCTTCCTGATGACGACCCTGTGGCTTGCTGTTAAAAATAACCCCATCATATGTTGAAAATTTAATGCAGCAAAGAAATTAGTGCATTGATTGTTTTTCATCTAAAACGTGGGGTGAATTTAACCCTTAGGAGTGATGAATAGTTTAAAAAATCTCCTTAGTTGCTTTCTGGATTGAAATGTTAGTTGTTAAATGTTTAATTTATCTATGTGTTGGAGCAGCTAGCTTCACTGGCTCATTCTGGGGCTCCGTGCTGGTTGGTGTGATGATTTAGAGCTGCACAATTGCCAACTGGAAAACCAACAGGCTGCCAGGCTTGTGAGTGATTGTAGCATGGTGTAGGAGTTTGCTGGGTTTATGTAGGGCACCCACAGATTCACCAAGAAGTTGAAGAAATCTGTCGGATCTGTTGTCCCTTCAGTTGACGGGTTCTGAGATTGGAAAATAGTTTAGTGTCAATATATTGCATTACTTTCCTGCCCTGGTGAAATGGCTTAAGTTCCATCCCTTAAGCAACATTTGGTGCTTAGGAAGTCAACAGGACACCCTGTGGACTGAATTTTCAGCGCAATGCAGAATAGTAATACAAACCGAGTGTCTAGTTCAGCTGAAGGACAATCTCCGGCAGGGATGAGGATGAAGGGATCAGCTAGTAAGCTGGAGATCTGAGATCCAGCTACTTCTTATGGTCATAAAAACCCCCAGCATGCTGAGCTCCTTAGGACACTAGCTCTGCGTTAAAGTTTGGATGCTTTACAAAAATCAGTTCTGTCATAAAGGAAAGTATGGCACCATTCCAGAATATTCTCTGTTGATTTTTTATGCTATCAATAAAGCTTAAAAAAGAAAATTAAACCTTTTACATTATCATATCTACAGTAACTCATTCACAGTGACTTGTATGGTAGACACTTTATATACAGTGCGTTGCGAAAGTATTCGGCCCCCTTGAACTTTTCAACCTTTTGCCACATTTCAGGCTTCAAACATAAAGATATAAAATTTAAATTTTTTGTGAAGAATCACCAACAAGTGGGACACAATTGTGAAGTGGAACGAAATCTATTGGACATTTTAAACTTTTTTAGCAAATAAAAAACTGAAAAGTGGTGCGTGCAAAATTATTTGGCCTCTTTACTTTCAGTGCAGCAAACTCACTCCAGAAGTTCAGCGAGGATCTCTGAATGATCCAATGTTGTCCTAAATGACTGATGGTGATAAATAGAATCCACCTGTGTGTAATCAAGTCTCTGTATAAATGCACCTGCTCTGTGATAGTCTCAGGGTTCTGTTGAAAGCGCAGAGAGCATCACGAAGACCAAGGAACACACCAGGCAGGTCCATAATACTGTTGTGGAGAAGTTCAAAGCCGGATTTGGATACAAAAAGATTTCCCAAGCTTTAAACATCCCAAGGAGCACCAAGCGACCATTTTGAAATTGAAGGAGTATCAGACCACTGAAAATCTACCAAGACCTGGCCGTCCCTCTAAACTTTCAGCTCAGAAAGCCTTTTCTCAAAGATATCCATAAAAAATCTTGTCTAAAGTTTGCCACAAGTTCCTCCATGATTTTGCAATTCCAGAAATGAATGCAAAAGCAAGAAAACTCATGATATGTTCAGAGGAGCTTGCAATGTTTCAAAATTAATGCAGATTTGGACCAAGACACATCATGTGACACCATTACATTCAGCCTAAGCACTCTTCGATTCATGTGAGTCAAACATGTGTACAGCTAAAGGGTCTCATTTACCAACATAGATCACCGTGAAAGGCTGTGCAATTGCAATTTGACCAATTCCACAAAATAACACCGTAATTTGCATAGCAAATTTTTAGCAAATTTGCAGAGAAATCAAGCATTTTTGGCTATATCAATCACAAAAAACCCACAGTAAAATCATGTACAGCCTGTATAATATAATAACATTCTAAAAAAAACAATTTGATCCTGAGTTCTGGCCAGAGGAGGATGTTCTTCAGGGTCTTGGTTCCTCTTAAGGTTCCTTTCTTTGCTTCATGTGAGGGAGTTTCTCCTTCCACTTTCACCCTCATTTCAGACACTGATGATGTTTGTAATGCTGCTTTGAGGCTGTTTTATATAAAGCTCTATTTAAAAATTCAGTTGTTTTGTTTTTTTCTGTTCCCTGTGTTCCTTCTGAAGCTGAAAGCATGAGCGCTCTGTTACTGAAGTCCTCCTGGCAGCGTTTTTACAAAGCCAAATAATAGTCATGAATAAATGATCAGTAATGGACATGGGTGGAAAATTGAGTAGTTTTGTGAGTGCAGCTTTCCCAAAGCAGAGCTACAACACGCCCACACTTTTATTTCTGGCAGCAGCACAGTGTCTCAGACTCACAGAGTCGGTAAGCAGCAGTGAAAACGCTCAGACATCCCAACGACTTTTCCTGTGAACATTGATTTGTCTGATTGCTGCTGTTTGGTTTTATGAACAGCTCCCATCTGAGCCTCAGGCTCAGGAGTGGATTTGTGGCTCCTTCTTACAGGGGCATGCTCATTTAGCTCTTATTGATGGACTTCTGCTTGACAGCCTCTGTAACTATTCAGTGCATTGAATAATTCCTATACACTTTGTTCGATCTTTTCCTGAAGCTGAAACACGAGGTCCTGCCTCTCCACCTGTCCAACGTGAACCGATTTCGCCTTCTGGAGGAGACGAACCGAACCCTGAAGCTTGAGGTGTCTACACTGAGGCAGCAGAAGCAGCTCTACAAATCGCTAGTGAGTTTGAAGAATTTTACATTGCAATTACTTTTGGTGCTTTTTTTTTAGCAAATATAAAGAAATCTCCCCACCACACTCCATGTTTTGATCTTTTTTCTCCTCTTCAGCCTTCCTGATTGTTCAGTCCTTCATTTTAACATCATGCATTCATTTAATCAAACTCACACAACTTGCAGATTAACGAGATGGGGCCCTTGAAAAGCTGGGTTCCTGAAATTCACAGTATACTGACCTTTTGAGGTTTCCTGCATTATGACATCTGATATTTTCTAGCATCTGGTTTTTGGGGACCCTCTCAATATTAGGGGTCCATACTCGTTCCTGCATCGTTTGTCCTGTAGCTACACCTCAGGCGAATTAAAGGTGAATGTAAACCAAAATGACTGCGGAAAAGGAGGTTAAAGGCTTTTCCAAGGTCCCAAGTGACAAGTAGTGTGATGTTGGGAGCCACCATTGCCCTGGCAACCGTCCCACTATCAAGGCAGGGCAGACGGATGATGGGAAACCGACTGACCGCAGCGGTGCATGCGGTCACAAGTTTTAATAGCTGCAGGAAAAGTGATGCGACATCGTTATGTGGCAATGTCTCTGAATCTTCTTGCGTCCATGTTGTGAGTTCAGATGTAGGAAAGGACCAAAGTTGCAATTATTTATTTATCCTATTTAATGACCTTTACGTGCATCTAACAAGGAGACATAAGCCTTCATAAAGAGAAAAAATATATATTTAAACATGCCCTCCACTAATGTTGGCACCCTTGGTAAATATGAGCAAAGAAGGCTCTGAAAAATTGTCTTTGTTGTTTAACCTTTTGATCTATTGCTAAATCAATTCACAAAAATACTCTGCTCTCCTGGATATCAGGATATAACAATTGCAAACATAATACAGGTTTATAAAAAAAAATCTTTGTTGTATATAGGTGTGCAACAATTATTGGCACCCATATTAATTCTTATGAGAAAAATATATTTGAAGTATATTCATTGCATTACGTATACATTTTTAGTACACCTGGGTACACGACTAGAAACAGGAAATTGTTCAACCATGACTTTCTGTTTCACAGGGGTATAAATATGAGGTAACACATGCCAAATTCCCTTAGTCATTCATAACAGCAAGACTACGGAATATAGCTGTAATGTGTGTCAAAAGATTGTTGAGCTTCACAACATGGGAAGTGGCTATAAGAAAATAACACAAGCATTGAAAATGCCCATTTCCACATTTGAGCATGCACCATTTGAGTGCATTTGACAATAGAAACATAGGATTATGGTTGGGCAATAATAAAGAAGTTCCAGTCAACTGGAAATGTTATGAATCAACCTGAAATTGGATGTGTGTCTATATTAGTGTTGTGTCCGAGTCCACCTTTGTCAAGTTCGTTGTCAAGACCAAGTCCTTAACCAATCGAGTCCCGAGTCCAAATGGGGCCGAGTCGGACTTAATTCCGAGTCCTTAATAGCCAAGTCCGAGTCGAGTCCTGCCGAGTCCAGAAAGCAATTACATTGAAAACAGATTTGAAATTGCAATAGTAAACTCAACACTAAGCTGTTAAATGAATATTTTAACCTTAACAAGCCAATGGCAACATACATGTCACAAAAAATACAACTATTACATCTTGCACATTGCCATTAAATATTTTTTATCTCATGTCATATTGAAGTATATGTAGAACTTTTATTATATTACAAGTGTATGAAAATACAAATGAACCTGTTTTGTTATTGTATCACACTATATTGTCCTCCAGTTCGAGTTGACATTTCAATTATTTGATGTGTCTCCCCCACAGTTATATAGGCTGAGAGGGAGAGAGAGGACAGAGTAGAGTTAGATTTAGCCGCATGTCATAACAACAAGCTTCATGTTTTATTACTGCTTTTAATCCGTCTATGAATGAAAACAACTCATTTCTGAACACAGCTCTGTTCGTTTAACTTTTTTAATTTTAATTCCTAAAATAATAAGAAAAAACCCCTATCAGCAGGGTTTATGATATTTACCACATTTAGAGGTACATTTCACATTTTATGTGAAATTCAGACATTCATTAATTTCTTGTTATCTTAATTGTATGGTGACACACACACACACACACACACACACACACACACACACACACACACACACACACACACACACACACACACACACACACACACACACAGTATTTCACAAAAGTGAGTACACCCCTCACATTTTTGTAAATATTTGATTATATCTTTTCATGGGACAACACTGAAGAAATGACACTTGGCTACAATGTAAAGTAGTGAGTGTACAGCTTGTGTAACAGTGTAAATTTGCTGTCCCCTTAAAATAACTCAACACACAGCCATTAATGTCTAAACAGCTGGCAACAAAAATGAGTACACCCCTAAGTGAAAATGTCCAAATTGGGCCCAATTAGCCATTTTCACTCCTCAGTGTCATGTGACTTGTTAGTGTTAAAAGGTCTCAGGTGTGAATGGGGAGCAGGTGTGTTAAATTTGGTGTCATTGCTCTCACACTCCCTCATACTGGTCACTAGAAGTTCAACATAGCGCCTCATGGCAAAGAACACTCTGAGGATCTGAAAAAAAGAATTGTTGCTCTACATAAAGATGGCCTAGGCTATAAGAAGATTGCCAAGATCATGCAGCAGTTTAACAGGACAGGTTCCACTCAAAACAGCCCTCGCCATGGTCGACCAAAATTAGTTGAGTGCACGTGCTCAACGTCATATCCAGAGGTTGTCTGGGTGCATCAGTGTCAGCTCGAACCATACGTCGTCATCTGAATGAGAAGAAGCGCTATGGCAGGAGACCGAGGAGAACCCCACTTCTGACACAGAGGCATAAAAAAGTCAGACTGCAGTTTGCAAAAATGTACCTGAGTAAGCCTCAATCCTTCTGGGAGAACGTTTTGTGGACAGATGAGACTAAGGTAGAGCTTTTTGGCATTCTACTGTTTACAGAAAACGGAAAGAGGCCTACAAAGAAAAGAACACAGTACCTACAGTCAAACATGGTGGAGGTTCAAGGATGTTTTGGGGATGTAAATCCCATAGAACACCTATGGAGAGATCTCAAAATTGCTGTTGCGAGAAGGCACCGTTCAAATCTGAGAGACCTGGAGCAGTTTTCAAAAGAAGAGTGGTCCAAAATTCCAGTTGAGAGGTGTAGGAAGCTTGTTGATGGTTATAGGAAGCGATTGGTTTCAGTTATTTTCTCCAAAGGGTGTGCAACCAAATATTAAGTTGAGAGTGCCAACAATTTTGTCCGACCTAATTTTTGAGTTTTGTGTAAAATTTGCCTTTTTTCTTCTGCTGTTTTTGTGTTGTTTCAATGCACTTAAAGGTAATAAACATGTGTATACCAAAACATTTGTCATTGCAACACTTTTCTGCGAGAAATGGTGCATTTTCTGGAAAGGTTCCAGGGGTGCCAATAATTTCGTCCATGACTGTAAATGTTAAATGTGACATTAAAAATATGTACGTAATATGTACTATTATATTATATTCAACTAATTTAGTCATGTTTTTATTCTATTACAACTTTAAGCAAGTCTACAGGGAGTTTGGCCTCTTCACGTGGTACATCAACAGAGTAACTCCTTAGCAGCTAGCCAGCTACTTACAAAACACACATCATGTGCGCTGTTGTGGTACGGGCTTTTGAGATGTTGAGGGGAAATCCATGACAAATACAGTGGGGGAAATAAGCATCGAACATGTCAAAAAAAAAAACAATTCTGTAAATATATTTCCAATTAGGCTATTCACAGGAATTTTTCACCAGACTTTGGTATTAATTCAAGATATCCAAACATATAAAGAAATCCAAACATTAAAGTCCATAAATGAAGTTATGTGTAATAAATAGGAATGACAGGAAAAAATTATTGAAAACGCTAACTGAAATTTATTTAGTACTTAGTGGAGAAGCCTTTGTTTGTAATGACAGCTTCAAAATGCTTCCTGTATGAAAAAATTAATGGGCTGCAGTATTCAGGTATGATATTGGCCCGTTCTTCTAAACATATTGTCTTTAAATCTAGTTCAATTGGATTCGAGTCAGGTGATTGACTGACCATTCTAACACCTTGATTTTTTTTTCTCTGAAACCAATTGAGAGTTTCTTTTGCTGTATGCTTTTGATCTTTGTTCTACTGGAAGGTCCACCCACATCTTATCATCATCATCCTTGTGGATGGCAGCAGATTCTTCTCAAACATCTCCAGGTAAACAGCTCCATTCATCATTCCTTCAATTATACGAAGTCTGCCAGTATCATGCAATGAAAAACAGCCCCACACCATGATGCTTCTACCGCAAAACTTCACTGTTGGTATAGTGCTTTAAAGGTGATGTTCAGTGACATTTCTTCTCCAAACTTGGTGTGTAGTTTGACAGACAAAAAGTAAAATTTTGCTCTTGTCTGACCAGACTACATTCACCCAGTATTTCATAGGCTTGTCCAAATGAATTATAGAAAACTTTAAACGCGCTTTGACATGCCTTTTCTTTAATAATGGGTGAGCGTGAGCAGTGGAGTGCATTGCCTATTGTTTTCTCTGTGACGATGGCACCTGTTGCCTCCAAGTGTTTCTGGAGCTCTTTCCAAGTGATCCTTGGCTCTTGGGCTACTCTTCTGACTATTCTTCTGACTAGGAGCTCCTGTGCATGGCCGGTTGATGACAGAGTGATGTTGCTTCCATTTGTGGATAATAGCCCCAATGGTGCTTACTGGAAGATTCATAAGTTTTGAAATATGTCTATATCTGATTCCATCAAAATGTTTCATGAGTTATGGGCATGAGATACTTTTCCATATGGCTACCTCTCTGTGTGCACCAAAACCACCTCTGGTGTTTATTGCCAAAAAGCTCTATTTTGCTTTCATCTGAACATAGAACCTGATCCCATTTGAAGTTCCAGTAGTGTCTGGCAAACTGAAGATGCTTGAGTTTGTTTTTGGATGAGAGTAGAGGCTTTTTCTTGAAACCCTTCCAAACAACTTGTGGTGATGTAGGTGACTTCGGATTGTAGTTTTGGAGACATTCTGAAGCTCAGATGCAACTAACTTCTGCTGTTCTCCAGCTGTGATCCTTGGAGATATTTTGGCCATTCGAACCATCCTCTTCACAGTGCATTGAGACAATATAGACACACGTCCAGTTTCAGGTTGATTCATAACATTTTCAGTTGACTGGAACTTCTTAATTATTGCCCTGTTATAATTATATATCTAAGGAGACATTTGCAAAACATTTTACAGTTTTTAAAAACTTTTGAGCATGCACCATTTGATTGCATTTGACAGTGGAAACATAGGATGATGGTTGGGGAAGTGTGTGTGGGTGGTAGGTGGGTGCAGTGTACAAATGCTTTGTTTGAAATAGAGTGTGGAAAATGATGAGCATGCAAAATCTGGCTTACATCCAGACATAATCAAACTCTGTTGTTCATAAGATGCAGTAATGAGTCACTTTTGAATCACATGTGATCTGTACATCATTTCGGCTGGTTGCCATGCAACCTGCCTTGACAATGTGGATAGAGTCACTCATTGCTGACGAATGACCTTGTGCCTCTTCCCGCCCTTTCTGCCGTCACGGCGATACCACCACCGAACAAACAGTGGGGCGTATTTGAAGCATTGTTGGTGTAATTGGTTGGAGGATAATAACAGTCATGAATATAATGACAGTACCTGATAATTAATAGAGACTAATAACGGTGGCAAGAGAGGAGCAGTCTAGTTAATTAGCAAATGCAAACAGACGCTTGAGTTGAGGGCTTCAGGATTCTGCAGTGTGCAGGGCGTGAACGTGGACATGGACGTGAAGGATGAGGGGCTGAAAGCATGATTCGAGCTCTGGGCTGCTCCTTCCTGATAGAATTAGACTCAGAATTAGACTCTGTGTTCTTCCAGCAGACCCAGATTGCTCCTATAACCTTATTATCCTCTCCATCGCATTGACTGGAGGAGACGTTTAATGCAGCTCTGTTCCAGCTCTTCGGCCATCTCGGTTCTGGCCCCCTGCATCTCCGATCGATCCATTTCTTCATGACTGAACTCAGAAACTGTGTTTGTTCACAGAAGGTTATATTATACTGACTCCCATCAGCAGTCATATTTAACATTCAAGTTAACAATACAACCTTTAACCACCTCTAATAACCTGTGTAATTAACATGGGTGGAGTTACTGTTATCACACTGAAGTTGATTATGTTCCTATAAAAGCTGCTCCCCAGGTTTTATTCCTTTTATACAATCGCAATTTGCCAACCATGAAAATTTTAAATAATGAATGAATATTAAAGAATGCATGGCATATCATACCTATTATCCATATACAGTTACATTCCATGCAGTGCAATGTCTGCAAAAAACCTGCATAAACCTTTCTGCTCTGAAGACTTTCCCATGTTGGAAAACCTGAGGTTTCAGCTTTACCTCTGAAAGTGCAGACACTGGAGACTCCTTCCACAAATTAACAGCTCTTTACAGAAAACTTTACCAAATCAACAGTCACACACGTTTTTTCGTTAATGATATTATATAGATTGTACTATACAAGTCTCTGCGAATGAGCTCGTACTACAGAAACGATAACTTATTTAAATGACAGCATTAATATATATCTGTGATTTGCAACTTCCCTATTGTCAGAGCTGCTGCCATAGAAAATTATACCACAGTGTGGTTGACGAGAGAGAGGAGAGAGAGAGAGGGAGAGGGAGAGGGAGAGGGAGAGGGAGAGAGAGAGAGAAAGAGGGGGAGGGAGGGAGAGAGGGAGATGCTGGGATGCCGGTGAGGGAAAATACCATTATTGTAATGTAAATGATGTAAATGATGATGTAAATAATGTAAACGGGAACTAACTTGTCTCCCAAACATTCTACAACATTAAATCTAACTATTAAATGTTACAAAGTATGACATGCTGTCACGTCTGGCGAGTTGAGGCAGAAGCAATCGCAGATTTTTTAAACATTTATTTTAAACACACGAACAACGAAACAAAGACACTAGGACAACTGGGCATAATACTGTGGTAAGAAACAAAACACGGAGACAGAAGTGACGTGAGTCTATAACAACGAAAGACCTGGAAAGAGTGCAGACAAAGACTATATATACACATCGGTGCTCATTAACAAAAACGTGAGTCAGGTGCATGTGGTCAGGTGGTGTAGTGCAGTGGCTGATGGGACATGGAGTCCCGAGTTTCCGGATACGTGACAGAACCCCCCTCCAAGGGGCGCTACTCCTGGAGCACCCAAAATCAAAGGGCCCCCCTCCGGGGGTCCCGGCCCTCCGAGCCAAAAGTCCCCAGCAGCACCAGGAGGCCGAGCAGCTTCCACCATGGCACAAGGAAGCGGGGGGAAGTCCTTGGCAAAGCATGAAAGTGGGGCGACGTCCCCCACGGGACAGGAGAGCGGAGCATGCCTCACCCCGAGGTTCAAGGGGGGAGCGAGTACCTGTGGGAGGCGGACGGGGGAGCGAGGGTCTCCGCGAGGCACACGGGGGGAGCGAGGGTCTCCGCGAGGCACACGGGGGGAGCGAGGGTCTCCGCGAGGCACACGGGGGGAGCGAGGGTCTCTGCGAGGCCAGGGAGAGGAGCGAGGTTCTCCGCGAGGCACAAGGGAGGAACGACGCTCTCCGTGGAGCATGAGGGGGGAACGGCGTCCTCCGTGGAGCAGGAAGGGGGAGCGACACACGGAGCGCAGCGAAGGGAAGGAGCGACGTCTTCCGCGGAACATGGAGGCATAGTGACGTCCTGAGTGAAGCAGGATGGCAGAGAGACGACCGCAGCCGTGCAGGAAGGCCGAGTGACGACCTCAGCCGAGCAGGAAGGCCGAGCGACGACCTCAGCCGAGCAGGAAGGCCGAGCGACGACCTCAGCCGAGCAGGAAGGCAGAGCGACGACCACAGCCGAGCAGGAAGGCAGAGCGACGTCCACAGCCGAGCAGGAAGGCAGAGCGACGTCCACAGCCGAGCAGGAAGGCAGAGCGACGTCCACAGCCGAGCAGGGAAGCTGAGCGACGGCCACAGCTGAGCAGGGAGGCTGAGCGACGACCTCAGCTGAACAAGGAGGCTGAGCGACGACCGCAACTGAACAGGAAGGCTGAGGCACCTTAAGGTAGCTGAACAGCGGGGAATCCCTGAGGTCAGCGAACAGAGGGGAATTCATGAGTCCGCACGGAGCTGGAGCGTCCTCACACACATAGCGGGGCGGCAGAGAGACTTCCTTCACAGGACTCACCGGCTGCGCGACTCTGAGGTAGCTGAACAGCGGGGAATCCTTGAGGTCGGCGAACAGAGGGGAATCCATGAGACCCATCAGGGAGGGAGGGTGGGAGCAAACTGCTGTATCCGAAAAAAATAAATAAATAAAAAATCTACTGCTTCGTAGTCACGGTCTTTCGTTCTGTCACCGTCGGGGCGAGTTGAGGCAGAAGCAAACGCAGGTTTTTTAAACATTTATTTTAAAACACACGAACAACGAAACAAAGACACTAGGACAACTGGGCATAACACTGTGGTAAGAAACAAAACACGGAGACAGAAGTGACGTGAGTCTATAACAACGAAAGACCCGGAAAGAGTGCAGACAAAGACTATATATACACATCGGTGCTCATTAACAAAAACGTGAGTCAGGTGCATGTGGTCAGGTGGTGTAGTGCAGTGGCTGATGGGACATGGAGTCCCGAGTTTCCGGATACGTGACACATGCCATACATTAATAAATTAAATATTTGAAAAATAGGCAAATCATTGTGATATAAGGAGAATAACGCACTTTAGATTGTTCAGTTATTCAAAAATAATCCAGAATTTAACTACGGTGTGGTATAAAGGTTTGTTAATTGTTATTGCAGCCCTTGTTAGCCTTAACAATTCTGACATAACCAAAACCTGCAATAGACACATTTGCATCTGGACATTCTAAACAATAAGAGGCGATTTAAAAGTTCTGTATGAGAGATTATATATATATTGGTCTGGTTATTCATTTGTATCTTTTTTTGTCATTTCAATGCCACAAATCTCTCAGTATATATAATGCAAGCCATGATGTAGTGATATAATCAACATCTTTGCTATTTTTTTTACACTGCATTCGAGGGTGTATTCCAAGCCAGTGTCTCAAGGGTAATTTGTCCACATCCCATGACAGCACATATATTTAAGAGCCTGAATGGCCGCTGGGAATTCTGTGGTGACCTCAGTTACTCTGTGAAGCCATTTCCCCAATTGATTTCTGCCTGCTTCTTGCCAAATGAAAATGAATTAGCTGAATTTATTCCACCAAGTACTTGACAGTGTAAGAAGGATTGTGGACATGTAATCCTGACAGCAGATATAAGCAGGGATTGTTTACTAACCCTCATATGTTTGCTATCATGTAGCACCAGAAACAATGATCAGGGCCAGCCTGTCTGTTAGGCTCATGATGGAGCCACAGTGTTTTTTGTCCATTGGACTGTGTTTGCTAACATCCAAAATCTATTTTTAAACTAAATTGTGTGCTCAATGTTACTTTAAACCAACTCCATGTGAAAGTATGCTAAGCAAATAGCTAATCTACTTATCCTGGTATTTGTTAATGTTTAGACACTAAAAGGGCAGGATATGTTTTTTTAATTTTTCATTTATAGGGTGCCATTGCTTTTGTCCTAATGGAAGATCTAGTCTTATTTGCAGTTAGAAAGTAATTAGAAAGTTATTGTGTGTCTATGGTAGCCCACACGCTGCAATGGCTGAGCTGCATTACTGGAAGATTGAGGTACTCACTATTAATTGTCATTTTGTCGTTTTCAGCTCTCTGCAAGTTTGGCCTGTTATGGATTTTTGATGGTGTCTCTAAATGCAAAACCACTGAGCCATGAAAACTTGTAAATCTGGCTGGAATTTTTAGTTTGGTTTGGTCAAAGAAATTAGTTGCAGATCATATCATTTGCATGGATTACTGCACTTTTATATATTGGATATACTGTCAGGATTAAATTGATTATTCTTATTATGTTTACAGCATTTAGCAGACGTCCCTAATCACAACGACTTATAGAAGGGCTTTGCAGTCTTTATCAAAAACACACCCTAATTTTTTTGTCGTTTTGACATTTTGTCCTTTTATATTATTGGCTCTAGTTAACAAAAGTGAACCAACACAAACTCATTGCATAAATTAAGACAAATAAAACTAATCATACAATTATGACAAGAAATGGCACCAGAGGATGAGTTACTCTCTCTGGGCATAGCTGTAAAAGGTTAAAAAAAAAAAAAAAAAAAGCTGAGAGAGGATCTAGCATTTGCTTTGTATTATTAATATTTTATATTATTAAATATTTTATTGGCATAGTTGTGAACCAAAATAATTTCCATGTCTGTTTTCAAGCTTACCCTGATTGTTCATTTTGAGCTTTTTGAAAAAGCTTCCGTTTATGTTTTTTCAGGCTTTACCTGGATTGATTATTTCGTGCTCACAGCTGTGTACTAAACCTAACCCTAACTTTTTTTTTTTTGAGAGTTTTGTAGGCATCACTACATGCAAATGAATAATGGTAATTTACGGGTGATTGGTACTCATCAAAATACACATGAAAATGAAAAAATCTAAATACAAAAGAAAATAAATTTTTCTGAAACATTTGGAAATCCGTATGGAACTTTTTAGTTCGGTTTGGTTTACGTAAACATTTACACACAACTTTGCTAAAATATTGATAAATGAGGCCCAATGTTACTAAATATTTGTTAAATGAGGACCAGTTAGATACGAACTAATATTATGGCAATGTTGCTGTTGCTATCAACTAAATGTTGCCTCATTGAAATTGTGCCAAAAGAACTGAACGTAACTTTTCAAGAAAGTTAAAGGGGCTAACTAGCTTCTGAGGCCAAGGGTGTACATGCTTTTTCCACAGAAGAACATCACATCTATTGATATTTCTGTTGAATAAATTATTGTAAAAGCAAATTTTCCTTGTGGTTTTGTTCAAGTATATCAACTTCATTAATAAGCACTGTTTAAAAAAATTATCAAATGTCCAAATATGTCAAAAAAGCCAACAATATATTTTTTTTCACTGGATTGTATACAGTGAACTGCATCCAGAATCCTTCCTAAAAATTGACACTGAAGTATCCATTTTCAGGTCAAGGAGCTGTCCATCTAAATTTCACTAGCCAGTGAGAGCACATCACTGTTAAACCCACCCACATGAGAGATTTGTGCCAGAATGGCAAACGCCAGGTTGCAGAGTGTAAACGAAAATTTGAAAGTGTAAATGAAAATTCATGTGGCAGCACATTCATAAACCATGATTAGCGAAAAGGAAGCTTAGAAAACTGTTAACAAAGAATGCTGTTTATTTGAAGACCATGTAAAATTTTTGCCACAGAGTTCACTGTTTTCAGTTTCAGAGTGTTTTCCTTCTTTCTCACTGTATTTGTCTTGAACAGTTATGTTCAATATTATCGGCACGAATTTAATTCCATATTGCCTCAGTGTTGTAGGAAAACACCTAGAAAATTGACAGGTTCTTAGACTCTTAAAACCAATGGTTACTCGAAATGTAACATTCAGAAAATGTTCTGCTAATTTAAGATTTTAAGTCGAAATTTTAACTGTCATGTTTTAAAACATGGTCAAGCAAACCACCATTAGATCACAGCTTCTGAACATCGCAGGAACCCTACAGTATATTTGTAATGCAGCCCAATCTTCTTGGAACTGTCAGATACGTTACTGAACATTCTGATAACGTTCCCTTTAGCAGAGTGCCAAAAGGATTTTTAAATACAATCCGGTGGTAGGAAATAATTTCCTATTTTCATTCTCAGTATCTCAGCTGGTTAGATGTCTATCATGCATCCAATATCCTTGGCTCGCAGGTCGAGTAGTTTTCACCTGTGCTTTAGTCGTGCACGTGTTCCTTTCATATTCCGTCTTGACGGATGAATAATTTGCACGCCGTCCCAAAGTAGAATCACATTTCTACCACATTTCCTGTCTGTGACACCTCCTGTGGCAGCGCTGCAGCTGGACGAGAGCCGCGCATGGCATCGTTTTACACCTCGTCATGCAGAGCAGACTGCAGACTTTATGGGATTTCCCTCTCGCTCAGGTTCTCTAACAGATGCTTCCAGAGAGAAAGAGAGAGCTTTTCCTCTCCTCTTCTCTCCTTTCCTTTTTTTTTAGCTCTGTGCACAGCAAGTGAGAGTGTGAGCGGCATTAATCGGACTAATTAGGCACCCTAGTTAGCTGTGGTGGCTTTTGACACAGGAGGAGAAGGGCCATGACTTAACCCCCCCCACCCCCCCACACCTTGAGAAAGACACAAACACACACACACACACACACACATACTCGGGGAGGTGGGCGGAGGATGCAGGGGCAGCCATGATGCACGATGGGGGAAGCGCTGCAGAGAGAGAGAGAGAGAGAGAGAGAGAGAGAGAGAGAGAGAGAGAGAGAGAGAGAGATAGAGGAGGGGGGGCGGCAGGGAGAGAGAGAGATACGCAAGCCCAGTACACTCTGACATTAACACACCCAGAGGAAGCAGCAGTACAAACGAGGAGAGTGGAAAGGAATATCCTCATCCATCAGGCAAGATGCTGTGGAGAATAAACTAACACAGGTAGACGTTTTTCCTCTCTCATTTTTCCACCTTGCTTTTATTTTGTCTATTTAAAAAAAATCCTTATTGTCCTTTTCAGCATCTGTTTCTGCAGCATGTGAGCAGCTCAGGATGAGAAAAAAAAATGCTCAAGTTGCCCTGCCCTTATATATAACTAATATATAGACATTTATATAAGTATACATCATTCCTACTTTAGTGTGCATGATCTAAAACCCATGAACACACACTTCAATGTGGCTCGCGTGCCTCGTGTTTTGTATAGTGTCTCACGTCCGATCGATCGGGTCAGTGGATCAATTCTCGGACCCTTGTAACCCGAAACGTTTCACAGCATCTGTTTGGTTGCCATGGATACAGAGGAAACCTCCACTCGTGTCTCGTATTTTGTCTCAGCATACTCCTTCAGTACTCTGCTAGCTCTACATTTTAATAAAGGGATAATTTTCACACCCTCTTCTTTTCTTTATATTTGGTTGCAAACTACATGTGGTCATGGAGCGTCAGGTGTATCATCAGTTCAGCCAAAATGAAAGACATGCAGTGTTTCTTGATGAGACAGGGCATGCTTGGAGTCTGAAGTTTCCTTCTTTCTTATAGTCTTTGGTTTCGCATCACATACTCCCCTCACAGAGCATTCTGAATTCTGAATTCTGATTGGTCTGAAGGTGTTGATTAAGTTTCATTATCAGCCAGCTCTCACAGTAGTGTCACTTCAAATCACACTTTCATATAAAAGCACTTATTCTAATGTGTTATCATTTCTATAATAACAAATTCACAGAGGACACTCAACATAAATGGATTGAAGAAGAACATGCACAGTTGTTGCTATGGTTTAGTTTTCTATAAGGAAAAGTTTATAGGTCAGAGCTTTCTAACAGTCAGACGTAAAAGTATGACTAAGTTTTCCAACACGGGAAAATCTTCAGGACAGAGGAGTTTACACATTGCAGTTGCTCTGTAACTGCTTTTTTAGTGATAAAAATATAGGCTGGTGAGGGAATGCCGTTTTATAGTTGTTCTAATGTAAGTGATGACAGGAACTTGTTTCACGGTCATTCCACCACATTATATGTAACTGTAAATGGATAAAATGTACCAAATGCAGTTCTTTGCTGTGGTATAATAGAAATAAACTTGCAGTTATGGGTTGGTAAGTGTAACTCTGCTTTATCACACCACCCTCAGGATTTTACTGTAATAGAACCACACTGACTTTTATTCCTTACATATTATCATCCAAATCACGTCGGACCTTAAGCCACACCCCCTTCCTGTGTCTGACTGCCCCTAAACTTCCTAAACTGAGGAAGAAAGTTTTTTCTCTCTCTGTGACTTTGGCCTTTTGACCAAGTTTAAAGATAACAATGTGTCATATAGTATCAGAAACCGTATGCAGTCAAATCCATTGATATTAGCAGCCTTCATAAAAGAATAAATAACACATATCGTGATTTGGTTTTTAGCTTAATCAGAGTAATGCTGTATAGTTTTATTCACAAAAATAAAATGCATATTAATGTAATTTTTTCTACATTGTCCATTTAAAAATGAAAATACCACTGATTATTAAAAAAAATAGTCTCATGATTATTATTTGTTGTGAAAAGATAAGTATTTTATCCAATTCTTTTCAATGGATAGTTTTAATTATTTTGTACAATCCTGTTATTTCGAAGAGTGGAAATAATTTTGAAACTGACTGTGCGCAAGTCTGCTTAAATTACTTAATTAATCAACTTGATGGCTGTATGATGCTAAACTGGTGGCTATAGACTTCCATTGTTTGTTAGCTACATTAGCCAAAGAAGTTTTGGATATCAAACATATCCCAAAAATTGACTAGTGCATTTAGTTTTTTAACAGAATTTGTTATTTTATGCTCTTTCCATCCTAGGAATAATGATCTGGACTGATGATAATAATAAAAATAATAATAATGGCGGCTGTGGCTCAGGTGGTAGAGTGGGTTGGCCACTAATCGTAGGGTTGGCGGTTCGATTCCCGGTCCACATGACTCCACATGCCAAAGTGTCCTTGGGCGAGACACTGAACCCCGAGTTGCTCCCGATGGCAATTAGTGCCTTGCATGGCAACTCTGCTACCATTGGTGTGTGTGTGTGAATGGTTGAATGAGACACAGTGTAAAGCGCTTTGGATAAAAGCGCTATATAAGTGCAGACCATTTACTAATAATAATAATACTTTTTGACAGGCTTACGATTTAGGATTTTGTGTAATTTATAGACCACACTGCTGATTTTTGATTGTTAGCAAATTCATGCCTCTCAGACCTATGGTTTCACAGCAACAGGCACAGGGAGACAAAATGAGAATATTTACAGACAGGAAGCAGATGGATAGAGATGAGGTCATGCAGAGTCACGCACTGTCATGAGAGTATGAGATTAAAGGAATAGTTCAGCATTTTCTATCTTACAATCTCTGCATTGCATGTGTAACGTGTGATTACTACAGACATGATCTTGCACTCCCTGCTTTACAGACAGAAAAGAAGCAAAAACCGACAAACTGATTTATGTAAATGGGCAAATGTTCCATTGTTAAATCTTTATTTTAAACAAATCGTGCAGTGTTTGTTTATAAATGATTCGGCCCTTTCAGAGAGGAAACAGGAAAGAATTTGTAGTTAATTCTGTTGGTATCTGGATAACACAAAACCTTCGGGAAAGTGTAAAGTAACCAGAATTGCTTTTTACTTTTTACCCGATTGGTCCTGGAGGTATGCGGTACATGTCTGAGGCGAGGTCGATTGCTAGTGGCGCTAGGTCACAGTGTACATCACAGTTATGCGTTTGAGTGGTAGATAAAATGATGTTACTTAATGTTACTGATGGAGAAGCACTGGTGGTGTATATATACACAGAATCACCTTCTCCATCAGTCTGAGGTAGTGGTTTTCCACCATTGAACAACCCCAAGTTAATAAAACACTCATCTAAAAAGTCACGTACAAACTCCACTCCAATTCTCCACCGCCAAAATTGCACTGATAAACATATAGACTCACCGTCCACTTTAATAGAAACGCGTGTACACCTGCTCATTTATGCAGATATAAAACAAAGTCTAGAGTTCCACAAAATGATGCGGAAAAACAAAAAAAATCATTGAGTGAGCGACAGTTCTGTGGGTGGAAATGCTTTGTTGACAAAAGAGGTCAGAGAAACATGGCCAGATCGGTTGGGACTTATTATCGGTTGGCACTCATTACACTCGGAATGATATAGTAACTCATATAATCACTCATTACACTCGGTGAGCAGAAAAGCATCTCAGCATGCATAAAACATCAAGCCTTGAGGTGGATGAACTACAACAGCAGAAGACCTCATTGGGTTCCACTCCTGTCAGCCTAAAACAGGAAACTGATGCTTTCATGGGCACAGACTCACCAAAACTGGACCCATGATGGCCTCAGATTTTTGTTCTTGGCTGACAGGTATGGAACCTGATGTGGTCTTCTGCTTTTGTAGCTCATCCCTCTCAATGTTTTATGTGCTGTGCTTTCCGAAAT
The DNA here is from genome assembly GCA_012411365.1 of Ameiurus melas. Taxonomy (NCBI): domain Eukaryota; kingdom Metazoa; phylum Chordata; class Actinopteri; order Siluriformes; family Ictaluridae; genus Ameiurus; species Ameiurus melas. Next base: position 19,948,419 of record CM022769.1, on the reverse strand, counting down.
GCTCACCACTGTTGTAAATAGTGCTTATTTGACTTACTATAGACTTCCTGTCTGCTCAGAGCATTCTGATCATTCTCCTCTGATCTCTCACATATTTTATTGGTGTCCATAACACTAAGGGGCAGCTACTATTAATGTAACACAATGGCACTATCTATATCTGTATCTGTTTAGTGTCCCAAATTTATGGATCTCTGTCTGTATTGAAATTTAAACTGGAAGTGGGTGTGCTCTAAACCAGAAGATTTGTTTTTTGGGTTTTTTTTTTTTTGCCTCCAGGAACATTGGAAATCATTGGGGAAAAACAGAGCAAAAAAAACTTTATTCAACTCCTGAACAGTTTCTTACCCGTGGCTGTTTCAGGCAAGTTAATAATTAGTCTCAACCAGACACCCTGTGGAACATTCTAAAACAACAGTTAGTTTTTGGTGTTGTTATATTATATATGCACCATACATACTGCTCAAAAAAATAAAGGGAACAATTAAACAGTACAATGTAACTCCAAGTGTTCCCTTTATTTTTTTGATCAGTTTATATATATATGCACCTCCAGGGTTGGAGGTTCAATATCCGCCCTGTGTGCGAGGAGTTTGCATGTTCTCCCCATGCTTCGGGGGTTCCCTCTGAGTACTCAGATTTTCTCCCCCAGTCCAAAGGGTTCTGGGCTGACTGGCATCTCAAAATTGTTCACTGTGTGCGTGGTTGTGTCCTGTGATGTGTTGCCATCCAGGGTGTTCCCTGCCTTGTGCCCCAAGTCCCATGGGATAGGCTCCAGGCTCCCTGTGACCCTGTGTAGGATAATCAGTACAGAAAATGGATGGATAGATGGATATTTCATCACCGTAGATCAGAATCTACTACTGTGAAGCTGGGATCAGTGCTGCCACTAGTTAAACTGGATTTCTTTTATTATAATGCCTGTATGATTTTTCTGGGGAAAAAATGCACTTCTGCTAGTATCATGTTAACCAACATGGTCTTTATTTCCATGAGCGTCATACATGTACACTTCAAGCAAGAGCTCAATTTCTAAGTAAAAATCATATACTTGTATGACTTTTTTTTCCTGTGACCCTTTGTGGGAAAGAAAAATAGTGTGCCTCCTATTTTTATTGGTTTATATCATATTACCTGTTCAATCTGAATGCACTTGTATGTAGTTACATCTCTATGAGGTATAAACCTACGTCACTCATATTTTCTAATAGGTTTAGTTGGTTAAATTTCCCAAAGTCTAAACATTTTTAAATAAATAAAATAATAAACAAGTAGCCTAACGTAAACCACCATGACCGTGTTTGTTAAATGCGAATAAAAATATTTATATTCGTTTACATCCCTAACATCTGAAACACCAATTTTGATTTCAGAGACACTTTAAAGTTAAAGCGTGATATTAATGTGAGAATGAAATTGTCTGAGAATGAGTTGGGAAGGGTGGGGCAAAACTCTAGGCATGTAGAGAGAGTTTACTTTCTTTTTTTTTTTGTCCCCTTGTGTGGGCGTGATGTTTCAGACAGCAGTGGAGGCGGCCGGCGCTGATGGCAGCTCTTTTCTGGATCTCCCTCATCCTCATTTCCACCCTCCTCCTCCTCCTTCCTCCTCCTCTCCTGTTGCTCTCGTCCTCGCTCGGCTGAGCTCAGATGGAGCTGCTGAGAAAGGAAGGCACGCTGCATGTCTGTTTCCAAATCCCACGCCGTCTCCGTGTAGAGTCTCGTCTCACTCTCCAGAGACTTTCGCTAAAGTACAGCGTGAATGTAGATGAGACACTTCTGACTAATCCTAATGCTAGCGCTGCTCCCTGCGCAACAATCTCATCTCTTAATGCCCAAAATACAATCATCAACCACATTAACAAACATGCACATACTATACTGTACATGTCACTCTAAAGCATTCAACTCTACATTTTTTCATTAAAAATACATACAATAATTCAATTTTTTACAGACAATTTATATGAGATGTTTGACATTTTTAAACAGTTATATTTTCTATTTTAATATATGTTAGAATTATTGGCACCCTCATAAGACAGTGGGTAAAAAAATTGCATAAAATTTCAATACACAGAGATAAAGTATAATAATTTTTTTTTCCAGTTTCTACACTTCATTTGTTTATCTTTTTAATGAATTTTACCTGACATGAATCTGTTTAACACGGTGTGTTTAATGTGCAGCTGTCAGTATTTCCACGCAGCCCTGATCATGCTTGAGTAAATGTGCATGAGCTAGAAAAACTGTAAGTAAACGTCAGCCCAGCTGTTTGCTCTCATGGCTATTGTTTCCACCTGAAAAGGTTTCTATAGCAACGAACACACACACACACACACACACACACACACACACACACACACACACACACACACGATATACATGGCTGTAAATCTTTCATGTCAGGAACACTAAAGACTTTTATCCACTACATAACCAGCACAGTTTTACATCTTAGTCATGCGTCAGATATGCATGCAGATTTTTTTGTGTTGTCAATTGCAGTGTGAAAAAAACTGGATATAAACATTTGCCTCGCACCTCCGGGGTTGGGTGTTTGAATCTCGCTTCTGCCCTGTGTTTGCGGGGTTTGCATGTTCTCCCCGTGCTTTAGGGGTTTCCTCCGGCTACTCCGGTTTCCTCCCAGAGTCCAAAGACATGCATTGTAGGCCGATTGCCATTTCCAAATTGTCCCTAGTGTGTGAATATGTGTGCGATTGTGCCCTGAGATGGGTTGGCACCCTGCCTGTGCCCCAAGTTTCCTGGGACAGGCTCCAGGCTCCACGTGACCCTGTGTAGGATAAGCAGGACAGAAAATGGATGGATATTCTGGTGATAATTTACTGGTTAATGCTGTATTTTTGTTATTCCAGTGAGAAGTTAGAAGTTGTATGCCATGGTGATGTCACAGGGAGACATTGTTAGTGCAGTTACAGTGGCTTCTAATAGGAGAAAAAACTGATAATCAAGTTGTCCAATGAAGTTCAACGTCATATTAATGAGAAATCCAATAGATGTAGTGGAGATAGCAAACATTGGACTCAGAGTCTCAGAATGCAACGCAACTATACAACACAGTTATAGCAGAGACTCGGCTCAGCTAGTTAGCATAAACATTAAAGCTTTAGGACCTGATCTGCTTGAGCAGAGTGGACAGATGAGGAGGTGAGAGAGCTGGACAGATGAAATGTCTGAAGCATTGCTGCATTGATCTTTTAAGGTAGGGATGAAATCGAGGGCTAAATCCCACTTCACCGCTAACATCAGGTAGTCAAACGGTAATGTAGGAAGTGGAAAACTTCTTAGTTTATTCCCTCAGCTGATGCTTTTATCCAAACTGACTTGCAAAAGAACTCAGTCAGATAATTAAAGGAATTAAACAACAATGGCAATTTGGAAATAAAAAATCTAATATTACATTGTCTATCTTTACCTCAAATGTGGGATACATTAAATGACACCATGCAATATTAGCAAGTCAAGTGTGTGTATAAAAGGGCATTGAATAAAGTCTTTTTAGTTTCATTGTTAAAAAGTTGGATAATGTTGTAAACACAGTTACTGCTCAAGCTGATGGTTTGAAAAAAAATGACAGAGCTTGTGGATGTTGTTTGAAGGCAAAACTAAATACGCCGACTTTAAAGACTGAGATTTTTTTTCCCCAACAGGAAACAGAAGTGAGTGAGAGGGGGAAGAGGTGTCAGCTTCTCGAGCGGGAGGTTAAGAACAAGATCTCAGCATGCCAGAGTTTAGTAAGTTTAATCAGCTCACCTTTTCTCCACGACACTTTCAATTCCCTTCTCAAATGTCTGTGTGGAGGTGTGGTCTCTTCCAGACAGATCAGAGCAGTTTGTGCTGCAGGAACGTGTGACAAAGCTCATTAGGGGCCAAGCAAGAGGAACTTTCTTGTTCTTCTTCTTGTTCTCCTTGTTGTTGTTGTTGTTGTTGTTCTTCTTCTTCTTCTTCTTCTTCTTCTTCTTCTTCTTCAGCTTCTTCTTCTTTTTAGAGGTCCAAGCACTAAAGGTGCTTCTTATTCGTACAAAATGCATGTTCAGCAGGTAGTTACTTTCAAATAACTGTTTATCAGGACCCATAGATCCAGTTGATCTCAAATTTGATGTAGACCCATTTTCCCTCACACTGACTAGTGCAGAAAACTATATTCATCCACACAAACACGCAGAGCTGAAGCAAAACCAAGCACAGTGTTCTTCCGCAAAATGTATGCAGTTTTATATTTAAATAAAATAGGGCAAAAACTTACATAGTGTACCTTTTAATGTTGGTGAAAAACAACAAATGTTATATTCTGACAGGTTTGTTTGCTGCTAAAAAAATCAGGGAAATTTGAGGAGCTAAATCAAGACTATGATATTGAGCTCCCACTTATATCCATCAGCGAGAAAATAGCTCATTTACCAGCAGTTAAAGAGCTGTTATGTACTAAATGAATGACAGTAAATTCGAGTTGCTTAGTGCCTGTTTGCAGAGACACATTAAGAATTTATTAAACTGGAAATCAATTACTCCCCAGTTATTCTGTAGTCACAAGTATACTTATCGTAATGAGTCCTAAAATATCAGGGACCCAGATTTGCTGTTGTAATTTTATTTAATCCCCTTCATGACTCAGAGGTGGCTTAGGCGCGGACATAGACAGGACAACAGCATGGATTAAAGATGATATACTGGATATCAGGGGTTGTGGTGTCAGAGAGGACTCTGGGAATTTATTGTTATGTAATATGAACCAGCCTCTGTGGACCAAGTGTCCTCACATCAACTCTCAGTTATTTATACCAAACACCTTGCAAATACATTCTAGTGGAGTAATGTCTCACAGCAGGGTCACTGAAAAAAAAAATTGCCATCTCAGCAAGGTCAAATTATCTAATATTTCTTATTATAAACCAAATAAAGGTATAGTAAGTCTATTTTTAGACACTTTTTTATTCATTTCAAGCTTGAAATTGCCTTAGATTGGCAGATACTTTGGCTAATTTCAGTAGTCTCTATGGCATTATATGTTTATTATATTATAGACATTACAAGGGATATGTTCAGGGATATATTATCATGGTAATATGACATAAGTTAATATTGTTCCATTTTACATTTATTCACAGACTGAGGAAAGGACAGAAATTAATACTTGAGCCTTAGGAACGTTATTTAAGGACACAACAGTAAATTCCCAACCCTCTAATCAGAAGGAAAAGCAGTGAGAAATGAATTATCTGTACATTTTACAACCTTTTATAGGCGCGCAGAAATGCAGCTGTGTCCCAAGCTGAAATTGACTCTGACCCTCAGGTTCAGATATGGATTGAGCGACAGCATAGGAGCTGAGCTGCATATATAAACGCAGGCAACATTTGATTATTGGATTCTGTGTTGGTGGTGCAATGCACACTTGTGGAAATATGACGCTTGGCCTCCCATATGAAGCACAAATCTCAGAGGGAGGAATAATGAGGCAGTGTTTTACCGCACTGAGGGACAAACCATGCAGCCTTTGACTCAAGACTGCGACTTTATTGTCTTTGTTTGAGGTTATTAAAGGTGCTATGTTATATAATGACATTTTCCCCCCTTTTTTTGTGCCTGTTTATCAGTTCAGCAGCTACAAACGTAATGTCATACACACGAGTTCGCTCTTTGGCTTGGCTATTTTATGTGAATGTTGACAGTCAACTCATATTTTTTTGCAAGTGTACTCTCTCGGTTTAATTGAATCAAAATTCCTCAGAAGCTTTTTTTTTATTATTTATCAAAGTCTGTGTTGTTGGTAAGCATAAATTAATTCATCTCCATCCTGGTCTGGGTTGCATTGTGGTTTGATGTTGCTTTCACTAATTACATGAAAGTATTTCTTAAATAAATGTAATAATTAATTAAATAAAAAAAAAAACGGCTTTTTCTTGTCCATGCAGCACATGAGTGTTCTCTTTGGCCATGTTTACGAATTGAAACATGTGATGTACTTACCTTAGCCAGAAGAGCCAAAATTTCACATCACTACATGGCATTTAAATCATGAACTTGATCTGTATCATGCAAAACAAATATTTGAGTAAAAAAAAAAAAATGGGTTTTTAGGCTTTATATAAAAAAATAAAAATAGAAACCCTCAAAAAAAAAAAAAATAATAAAATAAAATAATTGTTTTGTTTGGGGCTTTTTTTATTTGTTTTATTTTTATAGAAACAAAATAATATTAATAAATTATTTAATAAATAAATAAAATTTTGAGATTTTTTTTGTTTTTTTTTTTTTTTTTTTTCTTCCCCCACACTGTTCGGTTAAATGATTCATCCACTGATACACTCATTTCTCCAAATGCAGCCTGTTCATACTGCTGTCAACAAACAGCTTGAGAAGGGCTGGGCGATATGGACCACAAGTCATAGCTTGGTATTTTCATGCTGAATGGCGATATACAATATATATCTCAATATTGTTTATGTGGGTTAAATGCTCAGTTAAAAGCCAGCTGTTTCATAAGCACCTTTATATATAAGACATTGATCATAATACTGTAAAGTGCAAATACAGGGTTCCTGTTCCTGTTTGAGAATACACACAGCTGTGTAAATATCAACATGTAAATGTAAAAAATGTATAAAACAAAAATAGTCACATCTCAAGCCTTCTTCAGTAAGCATACAGGTTATCCTTTCCTTTTCCATACTTTCTTTATAAAATATATTCAATAAAAATGTTCACATGTCTGAGAATATGTTTTCTGTTATTTAACAGAATTTAGAATTGTGGTAGGCTACCACATCTGTTATATCTCGCCACTTGGCATGTTCCTTTTCATAGGGCACACCCTGATTAAATGGAGCTTGTAAAGAGGTTTGTTTTGGGGCAGAAGGCTTTCCAGTCTGGCTTGTAACAGCATTACCTCCGTGAACTTTAATACATTCTTCGTACTGTAGTTTATTTCGCTGTTGTAAATGGTGAAAGAGGTTTGTAAAGCTTCCAACACATGTTGCGACATGTTTATTGCACTCTCTACATATTACCTTGCTCTGATGCTCATCCGACATTGTTAATCCGACAAATGATTGCGCCATTGTTTTCTTTCTGACAAACCAGATCATTATTGCTATCTTGCCTTGTGGCTGTGTTGTCCTTCATGTTGCGCCAGAAAACAGGAGCGGGGGCAGGGTTACGTGTGGAGTGTGAGAGCGGAGAGACGCAAAAATCTAGCGAGCTGAATAAGCTTAAATAAATTTTAATGCAACATCTATCTGTTTATATCTCGATGTTAACGATATTGTCTCATCCTCTATCACTTTTGAAAATATATCGATATATCTCAAAAGCTCGATACATCGCCCAGTCCTAAGTCTGAGTAGTGTAAAATAATCATTGCTGTTTTGTGTTATTTCATAACATGTTTGTATATCCATGAATTTGAATGCTTGTGTTCCACTGAAATGCTGGAAATGTCCAGCTGTGACTGAATCCGCTTGAACTGGACTCTACAAACTGACTGACTCCATTGATTAGCCTGAACAAAGAATGACTCTCAATCTAGATTCACTGACTTAAGCGGTGTGAATCAACTTCATCACACACATACACACACACACACACACACACACACACACACACACACACACACACACACACACACACACACATACAGACACAATCTATTGAATATATGAAATGAAAATACTGACTTGTATATAAGGAGCGAGCAATTACAAAAACAATAAATCCTTTATCTATCCCACAGACACCTAAATCTCCATCATCTCTGGTTAAAGCTCATTTTTAGTGACGCTGTTTCCTCCAAGCGCGCTCCGTCTCCCAACTCCTCATTTCTCAACCAGAAAACTGATTTTAAAACTGCTTTTCCATTCGTGGAGAAGGTTCGTAGCAAGCTAATGAATATTAATGAAGTCTGCTTTATGAATATTAATGACTAGTGAATGAGTTAGAGAGGGAAAAAAAGACACTTTAATACAATTTAATAAAAGTACACATAATTAATTTTAGAGTACAAAATGGCTAGAGATGTGTTTCAGGTACACTAAGGAATAATAAGGACCTTTAAACTCTTTTGGATGCTCTTTTCCTCAGCTTACCCCTTTGTTCCTGGACCTTTTTCACGTTAAAGTGCAAAACTTAATTTCACCTGAACCCTGAACTGCTGATGTGCCCTGTCTTCGTGGGGGGAAAAGAGATACATTTCTCTATGACTGTGTGCACGGTTGACCTGAGCTTCTCTGAGCATCTGCAGGAAGGAGGGCCACACCAGAAGCTAAAGATCAGCTCGTTGTGTCTGTCTCAATTACTGTCTCTCTCTCTCTCTCTCTCTCTCTCTCAATCTGCAGATGTTTATTAGTGTGAATTAATTCATTTTCAGTAAGCATTTTATCCTGGTTACAGTATAGTGACAGTGACGTTTGATGTTGATTTTTCGTCTGTCCAAATAGCACATCTATGCCTGCTTTAGAATAAAATGGCAAAAGTGTTGACACATATTTGTGAGTGCAGACTGAAAACGGCCAGAATCTCCATCATGCTATCTCAAAAAACAAACATGATCTCAGTGGCATGGTTGTTAATGCCAGATGACCTGGTTTTCAGAAACTGCTGATCTCCGGGGATTTTCACACACAGCAGGCTACTGAGTTTATACAGAACTGTGCAGCTTATTGAAATATATAGCTGAAGATTGGAAAAAACATCACATACTCTTTTTTTCCCCAATCTTCAGCTGTCCAGTTTTCGGTGAGCCTATGCCCACTATATCATATATATATATATATATATATATATATATATATATATATATATATATATATATATATATATATATATATATATATATATATATCAATAAACCACTGTTTAACCACTTTTTACAGCCATGGTGAGCAGAAAAAATATATTATATTTTATATATATATATATATATATATATATATATATATATATATATATATATATATATATATATATATATATATATATATATATATATAATATACTTTTCTGCTCACCATGGCTGTAAAAGTGGTTAAACAGTGGTTTATTGACATGAATGTTACGTGACATTATTGCAAGAGCAAGTACAGAATTAATAGATAGTAAAAAAAATATCTTTCGGAGTACAACACAAATGCATCACTTCATTAACACTTACAATCACAAACACAGATCAGAGTAAACAAACAAACAAACACAACTGGAAATAACTAAACTAAATTTAATAAGGAGTAAACAAAATATGTATTTCTCTCTCTCTCTCTCTCTCATACACGCACACATCTTTTTATATACTCTCCTTTAAAATCGTTTACATATATTTGTGTCCCATTGAAAAGCTTTTGTAAATTTAAGTCTGCAGTGGAACTTTTCATCCAGTTCAGTTTCCTTCCATTTTACTTCTACTTCAGTTTCTGCAACAGTTCTGCCTTTAAATTTTGAGAGGCGGGGCCTAAGGGGTGGGGCATAGGACATTATTGTAGAAATTAGTATTGGCGCTGCTTTAACTTTTGAGTACGAGTCTAAATGGTGATGTTTTATTTATGTTTCTTTATGTCATTGAAAAACTGAGCATGGCTATCATTTCAACTGAGGCAGAAAATGATTTTGGGTGATACACACTTCCTTTAGCTTCTTAGCATAGCTCCAGTGTAAAATGAAATAAGTAAATGTCAGATGACAAACATATCTCGGCAGCTCCACCACGTTTGGACTAGGTTGTAACTTTTATTTCTGAACTATACTTTGAAGTATTTGGTGGTCTGATGAGATGGAACATGATGTCCTGAAGGTTCCCAGCTGCATTCTCACAAATAAACGTCCTCACAGGAGATTTGTGCCAGGCCAGGTTGTGTTCAGTGTCCCAGTGTACAGAAGCTGTCATGTCGGTGCTGATGCACTTTGACATATGAAGCAGCCAGGAGGAGACTGAATGCTTAGTCAGATCCGAACGACAGCAAGTGGCTTTAAAAGTGGCTCCATAAAAACTCCTTAAAACTGTGCTCTATTCTTTGGTTTTACAGTTTAGCAAATGAAAGCAAAAATCATTTTTCTCTCAGGTTAATTTAGGATAGGTCCTAATCAGGACAATCAAAGCTGCATAATATCAGACAGTCAGACACATATTTCAGTTATCAGTGTTCCATTTAAATTCCAAGAATAATCTAGCTGTAATAGTTTTGTCTTGATTCTTAATTTTCTCTTTATAACAGATGAGGGAGTCGAGCCTTAGGCAGCGTCAGCAAAGTCACCACAACAAAGGGTTAAAATGGTACAGCCCATTGTAGGGGTGTTACAATGTACTTTAGATATGTCTTTAAATATGATATTTAGATATGACTTTTAATGTGCCACAGCTCAGGAAAGCGTTTCAGCATTTACCATTAAAATGATTTCGCCTAGTATGTGTAATGTTATGGAACCTCACACCTTGATCTTGTATGATTCTTTCAAAATCCTTTATCACTTAATTGTTTACTTCCCTTTTTTAAATGATTATTTTTCTCTTTTTAATTTTCATCTTTTATTACTTTTAAGTATTCATTATTATTTTAAGCACTGTGAACTACATGGTGTATGATTTGGTGCTTTATAAATAAACATGCAATTTCTTTGCTCATCTTAAAGATTATCTTTCTCTTCTGTCTTGAAGATATGTCTTCTCTGATTGAAGCAAGCTGTCTCCATTTAATTCAAACAGAGTTAAAGTATGTTGGTACTGAATGTGACCTAGAGAGCATTGACAAGTAAAATGTGTGTAAATATGGTCAAATAGACTGGCATCCCACTCCCTACACAAACTCCCACCATATAATTGTTAACAAAAAACTATACCCAAAAACAAAGAAATAAAAAATAAATAAAAAACAAGGCACATGGCCCGCCACAAGGCTATATACAATTATATACACTATTTACAATAAAGGCGTGGTCTAACAAGTAGCAAACGCATTCAACAGACTTGTTAAATCAGCAATTGTACACTCCATGTATAAACTGCTAACGGGAGACACCTGCACCAAGGCGAGCAGAAAATCACTCAGGATCATTTTATTGTTTCACCTAAACAAAAACACATGAACTGGGTCAGTCAGTCAGTCTGTCTGTCTGTCTCTGGTTTCCTTTATACTCCTCCCTCCACCTCCTTACCAAGCTGCAACAATGACCAGGTGGCACTCATGATCCTGCAAAGTGAACCGTGGGAGGAGCAACAGAGAAACAAGAAAACAAGCAAAGAAAGTCACACAATAGTAATACAAATGATATAATTAATTTACGCACATGCGTTCACACACATGGACGTAACAAAATGCTGTTTCAGCCTAAACCATTAACATTAAACCCAAAGACAGTGCGAGTGCTTTAACTAGTTCTTTCTCAGTGATGCGTAATCAATATACAGTGCGTATTAAATGACCACAATCCCTTTAAACAGCTAATTATTTAATCATTATTATGACTTGGTGCTGCTAATTCTTTTCTTCTTCATCTTTGAATGATTTCTGATTCTTTTGCTGATTTTTAAGCCGTGTGAGATGTGCATGATGGTGGAGAGCGGTGCATTGCTTTTAATAGCTCTCTTTCTCTCTCGGCACATTAAATGAAGGGTGACAAAGTGGAGCTCATTTGTAGTTTGTGCAGGCTAAGGGGATTTGTGCCCTGGAGGACATGTTAGCTTCAGTAAGCCTGTAAGCCAGTAAGTATGCTCTTGTATTACAGTTTGGTCTGTTAAGGGTTATTAAGAGCATTAGTAAGGTGATGTGCAGTGCAATAACCAGTGCTGGTGCTCTGTTGCTGTGTCAATTATAAAATATGTCATGTTTATAGTGATTATACTCTGTTTAAGTTAACGTGGGATACATGTGTGTGGCAGCACTCCTGATTCTAACTACAGATACATTATATGGCCAGACGTCTGTGGACACCTGATGCAGTTGTTGAACATCCATTTCCAAAACCACGGGCATTGATATGGACTTAGAATTTATATATATTTTTAAAAAGCCTTCACTGTTCTGGGAAGTCTTTCAACCAGATTTTGGAACGTGGCTTTGAGGATTTGCTCATTCAGCCATAAGAGTAAGGTTGGGCACCGATGTTGGACAAGGAGGTCTAGCTTAGTATTTCATCCAAAAGGGGTTGAGATCAGGGCTCTGTGCAGGTCACTCAACATCTTACACACTAACATTGGCAAAACATGTCTTCATGGAGCTCATTTTGTGCACAGGGGTGTTTGGGCCTCTTAGTTCCAGTGAAGGGAAATCATAATCCTATAGCATACAAAGACTTACTATACAATTGTGCACTTCCAACTTTGGGGCAAATAGAATTTAGCCATATACTGTAGTGTAAGATTGTGTTATAACAGTTTACAGGCTCACTTTTTCCTTGGTTTACTTTGGTTTGTTCGACTCAAATAACGTTTACAAATTCTCATAACCTTCCCATTTAGGTTCATTAAAAAATTTATCAAAGGTGACTTCTGAAAGAACCTCCTAAATCTGCATGAAGACCTGCTGTAGAACACTGCAACATAGTGAAAGGTTTAACGCTGATTCATAAAAATGTTCTAACATAGTTATATATATTTTCTTTGGTCCTTGAGTAAGAGACGGTCATATTTCTGCTTACAGGAATTTTAGGAATGGCCATTACAAATCCATGCCACAATAATGTCAGAGTTATGTGAACGTTATCTGGCCCTTAAGTAATTTTTTCAAGTAGGTTTTCATGTTACTATTTATAATTTTTTTTTTAAATGTATAACAATGCCATAACACCATATGACACATTTGTGGATATCTTCTCTGTCCATAAATTTGTCACATTTTCTGACCACTCAAATAGAAATTGGATAGAAAAAAATGGGGAAAAAAAAATCTGTCAATACAATTGTGTTATAAAAAACTAGTATACAATTAAGACTGAACACAAAAATAGAGCCAATATAAAGTTGTGGCATAATTTTCTGGGGTAATGATGACCCATTGTGGAACCCTCTGGAGTTTTATCACTATACACACACTACTGAACAAGAGAATCATTATGGATTGGATTGGATGAATCATGTAATTCCCATTTGTGTTCATGCTAGCCTCGTGCTGAATGCATGCTGAATTCTCCACCCCATGCTTTACTGCACTGCACAAGGCTAATCAGCTGCTTCCTGTTTCTATCTGACAGAAGCATGAGCTCCAGCTGGCAAAACAAGAGAGGAAACGCCTCAACCTCCAGCTGTTCGGTCACAGCCTGAAGGCGGAGCAGTTCGAGGAGGTAGGAGTTAATCAACAGATCATATGTATGCTTTTTACTTAAAAAGTTTAATGTAATTTCCACTGCATCCATCTAACACAATCCTACACCACAGTCTGATCAATAACCACTAATAACGTTGTGATAAGAACTCAGCTCAGCATGTAATCCTCTTCTCAAGTGTCTTCTGGAAAATGAAGCACAGTCTAAAACGAAACAGATCTTTAAACATACTTTAAACATTTTTAAAATTTTTTTATTTATTTATTTATTTATTTTTTTACTGATAATGAGGTCTTCCAATCCTTTGGCCATCTACTAGTTTCCCAAATCTTCTGGCAGATCGCTATGATAGCTGCTGGTGGAACAGGCCACAGCATTTCTGCTGGGATACCAGTTGCCTTATTCTGTGGTAACTGCTTCAGCGCCCAGGATGGCTGGCTGCAATTCCACTGGGTTGTCATGGGGTGGCTCAGGGTTGCTGAGGCTTGCATACAGCTCTTCTCTTTGTATTCTCACCATCTGCTTCTTATGCCTTGTTGGTCAGTCAGGACCTTCTTGTACTTGTCTTTGATTGTTCCTTTGCGGGCAGTGAAGGGAGTTCGGGAATTTTCTTAACTTTGCTGTAAGCTCGCGTGAAGAGGTGTCTAGTGTGACCTTTTCAACAGTCCTCTATTTGCTTGCATCGCTGATCCCAGTATTCTTCTTTGTCCTTCCTTGTTGCTCTTTGAAACTCTGCATTTAACCTTCTAGCCTTGTCTCAGCTAGCTGTCCCTGGCAGCTTTGGCTGCTTTTCTTTGATGGGCGATTTTGATTTTGCCGACAGCCACGTTCTCCTTTTCTCTGGTTTCTTGTATGGTATGTGTTTCTGCACTGTTTCAATAATCATGGATTGGATTTCCTGCCACAATTCATCCGTCTGTTTGTCTGCAGTGCCAGGAAGCTTGAATCAGTTCTTCAATTCAACTGCGCAATGGAAACAGGAACCTTGGAGACATCAAATTGCTTTGGTGGAGCATGGTTTTGGCTGTTTGAATTTCACGTTGATGGTGGCTACAAGCAGCTCGTGGTCAGAACCGCAGTCAGAACCAGAGAATGTTTTGACTGCGGAGACTAAAATTTCCCAGTGTTGACTGCACAGGATGTAGTCGATCTGATTGTGCTGCTGTCCACTGGGAGCTGTCCAGGTTGACAGACAGCATTTCAGTTGCATGAACCTTGCATTAGAGACCCTGAGATGGTTTTCATGACAGAATTGGACCAAACGGTCACCAGCATCGTTCCTTTCAACCAGTCCAAACCGGCCTATGATGTTCTTCCTGTCAGTCTTCGTTACTGCTGATCTTCGTGTTGAAGTCGCCCATGATATAAACAATTTCCTTTTTTGTCACCTGTTCCAGTGTTTACTTGATTTTGGCATAAAGCTTTCGATTTCATCTTCTCGAGCACCTGTCGTTGGAGCATAGACCTGTAAGACCATGATATAATATAAAGTAGCCATGCACACTCAGAATGTTTTATTTTTTTTGAAGAATGTATCAAATAGTTTTGCCACACTTAATTATTTTTGCTATCTCTTTGATGGTTTTGTTAAATTTTTCAGCCTAATGATGGCTTGCTTCACTGGCAGTGACTTTATACACTTTAGATTTTATATTGAGAGTTAACAGCATTAGATTACAAATACAAATGGCACACTTGAAATTAACAGTAGACCTGTTTATCTGCTTACTTGTCAGTGAAATAATGAAAGAATAATTTTGGTCCTATTCACAAAAGTGTTGTAACTCCTACACTGTTTACCTGAAAGTCTGCACTTTGTATATATAAATATCATGCAACTATAGTCCCAAATTGTTGTAGTTCTTTCTATCTATCTATCTATCTATCTATCTATCTATCTATCTATCTATCTATCTATCTATCTATCTATCTATCTATCTATCTATCTATCTATCTATCTATCTATCTATCTATCTGATGCCTGTTTCAGTTGCTTATATTATTTTGAGCTAGCACAGAACTCTGTGTTTACATTGTACATACAGAATCTCATTTCTTCAACTTCTTTTGTACGATTCACCCTCAAATACAGTGGTGTGAAAAAGTGTTTGCCCCCTTCCTCATTTCCTGTTCCTTTGCATGTTTGTCACACTTAAGTGTTTCGGAACATCAAACCAATTTAAACAATAGTCAAGGACAACACAAGTAAACACAAAATGCAATTTGTAAATGAAGGTGTTTATTATTAAAGGTGAAAAAAAATCCAAACCATCATGGCCCTGTGTGAAAAAGTGATTGCCCCTTAAACCTAATAACTGGTTGGGCCACCCTTGCCTAGCAACAACTGCAACCAAGGTCGTTTGCGATAACGTGCAATGAGGCTTTTACAGCGTCCTGGAGGAATTTTGGCCCACTCATCTTTGCAGAATTGTCCTAATTCAGTTACATTAGAGGGTTTTCGCGCATGAACGGCCTTTTTAAGGTCATACCACAACATCTCAATAGGATTCAGGTCAGGACTTTGGCTAGGCGCCACCCCAAAGTCTTCATTTTGTTTTTCTTCAGCCATTCGGTGGTGGACTTGCTGGTGTGTTTAGGATCATTGTCCTGCTGCAGAACCCAAGTTCGTTTCAGCTTGAGTACACGAACAGATGGTCGGACATTCTCCTTCAGGATCTCTTGGTAGACAGCAGAATTCATAGTTCCTTTTATCACGGCAAGTCTTCCAGGTCCTGAAGCAGCAAAACAGCCCCAGACCATCACACTACCACCACCATATTTTACTGTTGGTATAATGTTCTTTTTATGAAATGCAGTGTTCCTTACGCCAGATATACTTGGACACACACCTTCCAAAGAGTTCCACTTTTGTCTCATCGGTCCACAGAATGTTGTCCCAAAAGTCTTGGGGATCATCAAGATGTGTTGTGGAGAAATTGAGACGAGCTTTGATGTTCATTTTGCTCAGCAGTGGTTTTCTCCTTGGAACTCTGCCATGCAGGCCATTTTTGCCCAGTCTTTTCCTGATGGTGGAGGCATGAACGCTGACCTTAACTGAGGCAAGTGAGGCCTGCAGTTCTTTGGACGTTGTTGTGGGGTCTTTTGTGACCTCTTGGATGAGTCGTCGCTGCGCTCTTGGGGTAATTTTGGGCGGCCGGTCACTCCTGGGAAGGTTCACCACTGTTCCATGTCTTCGCCATTTGTGGATAATGGCTCTCACTGTGGTTCGCTGGATTCCCAAAGCTTTGGAAATGGCTTTATAACCCTTTCCAGACTGATAGATCTCAATTACTTTCTTTCTCAATTGTTCCTGAATTTCTTTGGGTCTCGGCATGATGTGTAGCTTTTAAGGATCTTCTGGTGGACCTTACTGTGTCAAGCAGCTCCTATTTAAGTGATGCCTTGATTGTGAACAGGTGTGGCAATAATCAGGCCTGGGTGTGGCTAGAGAAATTGAACTCAGGTGTGGACAACCACAGTTATAGTATGTTTTATCAAGGGGGGCAATCACTTTTTCACACAGGGCCATGATGGTTTGGATTTTTTTTCACCTTTAATAATAAACACCTTCATTTACAAATTGCATTTTGTGTTTACTTGTGTTGTCCTTGACTATTGTTTAAATTGGTTTGATGTTCCGAAACACTTAAGTGTGACAAACATGCAAAGGAACAGGAAATGAGGAAGGGGGCAAACACTTTTTCACACCACTGTACATATGTATGAGGATGAGAAGTCCAATTTGAGCAGGATTTGGCCATGTGCAGAATCTGGCTGAATTGCACTCAACAGTGGGCTCAAACAGATTAATACCTCAGGCCTTCAGTCTGGTTGTTCCTATATGCAGGCAATATTATCTTTCTTGAGAAATTTCAATACCTAAACGTGATACTCAGTGGTCTAACGTTTACCGTCAGCATGTAGATGTTATTAGGATAAGTTCTGGTGGCATTCAAACTGAATCCAGTGTCTTCTCACCACCGACAACGGATAACACTCTGAGAGCAGCATATTGGGGCTCCGGCCACTAATGGTGTTGTTATCGATGGTGCTTTTTGCCAAGTGGTCTGGCTGCAGCTTGTCTCTCTCTCTCAGTGTAATCCCCATCCTGCTCTTCTTCTCTCGCTGCCCAGTGAAAAAGAACCATCTGTTCAAACCCCAGAGTAGAGCCGGAGATAAAATGCCTGCTGCTCAATCAGATAGTGACTCTCATCCACCCTGTTTCTCGAACACTCTCACCCAGCCCACTCTGTGTTCAAGGATTCGTTTGGCATATGGGTTAGGTGTTAGTGATACTGGTACAGAGAGAGTAAATGCGCTCAGGATAAATGCACTCTGACATCAGGGCAGACATTTTCTCATCTGCCACACTTGGATCAATGTGAGATACGAATCAACTTGTTTCTTCGGTCGTCCTTTGATGAAATATATCCTGATAAATGAGACCGAGCATGTGTCTGCCCCCTGAGTGATTCTGCTCCAGAGACAACACAGATTAGAGAGCTTCTTAACAGGACTGGAATCTTAGAGCCACAACATGCCAACATGAACTCTACGAACCAGTGCCAACTCAGGCCAAAAGTTTTTGCACTTGAACACACCAGAGGGACAACAGCTGACAGCCAATCAGACTAACATTCTGCACTTGCAGCTTTTCCAAACCAGCAGGTTGTGGTTTTGGTCTGCATTCGTATTCAGGAAAAGAAAAAAAATTAATTGGTAAACACAGAGATAAAAAACGATACACCTTCGGAGAAGTGGATTGAGTAGTGACAACGATGAGGAAAGTGACATGGCTTCAAGATAAAGTTATGGTTGTTTTTAGTACTCCGCTTACTGGTGCCACCTCCTGGCGTGGAGACGGGGCAAGTGCAGACATCCATTTGGCTGTCTGATGTGTGAGTTGGTTGTCTGATCTTGATTCAATTCGACACATGATTAGCTAAAAGCCAGTATCCATTTTTATAACATGCAAACTGATTCAGACCCTGCATTATGTGAAATGCATACATTTTATTAAAAAAAAATAAAAATTACGTTTAAATGCATAATGTTAAAAGGTAGTAGTATGAGTAGTATGGTAGAGTATAGTGGTTTCAATGTTTTTGTTATGTAATTATGTCATTTCAGAACTATCAATTAAGCTATCTTAATTTTATGTTGTTTTTCGTTTGAAAATCTAAAGCTATTTAGTACGAGATATACACAAAAACAAAAGAAATCGCTTCTTTTTCAATACTTTTTCACAGCACTGTGGGTAGGGGCTGTGACATAAAGTTTAAAGGCGGAGCTGATCTATATAATTGATTTGGATTATAACATGATGAGTTGTTTAATAGTTGTTTAATACACTTTAATTATATGAAACCTATTATGTCCAAAAGGCTAAAACAGTGGCCTTCATTTCTATCACTTCGTAGCTTTATGATTCTCATAGTTCCAGTACAATAGTAAAGAAGTGATCTTCACAAAAGAAAGACTGATACAAAGGACTGACTTTCCAGCCTGGTTTGTCCTAAAATTCAGCTTCAGTCTTTGGTGCATCCGTAATTGTGTGACTTCAGAAATCATCACAAATTCAGATTTTTCATTCTTATTCTTATCGGTCTCGATGTAAAGAGTGTAGAACAGGAAGTGCAACTCCTTATAAATTAACATGTCAGGAAGATTAATGATGTTTAGAAAGAATAATGCTTATGTCTCAGGGTGTGTGAGCAACAATATGTTTTCCTGATTCGTGAAAAATGCAGACTCTGTGGATTCTTTCCCACCACAGATTTTATCTAACCCCGTTCTCTGATTCATGACTACAGTAAGCACACTACAGTCTGGACGAGAGCTCTGTAAATGGTCTTTCTCACTTCTCATCCCTGTCGCTGTGTCATGTAAAGGTAAAGTCGGACTATGAGCAGCTCAGAGAGACATTGGCGAGTGTAAGTGAGCAGAGGGACTCGGCAAGACGGGAAAAAGATGAGCTCCAAGGCAAACTGGAGAATCTTAAGCAGACCCTAAAGGTGAAGAACATTCACTGTCTCGTCAGTTATATTAACAAGCTGGTAACATTTTAATTGTAGGGCCTACTTACGACAGTCATAACTCATTCATAAGCGTTGGATGAGATGTATTCAAAATACTGGATGCCTTTCCTTTTTTCCAGGAATGACTGAAAACCATTTGGCACACATATTTTCATTCTTTCAGTTCTTTATATTGATTCTCAATGACATTTAAAAAAATATAATTAATTTGTAGAATTTGTTCATGTCTTCAATAAATCCAATTTCAGTAACAGGACTTTTGCCAAATGCACCATCGGCTTCTCCAAAATCAACTTCTCCAAATTCATCATCAACATATTCTTATATTGTATGTCTAAGGAAAAATCCTTATTAATATTTTATCTGTGTGTGTGTGTAGCATATGTGTGAAGCTGCAGAAGCGAGGCAGCAGCTGGAGACAGAGCATGAACAGGCCCTGGAGATCCTCAGCTCCACACAGCAGGAGATCCAGCTTCTGCGAAAGGCAAAGAACTCAAAACACGCATACATATACATACAGCATGATACTTTCCTTAATAGGTACCCACAGCATCTACGTTTCTTGGTTTAGTTTTTTTTTCCTCCACAATTTGGTCACTTGTTGATTCTCACCCACCAGCCAGCCAGCAATCTGACACAGGCGTAGCTGGGGTAGTGGTGGCTTTGTGGTCAAAGGCTCAGAGGGTCATGGGTCATGGGTTCAAGCCCCATCACCACCAAGCTGAGCCTCAGAGCAAGATCCTTAACACTATGTGTCCCAGGGGTGCTGTATCATGGCTGAACCTGTGCTCTGATCCCAAATTCCTAACAAGCTGGAAAAGTGAGGAAAAGTGTTTGTGACTAATAAAGTCCTTTTCTTCTTCTAAGGAGGGTGAGTATGCCATCCCTCCTATCCAGACAGCATGGGCAATTTTGCTGTCTTGGCTCCCGACCACTCATCATCTTTGTCAAGAATTTGAACTCGCAGTCACCTATTTTTATGCATTCTTTAACATTACTGTCCTGAAAAAAAGAACAATACAGAATAAAGCAGAGTAACACACACGTATTATTATTTTTGGATGCCAACTTTATATAATATTCGACCATACACAGTCAGCTTCAAAGTAAATTTCTCTCATATTTTCACTGTGAGATTAAATCATGTCATCTCAGAATGTGGAATGTCTTTGAAACAATTTCCTGCTATCACCTGTGATATAGCAGCTATAAACAGCCATTTCATCACCAGCCTTGCTTTTTCCTTTATCTTAAAGTTAAGACAAAAAAACCTCTCTACAGTTTGTCATGTTACAGAGAAACCACCAAGCAAAAACGCCTCTGTCCTGAGCACTTTCCCATTTTGGAAAACTTAGTTACAGTCCAAAATCATTAAACAAACATCACCTTACAGAAAACTTCATTATATCAACAAATGCACAAATTTGTTTGTTAAATAACAACACATTTTCCTAATCTGTTTATTATTAGCCTGTGGTGTGGTGTGATCACCGTACAAGTCCCTGTGAACAAGCTGTTACTATAGAAACAATGTATAAGTATACATATTAGAACAAGTGCATTAATAAGAAGCCTGTGATTTATGTTACAGCCAGAACATTCAGCCGTGGGATAAAGACTATAAAAAAGATATATATGGTGTGTTTTGTTTCCAGGCTCAGGTTGAGGCTCATAAAGAGTATGAAGAAAAGGTTCATTTGCTAGAGGTAAGATCATGAACTCATCCTCTACTGTAGCTATTTTCCTAAAAGGAGAATGCGAGAGACCACATCTCTCGCATCAACCCAACAGTGTGTTGGGATGAAAATGCATAATTCATTGGTCAGAAATAAAGCAATGGAAAAAATAATCATAAAAATCCCCTAGCAATGGAAATTATTAGATAATTATATAATATAGCAAAAAAGTGATGGAACATGGGTAAGGGTGTTTTTAGGCATGCTACGAAGTGGTAAAACCCTTTTAATACACACATACATTGCACTGTGTATGTGAAAGCAGCCTTAGAGCACTTTACTTTGCATCCCTGCAGACTTCAGAGTGGTCTTGGATAAGATATAATCTCATATAGCTCTCTTTAACAGATTTGCTATACTGAAGCAGAGGCTGATGATAATGATTATGACAGGAAATGGCACAAATAATGAGGAACCTCACTGTGACTGTCTATCATTTGGACTAACTCAACCTTATAATCATTATATAAATGGATTTTGCAATACAGACTGTTCAGTTTAGGAACAGTATAAACAGTCCATTCAGAAATCTGCAGTCAGAGTGAACATAGTAGGTGTGTTTCTTATTTGTGTTGTGAGGTGGTTAGATAATTAGCCTTTAGATAATTAGATTTTTAATACGTGTCTCATATCTGTGCCACATAGCCACTTTATAATGTTCTACATAAGGATTGATGTCCATACTGGATCCATGTAGAACAGCGGTTCTTAACCTGGGGGTCGTGAGAAAACCTTTATTTTGAATGAGTGTACACAGAGAAGCCACTGGTGGATTTTTGGATATCCGTGCACCAAATACCAAGAACTGAGTGAAATGACATTGAAAAAACTCTCTGTGAGGCTGTTTTTTTTAGTGCTGGTGTACCTGAAGAACAAGTATAGAGCCAGACTGATGGTAAAGATAGTTTGCACCTTTTCCTCAGCCCTACTAAGCCTCGACTGGACTACCTCGGATCCTCTATCAAAGCCCAACCATCCCACTGAGTGAGTAGTTCGAAACATTAAAGCTGATTTATATTCTATTAATCTTTATCCATTTAACAGCCGGGGTTGGGTGGGGTGGGCGGGGGGGTGGGGGGGAGTCACAAAACGTCGGGATGCACTCACGAAAAGGTTAAGAACCGCTGATGTAGAAAGCCAAATCACAATGATGTATAATACATTGGGATTTTTTTTGTGCTATTTTTGTCTTCTCCAAACCATAAAGGTCAAAGTTCAAGACCTGGAACAGAAATGCCGGACTCAGAGTGATAAGTGTAACATTCTGTCCAAAGAGTTGGAGAAATTTCACTTGGGTTGGCACACCGATCCTGAGCGCTGTCCAGAAACCACCACGTCACGGAGAGCAATTTATAACCTCCTCAACGAGCTGCAGAGTTGCACTGGAAAAGGTGGGCGGAGCCTCCTGAAAATCAGTTACATTTCCTTTTTCTTTTCTTTTTTTAAAGGAGTTTGTCCTTTAAAAACATTAAAGAATTTCTTCAGATAAAATTTCACACAACATCACACAATTTCTGCTGGAAATGTAGAGTAGTAACAGAAAACATTACTGATGAAAATGACCCGTTATTTTTATCTTTAGTCGAATCGCGGAGTGCGTTAAAATCGCGTAACGCACACCTTGCCGTGGATTATTCCGCGTATACCATGGGCACTTGCCTGCATGGACTAATTAAAATTGTCATTGATGTTTGCAGTGTAAAATTTGACTGAAAAGATAAAAATAATGGTTAATCTTCATCAGTTATTTTATATACAGGTCAATAGAGCAAGAATTCTGCCTGCTCTAAACCATACACAGAGATAAAGTCGCATGATGAGATTGCTTTTATTTGAATGGATTATAATAAATAGTTAATAAGAGAGAGAGAGAGAGAGAGACGTCCAGCCAATCAGAATTGACATTCTGACAGACCATGGTATAAACATGTATAATTTGTATATCTGATCTATATTATTTGTGTGTTTATATACTGTATTATGTAATTATTTTTGTGATATAATACTGCTGTATGATGACTAAAGACAGTTTTTTTTTCTTCCAAAATTTGTGTAAAACAGTGACAGAATAAAAACTATGGCAAAAATGACAGCATAAAAGCTTGAATCTTTTTGAACCTCTATAAGTGAATGAATGAATTATTTCTGTGAGTTATGAAGCATGCAGCTTAATGAAACATTCTCTCTCATATAAATTGAACCCAGAGCGTCTCTCTCAGGTGACTGTCGAGGCCCGGCGGTGATTGACAGGCGCTGGCGTTTGGCTGTGTAACTCTATGTTGTGCAGGTGATGACAGATCTGCAGGTTCTCCGCTAATCTCTGAGCTCCTCCAGCCACTGCAGGTCAGCAGAGATACACCTGAGACGTCGTTGCACATCGACATCGCCATAACCGCGAGACCACAATTAATGAGCATCTCAGAGGTGTGTTAGTTTTCTACAAATCTCTTCCACTTTAAAAGTCCTGTAATCATTCATATTGCTTGTAGCAAGCGCTACTGTCAGCACGTGTAAGTGTGGCCTGTCCAACATTTTATTATTTTTCTTGCTCCAGTAGGAAACCATTGTAGCCACTGTATTTATAGCTTCTAAAGCTAACTAGTTCAGCACAAATTATATAATGCACTATGTGTAAATAGGTTACTTGATGTACGTTACATGCTCGGCTTCAAACTAGTTTAGTTGGCAGAATAACAAAACAAGCTATCTGTACTAGCTAGATATGCTCACCAGAGGCACTAATGAGGCATTCTGCTACTTCTTTTCAAGCTTAATTGTTTTTGTATCATCTCTATACAAATTCAATGACAGGTGATATTTCACAGGATAAGACTGAAACCACGTGTTGTGCCTCAAATTAAGTAATAATCTCTAATCACAGATGGATGATGAGGTGAGTCCAGCTCCAAGGTCCAAGGCAAGATACACAGGACAAGTTCGTCTCTGCACGGCCCGCTACAGGTACAGACGTTTTTTTTTTTTTTTTTTTACTTTTGATGTTGGATGTTTAAAAAAAAAAAAACAATGAAAAATATCTGCTGTCATTTGAATAATAAAAAAATTTATTATGCTTTAATCTGATGTATGTAAGTGTGTATGTGCATATTTGATTATATCTTTTCATGTGACAACACTGAAGAAATGACACTTTGCTACAATGTAAAGTAGTGAGTGTACATCTTGTATAACAGTGTATATTTGCTCTCCCACAGCCATTAATGTCTATACAGCTGGTAACAAAAGTGAGTACATCCCTAAGTGAAAATGTCCAAATTGGGCCCAATTAGCCATTTTCCCTCCCCGGTGTCATGTGACTTGTTAGTGTTAAAAGGTCTCAGGTGTGAATGGGGAGCAGGTGTGTTAAATTTGGTGTCATTGCTCTCACACTCCCTCATACTGGTCACTGGAAGTTCAACATGGCACCTCATGGCAAAGAACTCTCTGAGGATCTGAAAAAAAGAATTGCTCTAGGGTTAGATGGCCTAGGCTTTAAGAAGATTGCCAAGACCCTGACACTAAGCTGCAGCATGGTTGCCAAGACCATACTGTGGTTTAACAGGACAGGTTCCACTCAGAACAGGCCATGGTTGACCAAAGACGTTGAGTGCACGTGCTCAGCGTCATATCCAGAGGTTGTCTTTGGGAAATAGACGTATGAGTGCTGCCAGCATTGCTGCAGAGGTTGCAGGGGTGGGGGGTCAGCCTGTCAGTGCTCAGACCATACGCTGCATCAAACTAATCTGCATGACTGTTGTCCCAGAAGGAAGCCTCTTCTAAAGATGCACAAGAAACCAAGCAAACAATTTCCTGAAGACAAGCAGACTATGGACATGGATTACTGGAACCATGTCCTGTGATCTGATGAGACCAAAACAAACTTATTTGGTTCAGATGGTGTCAAGCGTGTGTGGCGGCCAACAGGTGAGGAGTACAAAGACAAGTGTGTCTTGCCTACAGTCAAGCATGGTGGTGGGAGTGTCATGGTCTGGTGCTGCATGACTGCTGCCGCCACTGGGGAGCTACAGTTCATTGAGGGGACCATGAATGCCAACATGTGCTGTGACATACTGAAGCAGAGCATGATCAGTATGCAGTATTCCAGCATGAGAACGACCCCAAACACACCTCCAAGACGACCACTGCCTTGCTAAAGAAGTTGAGGGTGAAGGTGATGGACTAAACCCTATTGAGCATCTGTGGGGCATCCTCAAAGGTGGAGTAGCACAAGATCTCTAACATCCACCAGCTCTGTGATGTCGTCATGGAGGAGTGGAAGAGGACTCCAGTGGCAACCTGTGAAGCTCTGGTGAACTCCATGCCCAAGAGGGTTAAGGCAGTGCTGGAAAATAATGGTGACCACAACAAATATTAACACTTTAGGCCCAATTTGGACATTTTCACTTAGGAGTGTACTCACTTTTGTTGCCACGGCGGTTTAAAAAAAAAAAAAAAAAAAAAAAAAAAAAAAAAAAAAAAATAATAGATATATATATGGAGGGGAATATGTATATATATACATATTTTTTTTTTTTCATAAAAGCAATAAAACGTAACTCCAAGTGTTCCCTTTATTTTTTTGAGCAGTATATATTTTGGTTACGGTGTATTGTCATTTTGATCTGTTCATTTTCTTTGATTTTTAAACTTTAACTTTAAATAAATGTTAAATTGTATTGAATTGCAGGAATATTTTCACATTGTTGGGGAAATATCTCAAACTGAAATATCCGTTTCTCTCCATGGGGATGTTTTAATGTTTTACATTTGTGCAGCTACTGCTTTTGGACAGAGCTTTTTTGTTTATTTTGAAGCATTTTTAATTGGAACTGTCGCACTCTCATTCTCTGAACAGTTATAATCCTTACGATGGACCCAATGAGCATCCTGAGGCTGAGCTGCCTCTTGTTGCTGGGAAATATCTCTATGTGTACGGAGACATGGATGATGATGGATTCTATGAAGGTGAATCACATTCTCACATTCTCAAATCTTTGGCTTGTTTTGATCAAATGGTACCTTGGTTGTATTTTTAGGAATGCTTTAGCTGTAAATATCCACGACTCCCAAGCACGTGTATAATTAAATAAGTAATTTGGGTTGAGTTTAATGTCATTCCTCAGCAAGGGTTTAATAAGTGCTTCTTGAAGGCCTGACAGATTAAACCGCAAATCGGCAAGCACCCTGCAGCTACCCGGCCGGGTGAAAAAAACAAACAAACACAGTTTCAAAGCGTCTTTTCACTGAGTCACTTACTCTGGTTTTATCACAGTTTCACAGTTCACGCTAAGTAAATTCTCTATCTTTAGATCATGGTTTAGAGCTCTGGATTCAAACTGAACTGTGGAGATTTGGTCATTGTACACAGAGTTGCCATTTTACTTTATATTCGCATATTGTATGTGTAAAATGACTGACTGTAGTCCATCTGTTGCTTTACAATGTATTACCCCTCTCTACCCATCCATCAGTGTAAAATGTGCACCACTGACCATGGGCAATATTCATGAAATAATTTATGTACCAGTAAGAGTTGTTCTAAGTGGCACAGAAAGTTTCTTCTTAAAAATTTCTTCTTCATCCTAGTTCATGAAACCACTGAGGAAGAATTCTTAAGATGCTTTTTTATTTCATTGTTTTCGTTAATGACTCACTCCGTAGTCATTGAACTACACATGCAAAAAAACCCAAAAAAACACAACTATTTCTCATTTAGGATTTCTCTGATTTCAGAGCTATTTGAGATGGGCAAATGGGTTTTCCAGAGGTCTCCCAGGTTGTTTCTTCATGACGTAATCTGAGGCAGTGATTTTATTTTCTAATATATTAAATAAACAGGCTCATTTGCAATGTGCAATCAAATCAATTGTGCATGCAGCTAGTTGGGTGTGTTGTGCATGATTTCCAGTGAATAATTGTATCAATGACAAGTTCTGCTGCATGAAAGATGCAATCGTCTGCAAACCCTGTTAGTGAATCAGCTAGGGCTTTTAGAAGGTGTTTATCAAGTTTTTGCACAGGTTTTTCACTCTCAGCTTGAGTACATCAGGATTTTAGATTGAAAAAACAATGAATTTGAATAGGACACAATTTTCTCCAGACTCGACAGTTAGGAGTTACTTTTAGTCTTAAGATTCTTTGTGAATATGTCCCCTATTGGGTGGTGGACCCTCCCTATTGATGTACTGTAGGGGGGTCATTACATTCAATATGTAGGCCTACAACGTTATGTGTTCAATATGCCAGAAGTAGAGCATTTATATTATATAATCTTCGGTTGTTTTTCATGAGTCATGTGTTGCTGTTGTGAAGTGTGAGTCAGACCTCATCTTCTATGATTCTTCCAGGAGAGTTGCTGGATGGCCAGCGTGGCTTGGTCCCTTCTAATTTTGTGGAGTTTGTCCAGGACAAGGAGAAGCCATTGGTGGATGGAGCAGAGGACCTGGGGCAGCTGGAGCATGGCCGTTTAAGCCTGACAGCCATAGATGGAGGTATTTCCCTGGACAGCCTAAGCGTCGACTCTCTTGGGCCATGCAGTAACGGGACTGGCACTCTGGATACTGAGGAGCTGGCTGATGACATTGTGCCTTACCCGAGAAAAATCAACTTAATCAAACAGCTGGCAAGGAGCGCCATCGTGGCTTGGGATCAACCTCTAGTGCCCCTTGGTTGGGGCAACATCAATGGCTACAATGTTTTAGTGGACGGGGAGGTTCGCGCTACTGTGCCCTTCAGTGGCAGGACCAAACTCCTGGTGGAGAAGCTGGATCTAGCCACCTGCACATACCGCATGTCAGTGCAGAGTGTGACGGACCGAGGTTTGTCGGATGAGCTCCGCTGCACCATGCTGGTGGGACGGAATGTCACGGTGGCTCCGACGGGCCTGCGCTTGGACGACATCATGCGTGACTCAGCGGAGCTCTCCTGGCTCCCCAGCAACAGCAACTACTCGCACACAGTGTTTTTGGATGGAGTTGAGCATGCCGTGGTGAAGCCATGCTGTTACAGACTGCGCTTCAGCAACCTGAAAGCCACCACCGTGTACAAGGTGAGGGTGGTGGCCAAACCACACCAGGTGCCCTGGCACATGCCACTGGAGCAGCGAGAGAAAAAGGAAGCCGGGGTCGAGTTCTGCACACAGGCTGCAGGTCAGATGCAACTTGTATAATTTATCTACAGCTATACCTATTTGATATTGAAAAGATATAGAGCACAATTGAAATGAGCAACAGTTGGAATAGATCACTTCATAATACTGACAAAGATAGCATCGTAGCCCAGTGAGCACAAAGGGTTAAGGCCAATGTAACTTGGTGATATATTTCAGTTCCATCAGTTCGAAATACAGACCCCTTTTTAAAAACTTTTAAAAAGTAGTCGTTGTTGAATAGTTTGGAGCAGATAGGAAATGGTGGTGAAACTTCACGAGTGAAGAAAGAGAGAGATGGGAATTTATAGTAGTTAACTAGCAAAAATGTGGAATTTAAGGCATGGGCTTTCTTCCAACTTGATCATGGCAGACTACAAGCAATTTAAAATGGTCTAATAAATGTTTTGGTCAGGATGACCATACCTGATTGTTTTTGTCTTGATCTTAACTTCATCCTTCCTCGCAGAGAATGCACACATAGCCTTGAAGCATTTTTCCTTGAACAACCCTAATAAAATGTTCTTACATTTTATAAAGCCATGCCCATCCATAAATTCCAAGCAGATCCTGAGATTACCATATTTATGTTGCAAGATTGCATTCCCAAAAAGTAGTTAATACACATGCAGTCTGTTAAATGTAATTTGCATTTTAATAGAAATCTGTTCAGCAGGGAATCGGTGTTTACAGACAAATTTCACAAAAATGATATTATACATGGACTAACTAATAAAACAACAGTGTATAAATGTATTGCATTTACAAGATATTATTTAAGTACATTAAACACCTAATTGTATTAACCAACCATTAACTTGAGTTAATTAGCCAGTCTCAAGGGCTTTTCCCTTATCAAGGAAAGTGTAAAGCACTTGTATATCGATCCATAAAATCGACTATTACTTTTGGGCAGGCAGTGTCCTGAACCAGGAGGACGCTCTGTTCCAAACAGCACTGATCCAGCTGGATTGCATTATCTGTCCCTTACAGGCCCTCCTCTGCCTCCCAATGAGGTGCAGGTCCAGTGTGGACAGGCTCCAGGGATTCTTCAGGTCCACTGGAAGCCTCCATTGTTGACGCCCATGGGGACCTCCAATGGTGCCAACGTCATTGGCTACGCAGTGTGCACCAAGGGCCAGAGGGTGAGCGCATGAATCACTGCACATTCGTCATTATCAGCCGTGCTTATGTAATACATACAAACTGCAAGCCAACAGTGAGTAGATCAGAAAATGTTTCAATCATGATGTAGACCAGTGACTCCTGGAGAGTTTATATTAACTTATATTTAAGTTGAGTTTATATTATTAACCCTGGCTTGTCATAACACTGATTGACTTGATTAGAATTAACATGACTCTTGGCTCAAGGCTGGGAAATGCTGTTTTAGGTAATACTTGTACCCTCTGTTGGAGAATATAAGTCATTACAACTAATCATCTAACAGCAGGGTAAACAAAATTATCTACTTGCTATTCTCATGCTCAGATAGATTGGTACCATTGATTCTATGAGTGCAGTGAATTCCAAATCTGACAGCACAGTGGTACTTTTCAATGCAAAATTATACTTATGTCTACCTCTTAACTAAGACCCTCTGTTAGAGCAGACTCCCAGACAATATGGCATTTTCCTAAAGCAAAGTCCTAAATGTTCTGCCAAAACCCAGTTGGATGTGCACAATTGATGCAAACTTTACTATACAGTAATTAGGCCACTTCATCCAAATACTAACCAAAGGTGAGTGAATGATTTTATGCATAAAAAAGAAATTTCAATTGTGCTGGTGACTTTATACTATTACAGTTGAATATTCATTACTTTGAATGGAACATTCATAGTGTATTTAACAGAATCAATACAAATGTCTAAAAAATTTATTAATCCCTGACTCATAAAAGTTATTACCATTGTAAAGATGAGTAATTAATTAAATCAAACAAGTTTTCATTGTGAAAATGAAGAGGATACATCAGAAAACTGAGGCCCTACAAACATCTAGACTTGTTATTGGTTTCAGATTGCTGAGGTGTTGTACCCAATGGCTGACTTTGCAACAGTGGATCTGAACTGTATCCAGTGTTTGGAGGCCCGTGAGGTCGTGGTCAGGACTTTATCAGCACAAGGCGAAAGCCAGGACTCACATGTCGCCGTCATTCCTAACAACCTGCTCGTGCCTCCACCCCAAGTTCACCTTCCACCTCACCACATGCCCCAGCCCTTGCCTCCATGCACTGCACTCCCACCTCCAATGCAGCCTCTTCCCCGTCATGCTGGCCCTGATTCAAGTTCCCATCTTCAAACACTTCCCATTCGCCCAAATCAGCCAGTTGCTCATCTTCAGCCTCATCCTCTACCCCATCCTACTCAGCCATCTCCACCTCACCTCCAGCCTCTACCTGCTCACCCTTTTCCCCAGCCCCAGCCTACCATTCCAATACATCAGCCCACAATCCCAATACCTCAACCCACCATCCCAATGCCTCAACCCCACATTCCCCAGTTGGCCCTTCCCCAGCCACAGAGACCACCAAGTGCCAGAGAATTGGAAACCAAAGAGCAGGTACTGGGCATGCTTCACCCTGGTGGGGGTCCTGCACAGCCATGGGAGCCTTTGTGTTCTGGCCTTCCCCCAGCTCTCCCACATGGACACACTCTCGAGGCACCGCCATGCCCTAACCGCCGCTCACCTTCTCCTCAGAGAATCCTCCCCCAGCCCAGAGGCACGCTCATTCCAGATACAATGGCCAAAGCCATCGCCCGTGAAGCTGCCCAAAGAGTGGCTGTAGAGAGCGGGCGGGTGAGTGCTGACTGATGCAGTAAAATTGTTTACTTAAGAATATGTGTACTGGGGCCTCATTAGGATTCATGTCACACTACAAAATCTGTTGGAATGCAGCAGACGTGGTTACTAAGGTTTCTGAAAGTATTTTGCTGTATATAGATGGAGAGGCGAAGTCAGGGCTTTCACTCTCAAAACTCAGATGAGGAAGAGGATGAGGAAAGCTATCAGTCTCGCAGAAGAGGAGAATCTGTGGATGACTTCCTTAGGGGCTCAGAACTGGGCAGGCAGGTACGGGAGCCCAATATCACGTGATGTTGCTCTAGTAAGGCAAAAAGCAGTACTTGCAAATTTTTGTCAAATTGTATATTTAGTGTGTATATATTGTTTTGTTTAAATAATGAATAAGAACCTTACTATTAGCCATTGATTATATATTGTTGACCCTTTGCTAGGCTCTGTCTAGTTTCTAAAGCTTTAAGCTTTCAAGGACAGCATATCAACAATGGAGGTTTCAAGAATTTACTCTTAGAATAGGAAAAGAAGGTTCCTCCATGAGTTTTTTGGATGGTTAACAGTACTAGTTTTTAAGTGCTACTACAGGTAATATTTTCTAAATGCGGAATTCAGAGGGACAAACCAAGTTACCGTTTAGGGTGGCAGATGGAATTTTTTTGTTCTTGAATACATAATATACCATTGAAACAATATATCTGACATTTCAGTTTGTAGACGGGGAGGTCTCCTCTATGCATTTTAAGGCTATGTTTATACATATCTTAGCATCATAGGCAAGTATAAATATTACAATTCCCAGTTAAAAAAAAACAGTAACTTGATTGTGTGATCCCTGTAAATGAGATAGAAATTAAAGATCTTTTAGAGATGAATAGAAAGGTCTTTGAGAAATAAAACATCTGGAACAGTTTGGTTCTAGTGTGCCAGGGAGGGATTACGTGCATATATTTACTGTGAATGGTTCTTGCGATATAGTTAGTTCCAGTGTAAGCTAGCAAATAGTAATTAGGCTGTCACCATTCTCCATTTCACATTAATTAGCAATTTTTTTTATTTTTTTTAAGACTTAGCTGGCTAGCCACAAACTTGTTAGCTTGCTAGCTACATATTGTAGAGCATGGTGATGTTGTCCTCCCATTGTTTATACCATTTCATGCCCCCTCTGTAAAATTTTAAGATATTGGCGATGTGATTGACAAGTATGCCATGCACAATATTGTTTGTTATGCATAGTTCCAGTCGTTAAAATTTAATTGGTCAATAATTGATTTTTAAGAGGGGGGTTTAGTGAAGGGTCAGTTGTCTAGCTACAACATACTTCATTGGACATCAAATAAGCGTTGATGTAATTTTTTTCTTTCAGTCTATGAGCAGCTACTGAGCTCTGCCTTAGTAGGGTAGCTGTGGTTCAGATGAAGACTTCTGACAAAACCTGAATAACCGAATATTCAGGTTGAGCTTCGCTGTTTTTGTGCTGTACTCTGAATGGATGTTTCATTGCCACAGTCCCATTACAGTCACAGTGAAGATTACCAGACAGAAAGCAGCCGAGGTTCAGACCTATCTGATATTCTGGAGGAGGATGAAGAGGAGCTGTACTCTGAAATGCAACTGGAGGATGGACGACGGCGCAACTCACACAGTGCTCTTAAGGTGGGACCTGATACGACTGAAACAATTGGAGTGACCCAAGCTGGCTTTCCATTCAAATGTTTCGCAATTTAAACCTTTTTTTTTCTTCAAAATGTTGCCAAACGAAAATGTAAATACATTTGTTTCCATCATGGTGATGTGAAAATCCTTAATGTGGTATGAAAGTAATTAAGGGGAAAGACTCTTAAATAACCAATAAAAAGCGCACAGCTGCTTTTTACCTGTGTAAAGAAAGAACAGCAGCATTATGGAGAGATAGGATGTTTGATGTTCAATCTATTTCTCTATTCATCTTCAAAACTTGATTTATCTTGGTCAGGATTATGGTGATGTTCCTTGATGTTGCTTTCATTAATGAAATTGTTAAAAAAAATTTAGTTTATTTGTCTAGCCAAATAGTTCTGAAACATGCGACTTAAATCCTCATCATTCACTGACTGATGATTCATGCGTCACTCATATACACTACAGTGTCCTCCACTAATATTGACACCTTTGATAAATATGAGCAAAGAATGCTGTGAAATATTGTCTTTATTGTTTAACCTTTTGATCATTCGTTAAAAATGGAGTGGCTATGGGGTGGCTGTGGCGCAGATGGTAGAGTGGATTTTCCACTAATCGTAGGGTTGGTGGTTCGATTCCCAGCCTGGATGACTCCACATGCTGAAGTGCCCTTGAGCTGAACCCCAAGTTGCTCCCGATGGCAAGTTAGCGCCTTGCATGGCTGCTCTGCTACCATTGGTGTGTGTGAGAATGGGTGAACAAGACACAGTGTAAAGCGCTTTGGATAAAAGCGCTACATAAGTGCGCCATTTACCATTTAAAGAAATTCACAAAAATACTCTGCTCTCATGGATATCAAATAAAACACAAGTTTATAAAGAAAAAACTTTGTTAAATATATGTGTGACAATTATTGTCACACTTTTTTTCAATACATTTTGCTACCTCACTTTGCCAAGATAAGAGCTCTGAGTCTTCTCCTATAATGACGGAAGAGGTTGGAGCATACATAGCAAGGGATCTGAAACCATTCCTCAATACAGAATCTCTCCAGATTCTTCAAATTTGAGGACCATGCTGGTGGACTGTCATCTTTTCACCCCACAGGTTTTCTATGGGGTTCAAGCCAGGGGACTGGGATGGCAGGACGTTGATTTTGTGGTCAGTAAAGCATTTTTGTCTTGTGTTGTGATTTTGATGTATGTTTTGGATCATTGTCCTGCTGGAAGATCCAACCACAGCCCATTTTAAGCTTTCTGGCAGAGGCAGTCAGGTTTTCATTTAATATCTGGTGATATTTGATAGACTCCATGATGCCATGTATCCTAACAAAATGTCTAGGTCCTCTAGCAGAAAAACAGCCCCAAAACATTAAAGAGCCTCCACCATATTTAACCGTGGGCATGAGTACTTTTCCATATGGCTACCTCTCTGTGTGCACCAAAACCACCTCTGGTGTTTATTGCCAAAAAGCTCTATTTCGGTTTCATCTGACCATAGAATCTGATCCCATTTGAAGTTCCAGTAGTGTCTGGCAAACTGAAGACGCTTGAGTTTTTTATGAGAGTAGAGGCTTTTTTCTTGAAACCCCTCCAAACAACTTGTGGTGATGTAGGTGACCTTTGATTGTAGTTTTGGACACTTTCTGAACGCAAGACTCAACTAACTTCTGCAATTCTCCAGCTGTGATCCTTGGAGACTTTTTGGCCACTCGAACCATCCTCTTCACAGTGTTATAACCCTGTGAAACAGGAAGTCATTTTTGAACAATTTCCTGTCACTAGTCACCTGTCACGTCTCGTGACGTAAGGAAGATAGGATGGATGCAAACGCAGTTTGACAGTTTTATTAAAGAGAGACACAGGCAGGTAAATACAAATCGTGATTCAACGATTCAAACGTAATCCAAAACATGCAAAAGGTCAGGTGATCGGCAAACAGGCATACATGGGGCAAGACGGGTTTAGTTGTCGTCACGAGATACAGGGTCCATATACCAAACATGATATATAATCAAACACGAGAGACTGGGAGCGGAGAAACCAACGTGAACTAAACAAACGAATCTGGACTATGACTATGGTAAACTATCGTAAGGACTCTAAACTAAGTATCTAATATTCCGTGCGTTGTGTTGGGAGGCTCGCGCTATATATATACGAACATAATCAGCCTCGTAATGGCTGACGGCTGAGTGCAGTTCAGACACACATGAAACAATAGCCAATGACAGAACAGGGAGTAGACATAACAAACATAACAAATGCATGTGTCCAACTGTCACAAATGTCAACAAAGGAAAAGCAGGTGCTCGCGCACTTTTCTTGTCCACGCGCGCTCACATGTTATCCAGCATGCTGCTTAAAGGGGAAATCGTGACATCACCCAGATGCACACAATTTTTTATACCTCAATGGGAATATGCGTAAAATATATTTTCCTAATATGAATTCATAGGGCTGCCAATAATTGTTACACACCTATATTTAGGATTTTTTGTGATAAACCTGTGTTTTGTTTGCAATTGTTTGATGTCCATGAGAGTATTTTTTGTGAATTTTGGTAACAAAACATCAAAAGGTTAAGCAATAAAGACAATTTTTCACAGTCTTCTTTCCTCACATTAATTGTATGATGTATTTGATTTATGCATAATTTGTTGAACATTCTGAGGTTGATAGTTTTGTGCTGTAGAATACTAAGTAGCATCTTTTTCATCTGTTGTCTCTTCTGCTATAAGGTTGGAGGCAACGTTTCATCTTCAGGAAGGCTGGATCGGGACCCAAATCGGAGGCCAGCTCATGGGGGTCCTCAACCCCAGCGCAGACCACTCATGGTCCCCTCTATTGGTCAGTGAACCCCAAGTTTGTCACATGACTCGGTTCAGCACTGCTCAACAGTTTATCATAGATCTTCAGCTAATTCCAACTCTTGCTCAAGTTCAAAGGTCAAAAATGTTTAGATTATAAAATTGTTTTCTGAAAGGGCACAGTCTCAAGTTACTAAAGCTTTTCTTAGGGATATAGACAGTACTTGTGTAGCCCTCTCTGCCTCATCTGCTTAACTGGACGACTTGTTAGGCAAGGCCGTGCAAAGTGCTGTGGTCTGTTCATGGTAACAGCTCTTTGGTTGGTGTTTCCCTCAGAGATAACCACTGAGAGTAACAGTGAGGGGAACCGTTCTCCGGTCATGGAGGATGTTTACTATGGCCGTGTAGCGCGGCACAGGACATGGTGTTCACGGAGGCATGGTGGCCACAGGCCTCCTTATGGTATGTGTTGCAGCTCCGTGTTCTGCCAAAGCACAGTGAGACAGAAGAGCAAGAAAATGCCATGAGCAAGTTTCTGAAACGCATGAGGTTGAAACGCTGGACTGCCAAGATGGAGGCTTGCATTAAGACTTAAGGGATGCAAACTAGGTACAAGATGGTTGCCCTTGATAGTAAAGTGTTCGCTTCCCGCTCAGAGAATGTTCTTCCCTGTTGCACCAACCTGCCATAAGATGCTTGCTAAACCCTTCCCTTCCCATCTCAACTTCAGGCTTTTACGTTGGCTGTGCATGATATTAGGGAAAACATTAACGGTAGTGCCTTCCACTAAACTGTAACCAAATTGTAATCCAACAAAGTTATGTTTCACAGGTGATAGAAAACTTACTGTACATTCCATTTTGCATTGCATCAGCTTTCCAGAATGTACATGGGGCACATTTACTAGTTCCTCTTTGGCACAGCCTAGTAAGTTGTGGAAGATGTATGGTGTGCATCTTAAGATGTAAAGTTATCCAGGACTAATCAGAACCAAGACTAGTTTTCTTCAGCTCCTGTTTAGTGCATGGTTAAAGTAGTGTTTTTTTCTGCCCATGTTTTCATTTATTGAACTCCCAGTGAAACACATTTGGCTTGCAGCTTGTGTGATATGTTTCCATTGGAGTGTATTCTACCATTTCATTGCATCACCACATGTTTGTCTGTTACGCCACACAAAGATTTAGTAATAAGGAATGAATTGCAAATGAAGAATGTTTGAACGTGCTTACACTCAAACCATTGGTCAGTGGTCATTGAACAATTATAAATGACCTAAAATTACCTCATGTTTAAAGATTTGAATGTATGAAAGCATGTGAAATCAGATTTCCTGAAGGTTGATTCACACGCACGTTGACCTAACACAGGAAACAAAATTCTGGAAATAATCAAAAATGACCTCACCAACATTTTTCAGTCTTCTATCCATCATTTCTCAGGAGGTTACAGGGACCGAGGACGGCGGTCTCCTCCACACTACGATGAGTCCGAATCTGAAGACCCCTTCCGTATCTTTGTAGCATTGTTCGAGTATGACCCTCTCTCCATGTCCCCAAACCCAGATGCTGCTGATGAAGAGCTTCCTTTTAAAGAAGGACAGATCATCAAGGTGAGGCGTCAAGGCAGAGAGTCACAGCTGATGAAATTTGATCATCCAGCCATTGTAATTAAGATCTTCCTTGCTGTTCTACTCCAACCTCTCTTACAGGTGTATGGGGACAAAGACACGGATGGGTTTTATCGGGGAGCGATCCATGGCCGGTCTGGACTCATTCCCTGTAACATGGTGTCAGAGATACAAGCCGAGGATGAAGAGACTATGGATCAGCTCATGAAGCAGGGCTTTCTACCCTTAAATACCCCAGTGGATAGAATAGGTAGTGCATCTTCAAACATCCACAGTTTGACTCTTTCTTTTGCAAAAATTTCTATTCATTCTTTCATTTTCAGTAAATTCATTATCCTAGTCAAGGTGGTGGTGGATCCAAAGTCTATCCTGGGAACAATGGTTGTGAGGTGGGAATACACCCTGTTTGGGACACCAGTCCATCACAGGGCACCATGCACAAATACATTGAGACATTGTTTCACACCTAGTAGCAATTGAGAGTATCCAATCCATCTACTGATATGTTTTTGGAAGGGAGAAGAGTGGGAGGAAACTGGAGAACCCTATGGAGAACCCACACCAATCTCAGTAGCAGCCACAAACAATAAACTCACAAGCATTAAACCAGGCCCAAGATGGAACCATGGACCCTTTAAGGTGGATTTTTTGAGGCAGCAACACTACTCACAGTACCACCCAGATATTTATAAGTTGCTTTTCATGCATCTGTAGCGAAACACTTCCTTTGCAAATCATTGGACACTTTAGTGGCATTCCACTAAAAAAAACAAGCACTTTTAGCTGCCAAGAGTGAATTGCATGTGGAGTTATAGGCTAGACAAAATATCTTTTTTTTTTTTTTGTTAATGTTACTTTAAATTAACTATAGTGCAGCATGTTGAATTCTTGATTGTGGTCGTTTAAAAGATGCTGATCATTTTCTATAACAGCTCTGATAGCCCTTCTGGTTGCTAGGCAAATCAAATTGTCTTCTGCTGGTAACAAAACAACCAACAGGACAGTCATTGTGCTGTGGTAATCATGTTTTAGTTGTTTTGCATTGATCTGAGTGTTTGGTTTGAACATCACCGTGGAAATGACTCAAGACCCACACCACATAAAACAGTTTGATTGGCTGCCTCCTTGTAATATTAGATTTTTTGGATAAAGTTGAGAAATTCTTAATTTTTCTGCCCTTAGCATGTGCTTCATGCCAACCTTGCACCCACATTGGTCTCTGCAGGATGTTCACACGTCTTTTAGGGCAAACTAACAACAAAGTGCCTGAACTCTGGTTCCTGTCTGTGCTTCACATGTTCTTCCTTGTTCATATGGATTCCTTTGGTTCCTCTATCTTTACTTCCACCACCCAGTAGCAGATCAACTGACAGACTAACTGGCATAGGCAGAGTGTATGCCCACTTTGTGCCCAATTATTCCTGCCATGGTCCTGAATTAACCTATACCCTGACCTTCTATTACTTCAAGACTTTCATGAATAAGAGATACTCTCATTGCTTCTTTTCTGTAGAGCACAGTCGAAAAGGCGGCCGGCACCCTGTGGCTACTAGAAGAATGGTTGCTCTTTATGACTATGACCCCAGGGAGAGTTCACCAAATGCAGATGTTGAGGTGTACACACACACACACACACACACACACACACATCAAATACATTCTCAGTCTTTCACTTTGCTAACACATATGATGCTCTGTGATACAGGCGGAGCTGACATTCTGTGCTGGTGATATCATCGCTGTATTTGGGGAGATAGATGAAGACGGTTTCTACTATGTAAGTTACTGACTCTTAGAAAGAAAGAAACCTTCCAGGGGTCTTTAAGGGTTCTTATGGTGGTAACATTTTTTTAGGAAAGCTTTATCGACTGAGCCAATGTACAATCCAAAATCCAGACCCAAAAGGTAGAGCAGGCAAAGGTCAAAACATGATCAGGCATCAAACACACACACAAGAGAACCAAAGGATTATCAGGATAATCAGATAATAAGAGCCGTCAAATGAACAGGCAAAGGATCTAGACAGATTCAAACACTTGTGCAATTAGAGAATTGGCGAGACTTCGTAATTAACGACTAAAAACCATCAGCGTAATATAAGGAAATGAGGACATGAACATGAAATTCAGTTCAGAGTTTATGGTAGAACTCTGGAGAATGCTAGTGAAGAAGTCACAGAATCTTCAAGGGTTCTCCCAGGGGAACAACCAAAGAGCATATTAGGGCTCTAGGTTAAACATACAGCTGAGTCCATCACATTGGCTTGCCTCAATCTAAAACATTTCAGAAACACTTTGTATGTTTAAAAAAGTGGTCATTAGATTCAAATAGATCCAAGGCAGAATATTTATGCTCATATTTATGAATCAAACACATACATGAGTGAAAAGTGGTGATTGTTTTCCAGTGAAATGTGTTAACATGGCTAACCTCCTTTCAAAGAAATAAAAAAAAAGACAATATATATATATATATATATATATATATATATGTTAACATACACTTACATATTTGGCATCACGTCAGATTAAGGATTAAGAACCAAGAAACAAGAAATAGGCCAATAAATAAATAAATAAAGGAACAAAAAACAACCCAGCAAATGGTGGACGTCCCCTGGATGTTGCGAACGTCCACTTAGGTCCGCATGTGGTCCAGTTTATATTGTTTGCTGGCGGACGTTCCAAGGACATCAGAGGATATCAAATCATAACACTACTGAATGTATCCATTTCAGCGAAAGTCCCCTAAGCATCCTGAATGGCCGCTGGACGTCCTGTGAACGTCTCCTTGAACATCCGTAGGACGTCAAGGGGACCCTACACATAGACGTTCGGCGGACCTGCGTAGAGGCCATTTAGGGGACGTCCTGGGGACCTTTTTTTGTCAGCTGGGAAATGGCTTGGTAATGATTAGGTGACAAACACTGAAATAATACTTCACACAAGACAAATTCTACTAAATATACACACTAATCAACGGGAAATTGAAAGCAGGTGTGACACATGAAGGAGACAGCCAATGACAGGAGACAGAGACAGGACATAAACCAAAACAAAAAACACACGTGTCAAAGTAAATAAAGCCATGTCAACCCTGAAGCTCGCGCTATCGCACTACGGACAGGTTAAGCATGCTGAGTGCCGGAGGGGGAAGTACCTGACCCTTGAAACACACATTGTCTTATCCTTCTACAAATGACACAAAAGGACAGATGCCAGAACTGTAAATTTAGAGTTTTTGGTTTGATTCAAAGGGTTACAGCTTTTCATTTAACCGTGTTTCCTATTCAGAGAAAACATAGCAGGAAACCAGTCGAGCAGTACGAATGTGAAACACTTTAAATACACGGTGTCCCAAAAGTATACATACATAGGGGACTATGTACAGCAGCACCACGTCGATTGGTACTTCGTCAGTGGATGCTTGTGGAGGTCTACTTCTTGGTTGGTCCACAACACTTCCAGTCTTTTTGAATTTGGTAA
Organism: Ameiurus melas; assembly: GCA_012411365.1. Classification (NCBI taxonomy): domain Eukaryota; kingdom Metazoa; phylum Chordata; class Actinopteri; order Siluriformes; family Ictaluridae; genus Ameiurus; species Ameiurus melas. Next base: position 19,907,856 of record CM022769.1, on the reverse strand, counting down.
TAAGTTTGGCGACAGTGTCGTGTGTGATGTGCTCGCCATGTTTCCTGTTAAAGTCCATCACAATTATTGCGAAAGTTTCCCGATCCAGACATGAGGTTTTAATACGTTCAAGGCATTCTTAAAGGCTATCTGAAAAAAATAACTTAAACTAAGTATGAAACATTTATGTATGGACACTTTTGGGACACCCTGTAGATTAGAAATCATGAATGCAGTTGCATTATCTGTATGTAATAGTTTTCCCCCAGTTCATTCTAATTATACCATCAATGAGACCTTGTGATATAATGTGTCGCTCAACACTAATAGTTTAATAATCAAGCTATTGATAGATATCAGATTTTAGCGCTCACAGCTAATATCAATAATAGTCATCATCATGAGTTCAGTGGAGCATGTGGCCTTATTGAGTTTGACCTCATGTCCTGTGTGGTTCTCACGGCTCATGTTTTCTTTCAAAGGGTGAGATTAATGGACATCGCGGTCTGGTTCCCTCCAACTTTCTAGAAGAAGTGCCTGATGACGTGGAGGTCTATCTCACAGAGACTCCGTCCCACCATGAGCAGGAAGAGCCAGTGTCAGCGCCGCGCCCGGAGACTAAACGGGTACACCATCGCCGTTCTCAGCGCTAGGCCCTGTGTCCATCCATCCTCCGTTTGAGTTCCCTCCACTCGCCGTCTCTATGTTTTTTTTCTTTTTTCTTCTTGTGCTTGTTTGTTTTGTGTGGTGGTGAACGTGCAGTCGTGGCTTCCGGTCTTGCTTTTTTTGGAATGGAAGAAGCAAAGCCCACCGTGAACTGAGACAGACAGCACAACTAGCGCATACACTGGGGGATATTGGCAACGATATGACGAAAGACTGAATCTCATTCCTGCAGCGGAAAAAAAAAGAGAATGAGACTCTAAAGCTGGGTTTGTGCTTTGAAACTCAGTTAAAATGACCAGGTCATTAGACAAGCATGCCTTTTTCAAAATGAACTTTATTACCTTTTTTTATATACAAACGGTACACATTGGCCTGTGTGTGTTGTGTTGTGTTCCATTAAAGAGGCTTTGTTTCTTTTTTGTGTATCACACCTTCATCCAAATTCTGCTCTGAGAACATGCACATAAAAAAGAAAAACTGAACTAAAACAACACATTACTTCACTGTAATTCCATAATCAGCAGAAATAAACGCAACGCTGAAGCAAAATGCCATGACGCCATATCGGTGGATGTCTGTGTTCATTTATGTGTCGTGTCTTTTATTTATTTATTTACTTATTTATTGATTTAATTTCTCATGTTTGATGTGAATGGTACTGAAATAATGTTGCTGTATTCTGCTTTACTTCCTTCTTTTTCCTCACCTGCTTGGCTAAAAACAGTAGAGGAAGCTCATTTTCCATCTAAGCAGGTTTCTTGTTTCTGGTGTGTAAATGAACAACATGATGGACTGACCCAAAATGCATTCGGTTGGGATGGTGTGATAAACTGGGATAAAAAGTTACTGTTGACCACCACAAAGTTTAGATTATATTCCTAAATCAGCAGATCCCATCATGTTTTATTCTTCTTACCTAGGCCTGTCACGATATACAGTAATGTGAAAAAGTATTTACTCCATCCTGATTTCCTTTGTTTTTGTGTATGTCTTATACTATATAGTTTTAGATCTTCAAATAAAATAAACATAAAACAAAGGCAACCTGAGTAAACACAAGATACAGTATTTATTTATTTATTTATTTATTTATTTATTTATTTATTTTTATGGAAGAAGAAAAAAAGTTATCCAACACCTATCACCAATTTGAAAAACTAACTGCCCCTTAAACTTAAAATCTAGTTGTGCTACCTTTAGTGGTAATGACTGCAACCAAACGCTTCCAATAACAGTCATTCACAGTGCTGTGGTAGAATTTTTGTCTGCTTCTCTTTGTTGAATTGATTTAGTTCAGCCTCATTGTAGGGTTTTCGAGCATGAACTGCCCATTTAAGGTCCTGCCACAGCATCTCAATTGGTTCAAGTCAGGACTTTGACTATTCCACTCCAAAACATTTTTGAACCATTCAGAGGTGTATTTACTCCTATGCTTTGGATCATTGTCTTGCTGCATAATCCAGTTTTGCTTGAGTTTCAATTTATGGACTGAAGACCCCACATTCTCCTTCAGGATTTTCTTGTAGAGAGCAGAATTCATGTTTCCCTTAATTATTGCAAGTTGCCCAGGCCCTGAAGCAACAAAGCATACCCACATCATCACACTCCACCACCATGCTTACCAAGGATGTTACCAAAGATTATGCATAAAAATAAAAATAAAAATTATCTTCGCACATCCTCCATACAAAGCCCTATAATGACCTGTTACTATGGAAACAATAACATTAGAATGAGTGCATTAATATAAAGCTCAGGACTAAAGCAGTACTGCGCCAGTTACCTTTTCTGGTGAGCTATTGGCAACTGAAGATAGATGATGTTTAATTCCCTTCCATGTCCCCCCTCCTGATGGCTCTCTCATTAGGTGCCAGTGGAAAACACGGTTCCAGCGCCCGTCGTGGGAAGACCTGCGTCCCCAATTGTGCGTCCTCTACTCCCTCTGGGCCCCACTCATCTCCTTAGTCCTGCCAGGGGGCAGAGAGACCTGAAAAAGAAGAAAGGACTGCTCTCCAAGGGGAAGAATCTGCTCAAGAAGTTGTCAAAGTAAAAGTTGATGCCATACACGATCAAATAAGGGCCACATGTTCATGTTTTCAAGAAAATCTACAGCCATGTTCATATTTATGTGCCAAAAACATGCAGTACAGGCCAGAAATTAGGAAGCAACTTGTGGATTTTTTCTACATGATAATGGCTGATAATGAGTTTATTTATTCAGGAAAAAAAGTTTGGTTAAATGTCTACACCATTCATAGATTATTCATGTGTTTTTGCATTTTGCATCAAAATGTGGAGTACATCTTATACACTTTATCTGGTACGTTATATTAGGAGTGTATGGCTCATTTTTCCATAGAACATTCTACATAAAACATCTTTGTTTAAACTAGATGTCAATAAATTTGCTTAAAATATCACTTGTTTGCTTCCACTGGCCTGTAGTGAATATTAGAGCTGCCAGTTTATCAGGTACACCTTGCACACAAGTCACTTAGGAGCTCTCGCATATGGAGTGTGTGCGTTTTAACAGCTTGCATCTATTTTCTGTAGATGAAAGCTGCTAAAACACTGGATGCAATACACAAATGTTTTAAGCTAGTTATTTGTATAATTCTATATCACCAACTTCATGTTGTCCATGTGATTTCTACACGCACTTGCTGGTGAACTTTTTCCGTCGCCGTATTTCTGACCAGTCATTTAAAGTGTTTGATGAACTTTTCAGCTCTACAGACCCCTCAGATAATGTTTTTTTGCCTTTTGATTTGTTTAATTATGTGCAGTGTGAAGCCAAACCAAATAGCAAATAAACCAAAATTTCATCAAATTTGCTCTGATTCAGAAAGCCCCCTTTGATTAATGAATCTATTCATACTGATTCCACAAAGAGCTAGAACCAGCTTCCCACTGTATCTAAAAACCTATTTACGAACCTTAAAGGTCGAAAAAAAGACAGCAAAAAAACGTCAAAGGTTTCTCAAACTTTTTTCAATAGTACTGTAAAAAATAACACAATCCAAATATTCGGCTAATCAAATATGCTTAAATGTTATTTGAACTACTTAATTTTTTTACTCACAGAACACATTTCTATTTAAGATTCCAGTTAGATTCCAGTTAGATTCCAGTTGTACGTACTTGTTTTTAGGCTAAGTATAGAGTCCCACTGACTTCATGGACCCCACTTTACCCCATGGCTTGATAGGGCCTTTTTTTGGCACCTTTATTTTTGATAGTGTAGAATGATAGATTTTCAAAAAATGGCACACATATCTGTGTCACATATCTGTGTCATATATCCCCCCCCACACACACACACCGTCAGTATCACCAAAAATAAAACCACCATTTAAATAATATCTTCTCAGTGATGGTGCTGTGGTGGTTCCTTTCAACTGGTGGACGGTGTGTCAATACTTTGGACAGAGCAGCAGGTGAGCTACAGTCAATAAATATATGCCTATAAAGTGACCTGTGTGATGGGTGGACGTGATAAACTGGCAAATTAATATATGCCAATAAGCCATAACATTAAAACCTGCCTAATATTGTGTAGGTCCCCCTTCTGTCACCAAAACAGCTCTGACCCATCGAGGCATGGACTCCACAAGACCTCTGTAAGTGTGGTGTGGTATTTAACTTACAGATTAAGTCCTGTAAGTTCCGAGGTGGTGCCCCCATGAATTTGACTTGTTTGTCCAGCACATCCCACAGATGCTCGAGCAGATAGAGATCTGGGGAATTATGGAGGTCGAGTCAACACCTTGAACTCTTTGTCACATTCCTTAAACCATTCTGGGACAATTTTTGCATTGTAGCAGGTGAAATTATCTTGCTGAAAGAGTCCATAGCCATTAGGGAATATCACTGTCATGAAGGAGTGTGCTTGGTCTGTAACAATATTTAGATATATGGTATGTGTCAATGTAACATCCATATGAATGCCAGGATCCAAGGTTTCCCAGCAGAACATTGCCCAGAGCATCACATGCCTCTGCTGGCTTGCCCTCTTCCCATAGTGCATCCTGGTGCCATCTCTTCCCCAGGTAAGTAATGCACACACATCGGGCCAGCCACACGATATAAAAGAAAACATTATTCATCAGACCAGGTCACCTTCTTCCTTTGCTCCATGGTCCCGTTCTGATGCTCACATGCACACTGTAGGCATGTTTGGCAGTGGACAGGGGTCATCATGGGCATGCTTTCACCATCAGTGCTTTAGACATTTACAACCGGTCTGTGGCTACACAGCCCCATACGCAGCAAGCTGCGATGCACTGTGTTCTGACACCTTTCTATCATAGCCAGCATTAACTTCTTTATCAGTTTGTAGTATAGTAGCTCTTCTGTGAGCTCGGACCAGACCGGCTAGCCTTCGCTCCCAGGGTTGTCTTGGGTGTCCATAACCCTGTCGACAGTTCACTGATTGTCCTTCCTTGGAACACTTTTGGTAGATTCTAACTAATTCTGCTATTTTGGAGATGCTCTGACCCAGTCGTCTAGCCATTACAATTTGATCCTTGACACAGTCGTTCAGATCTTTATGCTTGCCCATTTTTCCTGCTTCCAACACATCAACTTCAAGAACCGACTATTCACTTGCAGCCACCCCTTGACAGGTGCCATTGTATTGAGATAATTAATGTTATTCATGTCACCTGCCAGTGGTTTTAATGTTATGGCTGATCGGTTTATTGTCTCTTAATAAATGAGTCAAAGCTACTGTGATGTAGAATATGGAAATGTACAACATGCCCAGTCATTATTAATCCTTAATTTAATCTAAATACAGAAATAATAAGATACACACACATTTACCTGGTGCTGTTAAATAAATCCAAAATGTAAGAGTATTCAAAGCCAAATTAGTAAAAAGCTGAGCTCATAAAAATGTAAAATGCTTAAAAGTCCTGTGTAGAATCCTATAACTGAGTGTTTCCCTATAAGAAATTTTGGAAGCTAAGAACCCTTAATTATCCAATGAACCCTTAAAACCCCATTTTAATACAATAAAAGAAAAATCTTACCTTTCAGGGAGGTTTTAAAGTTAAAACACCTCTTTTTAAATTTAAATAATTTAAGCACCCCTTATGGAACCCTTTTCTGAGTGTATTAAATAAATCTTTACTGTAAGTATATACTATATAAACTATATACTGTACACTTATGCTTAAACATTTAGAACCCTTAAGGGAATCCTTACCGGTTCTAGGTAGAGCCTTACAGCAGAGTATTTTCCTATCCAGACATTGTTCAGTGTTCAACTCTGTTTTTGTAGTGTATTAAGTAAGTATGTATTGTTTGTCTGTACTATATACCCTGTGTAGAAACCTATTGAAACAAATGTAACCTATGTAGAAACAAATTGTTTTCCTATCAGAAAGGGTTTTACATAAAAACCTTTTTTAAAGCTAAAACCACTTATTTACCCACTGCACCCTTAAAGAATCATTTTTAAAGAGTGCATCCGACAACAGACCATTTCGCTTTCATAGAGGTGTTAAAGTAAAAAATGTATTTTAGGAAGCTAAGAACCCTTATGGAGAGTGTATAAAAAAGTTTCTAATGTATGTCTGTACTATATATTGTACACTTTTAGAAATTATCCAACAAACCCTTTAAGAATGCTTTTTTCTTCTAAGAATTTGTGTATTAACTAGGTAAGTGTGTGGTACAAAGTCCAAATTATTACACAGTATTTTCTTCTTAATGCCTTGAACCTGTTGAGCATTAGCTCCTGGTACTTGGTACACTCATAGGGCTCTTCAAGGTTTCTTTAAGGGTTTGTTGGCTAATTAAGGGCTCTTTAGACTCTAAAACACCTAAAGATAATCTGTGTTTTAGGGTTCTACATAGAACTTTTAAGGGTTCACCCACGTAGACAAACTAACAATGCTTAAGGGTTCTAGAATGATGACATTAAGTAGGGCATAACCAACAGGAAGAGTTACAGTCCCCTCTGAAAGTATTGGAACAGCAAGGCAAATTCTTATGTTTTTTGCTATACACTGAAGACATTTGGGTTTGAGATAAAAAAAAAAATGAAATGAGATGACAGATAAGAATTTCAGTTTGTGTTAAGCAACTTAGAACATGGCATCTTTGGTTTGAACCAAAACATTTTTGAGTGATCAAAACTATTGGAAAATGTGACTGACAGGTGTTTCTCATTGCCTAGGTTTGTCCTGTTAGATTAATTGTTTAAACAATTAAATATATCTGAATGTCTACTCTTGGTTTGAGCCCTGGATTTCTCCTGTGAGTGCTGCATTTGTTGTTAAAAATGATAACACAGAAATGCATCCAATCTAATTGGGAGGAAATGTATCATGCAGGAAGACAATGACCCAAACACACTGCAAAGACAACAAAGAACTTCATCAGGGGGAAAAAGTGGAAAGTTTTAGATTGGCCAAGTTAATCACCAGACATGAACCCAATTGAACATTCATTTCACCTCCTGAAGAGGCGACTGAAGAAAAAAGCTGTGGCACAAGCCTGGAAAAGCATCACAAAAGAAGAATGCAATGGTTTGATGATGTCAATCAGTTGCTGGTGTTATTTACTTTAATTTGCTTTAAGACCATATGTTCCAATACTTTTGCTCTCCTAAAAAATTGGGTGGTCTCCCACCAAAGGTGCCATGTTGTAAGTTGTTTAACACATCTGGATGTAAATATCTGGAACTGAAAGCTGAAATTCTGATCTATCGTCTCATATTCATCTTTTGACCTCAAACCCAAATGTCTTAATTGTATAGCAAAAAAAAATATTCATCTTGCTGTTCTAATGGTTTCAGAGGGGACTGTAGAGAACAAGGAAACATCATGAAGTAACCTTCATCAACAACTCAACAAGCCAACAATCATTTTTGTCAAGAAATCGTTAATCTCTCTCTCTCTCTCTCTCTCTCTCTCTCTCTCTCTCTCTCTCTCTCACCCCTTTATCTTTCTCTCCATCTCTCTGTCACTCCCTGTCGAAAAAATTGTAGTCATGTGATTAAGAGCCATGCTGCTATACTACACAGTGTTTTTTTTTGTTGTTGTTGTTGTTTTGCAAGCTCTGTCCTTCTAAGAAAAAGCAGAATTTAATCTGAAATGTTGTGCTGTGTTTTAAGTTCTTTTAAGTGTTTTCATGTGTGTGATAAAAAAGATACACTATTAACTGATAAAACAGTGTTGGAGAAACAACGACGCCTTCAATCACCATGTCCCCTTACCACAACAAAATTGTAGCCCATCAATTGAGACGTGTTCTGTGTTGAAGTTTGCTTCTTTAGTTTTGCTCTGGAGCTACAGAAACATATAGCCACCAGTTAAGTTCCCCAAATCTGCCTAAATAACAGGATAGTATAAAATAAATATACAATACAATCTTTTAGAATTTCAATCAAATGATTTGATATAATACTTTTTTTTTTTTAAAACAACAAGAAAAAAAAATACACAGAAACTTGATACCTAGCTGAATCAAGTGAAGAAGTGTTCTAATGTTAGCTAGCTACCTGTTGAGCCACTGAAATGTCTTACCTGTTCAGCCAAAAAAAAGTCTCTCTGCATCAGTCTTCAATTCCTTCAGATCTCAGTGTTTTCGCCACCTCTCAAAAGCCATGGTGATATTTATTCTGGTTTCAGCACGGGCTTTGTTGCATTTTATTTGTGACTGTAGGCTCTGCTGTTTGAGGCTTTTTGGTATTGACAACAGCTGATTCCCCAGATGTCAACGATGATTGCAGCGATCTAGATGACTAGATGAAATTCTAAGCAACTGTTGTAAGAACAAGCTACAAACCCTCCACTATCTTCAGCCCCCACACACGCAATATAGTAGCTAGATCTTCTTCTTTCTGTTTACATATGTGACGTAACCACGCAAAGACGAATGACGTCAAACTGTCATTTCTGCGAAATCTGACCCAACAGCTCAAATTCTAAAATCATGATTATAAGCTTACTGTTGCAAATCGGGGAAAGATAAGGAGACAGTTTTTAACATTAATTTTGTACGTACTTGCTCAATAATTAATTTTTGTTAATTTTAATAAAAAAAAGGTTCTGTACTGCCGCTTTAAGGAAGTAAGTAGTACTGTTTGAAAATGTTATCTTAAAGTAAAAATATATAGCGCTCCCATCTGTTTAAGATCAAAATATCACAAATAACACATTGTCAGGAAGGGTGCCAATAGTTATGGATTAGACTGTAATTTTAAAGGAGTAGTATAATCTTAAATTTCTTCCTTTCACCTGATGTGAAAGTCTGCTGCCACTCAGATAAGATAGGGGTGCAGCTTACATTTTGAAGGTGGAGCTAAATGATAGAAGTGATTGGGATGATAAAATAGTGTATGTATTTGTATTTGTATTATATGAAACAGTTTTTGTCTATATGGAGTTATTGAGACAAACAGTGTCTTTTGTGACTAAGTGATGATTTAACATGCAGATTTACTGCACAATGCTTAACTTGTGGCCATAAGTTTCCAGTACTTGTTAATTATGTTAAGCTTGTAGCGCCAGTGCAAAACTATATATATATATATATATACAAAGCAAATTATTTTCATGTCAAACATGTTTGGGCTGATTGAGTATATTTGGGGTGAAGGGTACATTTATTTTTTGATTTTTAATTCATTATTAATGTAAATGCAAATTAAAGGTGTGGTAAGGTAGTGTTTGAGCACATCCACTGGTTTAGTTTGCACTTGTGCTTGGTTTGATCTAGGGTATATAATATAATATAATATAATATAATATAATATAATATAATATAATATAATATAATATAATATAATATAATATAATATAATATAATATAATATAATATAATATAATATCATTCATATCATATCATATCATATTATGTAATGTGTGAAGATTGTATTTGTGCCAAATAAATTAGATGTTCTATTTTATTTTATTTTATTTATATTATTCCTTCTTTAACATTTGTTTGTGAGGAAAGCTCGACTACCACAAAGGAATGTACAAGCTGTCTATACTCTCAATGTTCTGCCAAAAAATAAATCAAGTCTATTTTTGTTTTAATCATATGAATAATTATAAATATACTGTATCAATAAAAAAAAATCTCTATAATGATAGATATAACTAAAGTGAAATGGTAATTCTAAATATTTGGTGGTGTTTAGATGTGTTTGATGTCACTACGCTTTTACTCTTTTGTACTTTTCTCCATTTGTAGATAATTTATAAATGTTTATACTTTTTTTTTTAATGTGTTGAAATTTTATGTTAAACAGTGCAAACATTATTCATGGTGTCTCTCCCCCCCAAAAAAAGTCTACAGTCGTGTGTTCGCTTGATGAATTAAAGGAAAAAGAGAAAAGCTCATGACTAAGGTGTGACTGTGCATGTGTCATGTACACATTTTTTTCTAAGGGAAATAAATCTGATATTTTTTACACTTGTGTTGTTTGTGCCAAGTCTGTAATTTGATCAGTACGGTGTCATACTGCATGGCCACAAGAGGGCAGTATTAACCTATATTTGAACACTCTCACCTACCTGCTTATCAGAGACAATGAGTGATGCAAATGAGTATTTCTGAGTGGGCGTGGCTCCAGGTCCATCCATCCATTTATTTTCTATACGCTTGTCCTACACAGGGTCGTGGGGAGCATGGAGCCTATCTCAGGGGAGTCAGGGCACAAGGCTGGGGATATCCTGGATAGGGTGCCAATCCATGGCAGGGCACAATCACACTCGTATTCACACACTCGTTCACACACTATGGACAATATAGGAACACCATCCATCCATCCATCCATCCATCTTCTACCGCTTACTCCTTCTTCAGGGTCATGGGGAAACTGGAGCCTATCCCAGGAATCATCGGGCACAAGGCTATCAGGCACTATAATCCTAGTTCATGAGTTAGAATGATTACTATAATCCTAGTTCATGAGTTAGAATGATTACTATAATCCTAGTTCATGAGTTAGAATGATTACTATAATCCTAGTTCATGAGTTATCATGTTTACTATAATGCTAGTTGATAAATTAGCCCAATTAATACAGTTCATTTCATGATTTAGCCTGTTAAGCACAATGCTTGTTCATGAGTTAGCCAGTTTATTATAACCATAGTCTGTATTTTAGCATGGTTACCACAATAATTATTGGATGAGTATATTTATTTTAGTGCTATATAATAAGCTAGTTAATCCTGTTCACTATCATGATAGTTTGAGTTAGCATGTTTAGGCTATTATAATGCTAGTTTGAGTTAGCATGTTTATTGTAATGCTAGTTTGAGTGAGCCAGTTTATCCACTAAGTTGTCGAATGTATGTGTTTTTTTTATGGGGGGTTGTTTGTTATCTGGAAGCAAGTCCCATGCAAACCCTGTATATAGCCTACACAGCGGTGATTGCTAATCATTATTTTATCAAAATGCTCTCAGGACTGTTGTTGTCACCGCCCACATAAAATACTGATTGCACTGGCTGAGCTACGCGTCTAAATAATCACCCAAGCAGAAGCAATGGTGCAGGACAACGTTGGAATGCAGGACAAGGCTGAGCCAAGGGATAGCCCTGCCTCGAGAGATGACTGGACAGAGATAATTATGCTCGTATATCACTGAGTTTTTCTGGCTCTCAGCCCTGCTCTCCAACCAGTCAGGAGTGAACCATAATGATCCTGTGTGTCTGTGGGCCAGCAGATGTTCAAACTTCTCTCCGGCTTTGACCTCTCAATCAATGCCTGCTTTTAACAATAGCTCTGAGTGAGGACGCAAGAATTTGTTTGTCTGGCTGCGTCTCTGTGAATATTCAATAGCAGAATGCTCATAAAGGACACAGACTGAGCTGGACATGATAGGACACCATTTTCTTTTCTAATATCCATTTCTATGATGAAACGTCTGGGTTCTTTGAACATAATCGTTCCCCAGGGTTGTGTTCTCCTTAAATGAGCCATAATATGAAACAGATAGCTATTAAATGCGGATATACTGATGGCCATGTTGTCTGAGTTAGTGCCCCAGGTGGTGAACATACTCAGGGCAGTGGAGCTTTGTAAACAGTTCTCTACAGTCCATAGAACAATGTGTTAGCAGAAACATCAAGAATTGTCCACAAACATTACGCATGATGGGCCATATTCGGAGTTTTAATACTGGGATTTAATACCGGAATTGCATATGACCTCAGACATAAATATAGACGTAAGTGCTATTCAGAAGCTAGGCCAGAGTTACGTACATGGAGTAGGGTTTGTCTAAATTACTTAGAACTTTGACCATGGACCTAAACTCACTTTTTCCTGCATGATATCAGGTTGAGCAAAGCACAACTTTTTTCAATTCAATTCAATTCAATTAAATTTTATTTGTATAGCGCTTTTTTACAACGGTCATTGTCTCAAAGCAGCTTTACAGAAATATAAAACACAGGATACAGATTTTAAACTTGTGAATTTATCCCTAAGCGACAATTGAGAGACAGAGGCGACGATGGTGAGGAAAAAATCCCCAAAACGATATGAGGAAGAAACCTTGAGAGGAACCAGACTCAGAAGGGAACCAATCCTCATCTGGGTAACAACGGATAGTGTGAAAGTAAAAGAAAGTTCATTATGGTTTGTACCTGAAGTCTTTGTTGAACTAGTCCACTGTTCACACCAGGAGACCCGAGTGCAAAACTGCATATAGTAATTTCAGTCCCAAGGCCATAACAGCAAATGTAGTCCCAGCAACCACAGTGAGAATGTCCATGTGGAACTGAGGTCCAAAACCATTTCCATGGTACTTCAAGCGATACCATCCTAAGCAATCTCAAGGCTGTAGCCTCCAGCTGATGAGAGCTCCATCCAGAGATAGGGCATCTGAACAGATCAGGCAGGTCCACTGAGCAGAAAGGATCAGAATCTCTGGTATCTCCATAAAATCATGTGTAGCTCAACAGACAAATATGTTGTGCTAAAATTCCTGCTTTGGTTGTAAAACTACTGAATGCCATTTAACGGTATATACAGTGAGGGAAAAAAGTATTTGATCCCCTGCTGATTTTGTACGTTTGCCCACTGACAAAGAAATGATCAGTCTATAATTTTAATGGTAGGTTTATTTGAACAGTGAGAGACAGAATAACAACAAAAAAATCCAGAAAAACACTTTAAAAATGTTATAAATTGATTTGCATTTTAATGAGGGAAATAAGTATTTGACCCCCTCTCAATCAGAAGGATTTCTGGCTCCTAGGTGTCTTTTATACAGGTAACGAGCTGAGATTAGGAGCACACTATGAAAGGGAGTGCTCCTAATCTCAGCTTGTTACCTGTATAAAAGTCACCTGTCCACAGAAGCAATCAATCAATCAGATTCCAAACTCTCCACCATGGCCAAGACCAAAGAGCTCTCCAAGGATGTCAGGGACAAGATTGTAGACCTACACAAGTCTGGAATGAGCTACAAGACCATTGCCAAGCAGCTTGGTGAGAAGGTGACAACAGTTGGTGCGATTATTCGCAAATGGAAGAAACACAAAAGAACTGTCAATCTCCCTCGGCCTGGGGCTCCATGCAAGATCTCACCTCGTGGAGTTGCAATGATCATGAGAACATTGAGGAATCAGCCCAGAACTACACGGGAGGATTTTGTCAATGATCTCATGGCAGCTGGGACCATAGTCACCAAGAAAACAATTGGTAACACACTACGCCGTGAAGGACCGAAATCCTGCAGTGCCCGCAAGGTCCCCCTGTTCAAGAAAGCACATATACATGTCCGTCTGAAGTTTGCCAATGAACATCTGAATGATTCAGAGGACAACTGGGTGAAAGTGTTGTGGTCAGATGAGACCAAAATGGAGCTCTTTGGCATCAACTCAACTCGCCATGTTTGGAGGAGGAGGAATGCTGCCTATGACCCAAAGAACACCATCCCCACCGTCAAACCTGGAGGTGGAAACATGCTTTGGGGGTGTTTTTCTGCTAAGTGGACAGGACAACTTCAACGCATCAAAGGGACGATGGACGGGGCCATGTACCGTCAAATCTTGGGTGAGAACCTCCTTCCCTCAGCCAGGGCATTGAAAATGGGTCGAGGATGGGTATTCCAGCATGACAATGACCCAAAACACATGGCCAAGGCAACAAAGGAGTGGCTCAAGAAGAAGCACATTAAGGTCCTGGAGTGGCCTAGCCAGTCTCCAGACCTTAATCCCATAGAAAATCTGTGGAGGGAGCTGAAGGTTCGAGTTGCCAAACGTCAGCCTCGAAACCTTAACGACTTGGAGAAGATCTGCAAAGAGGAGTGGGACAAAATCCCTCCTGAGAGGTGTGCAAACCTGGTGGCCAACTACAAGAAACGTCATGTTTTGCAGAGGGGTCAAATACATTTTTCCCTCATTAAAATGCAAATCAATTTATAACAATTTTGACTTGCGTTTTTCTGGATTTTCTTGTTATTATTCTGCCTTTCACTGTTCAAAGTCCTTAGACTTTTCTTCTCGTTCTATCAAGATGAAGGTGGGGCGACATCACACCCTGGCTTTAACTGATCATCTTGTCCTGAGGGGACTAAGGTGATATACATCCACAACACGCTTGGAGAGGCACATTCATTCATCACCTATCGCAGAACACCGAGAGCGGGTTCAACACCGGTCGACCTGCCCATAGATCACTGTCACAAGGCTTTGACTGAGCAACACAGACCTCGCTTCTTTACTCGAGCCTTACACTGGTCAGACTGGAAACCAAACAATCCATTGCTTACTCAATACACACATCATACTGTAGCTATTAGATCATACAAGAGTGCTTGTGAGGATCACAGAGCTACTGCATTAGATGATGATCTGAATGAAATGTCAGGCTGTGGTCCACATTATTTAACTGAAGTCATCTGTCTTTATATGGTGACAAATATGGTGACAAACTGTAACATATGTACTTTCTTTGCATTGTTTACTGATAATACAATTTTCCATCGATTTACAGTGACGCCTGAAAGTTTATAAAAGAATTCTATATATCTGAATAAATATGACCCAAAACATCATCAGACTTTCACACAAGTCCTAAAAGTAGACCGTGTTAAACAAATGAGGCGAAAATATTATACTTGGCCACTTATTCATTGAGGAATGTTTTAGGTCATATTTCTGCAGAAATATAGAAAATTCTAAAGCGTTCAGAAACTTTCAAGCACCACTGTATATACACACTGTGGTGATATTTAGAATCATGATGAACTTTAGGAAACATGCCACCACTGTAATAATTAAATTATAAACCACTGTGTGCAATGCAATAGACTTAGTTGGTGTAAACAAGTATAATCTCCTCCGCCCTGAAGAAATTTTTTAGAAGAAAACTCTTAAACGTAATGCTTTACATCTGGCTTTACAAAGTGCTCACAGGAGACCATAGAATCCTTCCATGAATGTTAAATAAACATCTTCTGGAAAACGGCACCATATAAACATGTACACATGTTTATTCCGTTTATTCGGTTATATAGAAATGATAACAACAGAACAAGTACATTAATATAAACATGCACTACTGTCAGAGCTGCAGTTACAGAAAAGTTATCAGCACTTTCTGACCAATCAGAAGCCAGAATCTTTAAGTTATTTGCAAAGTCTTCAAGACAGAGGAGTTATGCTATTTTTATTTTAAAAAATTTTGTTAACATGACAAGATGCATTTCAAGAGACTTAAAAGAGAAGCTGGTGAGGGAATGAATGTTTATAGCTGCTATAATGTAGATGATAACAGGAACTTGTTTCACAGATGTTCCACAATGTTAAATGTAACAAATATATATATTCTTTAATTAAAAAAATAATACATTATCGGCAGATTGCTGTGGTATATAAGAGGAATAATATGCTTGGGGGCCAGATATTAAGACTAAAAGGGAAAATATAGTGCATATGCTATCTAAAACCCATTTCATTATGGGAAAACAGTGCTCTGTGATTAAGTTCTTAAGACGCAACATACTTGTTTTTTTATTTCATTTGTCCAACTCATGCATCAACTCATGCATTCATTTATCTTCCAAATTATTTTGTCTGTCCCTAAGCACTGTAAATTTAACTGATAACTGACATTTTTTTTTTTTTTTTTTTACTTTACTTTACCCACTGGATCAGTGCCATGCGGCATTATTGTTATGCATAAATACCAAATATCAAAATCGCAAGGTACTGTCTCTTACATCTCTGGCCTGGATTGCTGCTAAGATCTGGAGCTTTTCCCAGACGTGAGTAATGCAATGCCGTTGATTTGCAAATTGCGTGATCACAGCTTTAATGACTGGCGGCAGCCAAATCCTAAATAAACCACATTAATTAATTCCCTGCATTCCAGCATGCACAATGATTTGCCTCCAACAGAGGCTTTGAATGTTAAAAATAAAACTTTTCAGATCAAATCCATTGATGTCACTGTCAGCTCCGGTGGCTTCTTTTCTTCTTTCTTCTGATCACCATCTTTTTGGTGAAACATAGACTCCAAGCATGTTCTTAGATTAACAAGAGTTTTCACCCACAGGTGTGGCTAGAACTGTCCTTTTAATTTACAAATAAGCTTTTCATAAGCATTTAATTTAGCATTGTGAAAGTCCACATTGAAAAGCTCTGTGGTGTTAAACACTGGAGGCCACAGGAGACACTTCAGTCTGATTTATTCTACATATTAATGGCCAGTGCATGTCCTTATCAAACAGCAGGACATTAAGCCATGCTTTGTCATGCACAGATCTGACAGCAGGGATGTCAAAGAGGGCCAGAGAGACAAGGGGACAGGCCTGCTTGTGTCTTCTAACTGACAGATGATTGATGAGGCCTGTTTTAGCTTGTTCAGTGTCTCCTCATTCTCACAGTGACCTTGATCACTACACTATAGCTGTGATGAGTCACATTTTGAGGATCCATTCAACCCCCACAAAAATATTACATTTCTAACTGACTGATATAGGATACCAAATTAACCAATCGGCCAATTACGTGATTTGTCAGTGATTCTTTCTCTTTGATTGACTCCTTTGAGCAATGATTTTTCTATATTTACACACCAATAATAAATTATAATCCTAATCAAGATGATATTTGTGTATTTGCAGTGTTTCTGTGTGCTTCTATGGCCAATGAATCAACCGAATTAAAAGTTGCATATTTTGCATGTTGATTTCACATGTTAAAAGAACAAATACATCAAATCAAACTTTTTGACTTTTTTTCAATTACTTCTTTACATATATCTCAAGTTCATCATTATGTAATGAAGAACAAATGTCTTGGGATAAAATACATTACGTATTAAAATTTTTGCTTGTTTTGTTTGAAATGCAAACTTTTATGCCTCACTGTACATGCAGTTATATTGAGGTAGAAAATATATTTCATCCATATAATGACTTCTTTTGCTGAATCTCACACAAGCTTATTGCCAATTACTGAGTTATAAAAATCTGAAATAATAAACATTTAAAGACAATAATAGGCTACGTGTATTTAGGCAGGAATGCAATTTTAGACCCTTTATAACCACATTCAGTAGGGGGCGGACTTGTCTTACTGTAACATAGTATTAGATTTCATGTCAGCTGTGCTTGAGGTGTGTTTTGCTTTTTCTTTCTTTCTTTTTTTTTTTAGCGCCTATTTTGGATCAGAATCCAGTTGATAAAAGAAAAGAAAATGTTACGGTCCCTGTTCATGATAACTAGATTTCATTTCATTTTAATTTCTGGCCCCTTTAATACACATCTATGCACTTATAATTGGGGTTTACAGGAAATGAAGTGTCTATAAGTGAATTGTGGTGGTGCCCTGCTCACAGAGAATTAGAACACAAAAACACCACTAATGAATTTTCTTCTACTCTTATTTTGTACTATAATTTTCCACATGTAAAGAAACAGTTGAAATAAAATGGGAATTTATTCATATAATTGAATGTCATTCACCAGGAGTTGGGAGATATTAGACTTGTTATTAATTAATGTCCCACAGATTTTTCTTTCTATTTTTTTTTCTTTCTGTCACTGCTATTATTTAGTTCATGTTTATTATTTGCGTATTTTATTATTTTTATTTCAAATACAGTTTTATACAATTTTAAATGTATGAAAGGTGCTACATAAAGTTTATTATATTATTTAAACACATGTATTATGTATTTAATAATAGCAACAACAAAAATTCTAATAATAATAATAATAATAATAACAACAATAATAATAATAATAATAAAAATAATAATAATAAGTATTCTAGTTATTATTATATTATCATCATCATCATCATCATCGCTGTTGTTGTTGTTGTTGTTGTTGTTGTTGTTGTTGCAGCTGTTGTATTACAGTACTTTTCTCTTCTATGAGCTCAAGATCATGTGACTCCTCAGACGCGTTCAGCCTAAAGGAGTAATCCTGAAACGGGATGTTTGGCTCCACAGGACTGAGTGAAGAGCATTGGACTGTCCTCCATCTGCACAATGGCCTTGTTGGGTTTTAGGAGCCAGTGAGCTTCATGGTATCTGCTTTTAATTTATGAGTATTTGGAGTTGTAGTGATGTTAAGTATAGAGTTTTTACCTATGACGATGTTGCAAATTGCCATGGTCACGTGTCTTGCTACAATAATAAAAGGTAAGAGTTTCATTTACAAATTGATATTAACCTGATTTAAAGTTACTTATACTTATATAGTGACTTATATATAGTGCTATTATATTTCAAGTGTACATATTCAAATCAAGGCACTATAAAACAAGCAATATAAAAGCATTTGTTCAGTAACTAAACCGGATTTTTATTTAGGTATCTGTATATAGGAACCATTATATTAAGGGACACAGTTCATTTCTTTCACCTGCTCCATGCCGAACTTCACATGAACCTGCATTTTAGCATATCACTACTGATCACAAACTCAAATACACTGGGCTGAAACGTTAGGATGGAGATTGAATCAGTTGGACAGTCATACTTTGTAGAAATTGTACAAATGTAAAAAAAAAAAAAAATAATTAAATAAATTATTTGTGGATCCTTTGTGGAATGTAAATGCCCCCCCCCTTAATGTTATGCAAACACCTTCTCAAAAATGTTTACAAATATTACATAAAAACCTTCCCAAATCATATTAATAATAGTTTTTTTTTATGTTTTCAAAACATGTTCATAAATGTTACATTAAAAAATCATGAAAAATTTTATTAAATCTGTTGCATAAAAATTGTTATATTGTTATATATTGTTACATAAATGTTACATAGAAAACCTTCTAAGAACCTGTTTATCAATATTACATAACATAAATAAAAATGTTCATGAACATTATGTAAAATATTTTTCAAATCAAGGTTACAAACGTTATGTAAAAACCTTCAAAACAAGGTTCAATAAAAATCTTCTCAAAACATGTTATAAAGGTTACTTAAAAACATTAAATTGTTTATAAACATTATTTCCAAATGTTTGTCATTTTTGCATTAAAAAAAATAAAATAAAAATGACCATAAAAAGTCTTAAAATCTTATGTAAAAACTTCCTTGTAAAGACGTGTAAAAATCTTCTAACAAAAGATTTTAAAGTAAAGTTTTAAATATTTTCAGAAAAACCTGCCCATACACATATATTATAAATAATACTTAAAAACCTACCATGGGGTTTTACTGTAGGTATTATCCTACAAGTGTAAAAAATTGTGACTCTGACTCACGGCATTGTAACGCATAACAAACATAAAAAGACCAGCCATTGATCATGGTGATAATTAGATGCAGTTGGAACTTGACTGTTGGCCTAATATACTCGGACAACCTTGTACGCACTAGTTAGTGCATTTCTCCCTGCAGCTGTAGCCATTAACCTACTTTGAATCCCCATAGGATTTCCAGCCCCAGCTTAGACACGGGGTTTATTTGTTAACCTCATAGCGTTAAAATCAATATGAAGCCAGTAGGAAGGTTCATCAAATGGATTAGCAGCATGTCATTGAGGTGCGTGGCTGTGTTAGTTTAGAGATAACCTGAATAATAGAGTGGAAATTCAAGTTGTCTGTCCAGCACTGATAAAGACTTTACGGCGTTTTTCTTTCCAAAAGGACATTTTGGTTCTTTGCCATAACCCTAAATTCAATATGTTTTCTAGATAACATCAGATTAATAGGGAGCCAGCGACATACTGCGAAAAACGTATTAAAACGTGTCCTTTGTAAATCAGAGCACATAATAATCTGCATCTGTATATGTTGCTGATGAACACTTTTTGGTGCTTGGAGTTTACTGAGAAATGATGCCAAAAGACACAAAAACAATGCGTAATATATTTAGATGCTTTGTATAACACATGGGAACGTCTTTTTGGAAAAAAACAACAACAACAACACAATTTCAAAGAAGCGCAAAGTGTCAAGATGAACCCTCAGTGTCTCTGGGTAAGAATCTGCTCAAGGAAGGATTTGACATGTTGCTTGTCTTGAGGAAGTGAACACCTGATGAGAGCATTTATGACTCCTTTTCCTGCTGCTCTCTGAGGGGGCTGCCATGAGGAAATCCTCTTTCACAGTTTCAGAGTGAGGCTCTGGGGAGAGTCTGGTGTTTGTGTTATAAGGGAATAAATTTTTTTTTACCCTGTGATAAATGTAACTGTTTACAGTTGAGATGATTGAATAAAGCATCATGAAGAAACTGTGATAAATGACACACATCCTTTACTGTGACTGACAGGCACAGAATCCATGCCTTCTTTACTAAACTGACTGGCACATAAGTTGCACTTTATTTAGTGGGACTGACGTAACAAGGCCACACCTCTTTCAGTAAGACTTTAAAATACAAAGGCCCATCTCCATTTCTGAAAGTGAAAGCCACAAAGGCCAGGCCTCCTTTACTGGGACTCCTTTACAAGCACAGAGGACATGTTTCCTTCCAGGAGTGACAGGAAAAGTTTAATTGGACTTTGCCATGAACATTATATAAAATCTAACATTATCACTTTTAATTGCTGTTAATTAAATACAATTTCAGTGACAGTCATATAAAACACTTTCTTATACTTATGGTGAACACAAAACACCTGCATACTCCCACCTGCATAATCCTCTTGATAAATTTTTTTTCCATAAGCTATGTTTATTGCCCTAGTCTTTTTTTCCCCAAGTTGTGTGTATAATATTTATGGTGCAATTTGGTATAAATGGGCTAGCAGAGCTAAATGCCTTTTTTCAACAATCTTAAATTAAACATGCAGAATAATATGAAGTAGACGGTGAGGCTGTTTCCTTTCTGTAGATTCACAGACTATAGATTCACACAGCCTATTGCTGACAGTCATGTCAAGTGATTATACTTGGTGAAACACCCTTAGAATCTTCCTGTTTTAGGGCACATTCTGTTTCACCTTCCCTTCCATAACACATTATCAGAAGTGAATCAGATGGCAATAGCACAGGCCCGGATTGGCCATTGGGAGAGTTGGCAGAAACTGTCCTGGCCAGTTTTGTGACTGATTTCAGCCTGTGCACTTTATTTTTTGCCTTTGATGACACCAAGTGTCTGGGAAATCCTTCACCTCAGAGACCCCACTAGTCTTGCAACGCTATTGGTTATCTCTGTTTGGCTCCTGTAATTAAAAGCAATGTAAAACAGAAATAACATACAGCAAAAGGAACAAAGAGACAAAATGTAGCTAAGGTTATGTAATTTGGCTGCATTAACCACAATATCCATATCTAACAAGTTAAACCACAAGTGGCTACATAATTGACATTATTAGGTGATACAGTTGCACATTTTTTTGTTAAAATTCATTCTGAAAGTAATTTTCGTGAAACCTCACTATAAAACTGAAGCCTTTCATAAGCAGTAAGTGCTGTCATCTCCCCATTTATCATCAGGCTATCTAGCTAGCAGCTATAACTTAATGCAAGCTGTAAGTAGTAGCCACTGATAGTCAGTGACTAGTACTGAAGTGAAAGACTAGTAGCTGGTTTGCATTTAGCTAGCCATGACAGAAAGTGAGCCTATACAGCAAAGAATTAACATCTTTTGTAAAGAATGGTTAACTAAGTTATTGTAACCTTCCTGTCTGACCATTCTCCACTGATTAACAAGGTTTTTCCACTTACAGAACTGACAGTTAATCTGGTTTTTGTTTTTTCCCACCATTCTGCATAAATGCTAGTGTTTGTTGTGCATGAATATCCCAGGAAATCATTAGTTTCTGAAATACTCAAATTACCCTGTCTGGCACAAACAACCATGCCATGGTCAAAGTCACTGAAATCATATTTCCCCCCATCAAGATGTTTGATGTGAGCATTAACTGAAGCTCCTGACCCATGCCTACATGATTTTATGCATGTTTCATTACTGACTGAATAGATACATATTTGCAAGAATGAGCAGATGTACTACGGTCCCTAAAAATTGGTTGGTGAATGTACATTACTGACAGTGGTTGGTGGTCTCAAAATTTGTTTTCGGTGTATATGGTGGAATGTAAATGTTATTTATTATTACATCATTTGACCTTAAATACCATTGTTATACCTTTGTGAGTACCTTTGTAATTTTGGTACCGTTGAGTACAGAAATGTACCTGTACAGCAGTATTTACCAATGCAATATTTGTATGCTGTCATTTTATCCCCAGAAATATCAAACAATATTTGTTGACTGAACCTAATTCATGGTCTCCTGTAGGAGCGAAGGTGGAGGAGCTATCAGAAGACCTAAGAAACTCTTCACCAGAACTGACCTACCAGATCATCAATGCAGATCATTTCTTTCTGAAAGACACCAGTCAGGCCTTGATCGCAAACTTTACCCAACAGTCACAGAAACAACCCTTCATCATCACTGGGCTCACTGGGAAACCTACCATCAAGATCAGTTTTGGGCCTATGTCTGTAGAACAGGCTATCCCTCAAGAGTTGATTAACACTGGTCCCAAGGTCAAAGCTTTCATACTGGCTCGTCAGGTGCGTTCTGCATCCCCCATTATACAATTGTTGTTTTATGCGACAAACAAGATAGATGACATGCTGGATTTGCCAGGTCAAGTCAGTCCAGGGCAGAGTGACAAGGGGTACATCTGTGTTACAGCACACGCCTTCTGGAAATCTCAAGAGATTAGAGGTACCTGCTCCATTTCTGAAAATGGAAGCTTCTGTTTAGCCCAGTTAAGGCCTGAGCCAACGTGGTTCAGCCCAAGGAGTGCCAGATCCAGCAAGGAGCAAAGAGCTTCTTCACAAAGGAATGTTGTGGAACTTTACTATCAGACCAGGCCTAGTCCCACCAACCAGTGTATCCAACAAGACAGCAAGCAGTGGCATAGTCCAACTCAGGAGGAGATCAGTGGACAGCAATCTGGATCCATCCTGAAGAAAGTTGGCTACATAAATCTCCTGAGGTCACCTCCAGGGAACCCTATGTTCATGCGCCTGCGTCTGGGTGGTGCTGTGATCATCCAGACCTCTTCTAAACCTCTGAAGACCACAGACACAGCCACCTTCTATGTGTTTTTGTCCAGTACTTCCCAGGTAGATCATTTCATTCTCAGGTGAGCACTTTTTACTACAAGACAGCTGTTGGTAGATACTGTTGGCTGGTTGGGGAATGTTTTTCAACCCAGCGGTGACACTGAGGTGCTTAAAAACTTCAAATAGTTGTTCATACACCACACAAACTATTATATCAGTGCCATTGCTGTGCTGAGAATGGACCACCCTCCAGAGCTGGCCTGAGGTGCTCCTATGATGGTCACTTTCCATTGATGTTCTGGGTAGGATAGTGACAATACCCTGAACATAGAAACCAAGGTAAAAAAAAAAAGAAGAAGAAGAAGCTCTGTATAGAAGGTGGACTTGACACCTGATTTAGCAATATAGTACAGAATCAAGGAAATATGTGGTTTCTTTTAGTCCAAGTTTGTCCATATGTTGCACAGTGATAATCTTAAATCCATTACAATTAAACAATTGTCACGAGTGATGGAAAAGAGTGGCTGATCTGGTCGGGAGCAGCAGTGTTGTTGTCACTGTACCGGTCTGTGGTGGAGAAGCAGAAGCTTAGTTTTCAGATTAATCACTCAGTTTAACAATCGACCTATGTCCTTATCCTCACCTTTGGTCATGTCCTAATGAATAGTACAGGTGGCAAAAACTACATTCCTCTGCAAGATTGCTGGGTTAACTCTCTGTGGTAGGGTGAACACTAAAACAACTTGGGAGAGCCTTAGAGTAGAGGCTCTGAATTGAGAAGAGCCAGTTGACATGGTTATAAAAGGGGCGTTTTGGAGCCCATAAAACTCTATCAGGCATTTCCCACTGGACGGAGACCCTGAGGGAGACCCAGTACCTGCTGTAAATCTTTAAGTCTCACATTTGGCTTGGGAATGTCTGGGGACCCCTCAGAAATCTGGGCTGAATTTCTCAGCCAGTTGGCATGGTAACACCTACCAGTGGAATGACACTACTGGTTCCCATGGTGATAAAGACTATGTGCTTGTGTTTTGGTCTTTACCCCTGTCCCACCATTCATTTGGTCTTCTATTGCGTACACCTGTTCTAGCTCAGTTATTACTTTGTCTATATATACCCAACTGTTTCATTATTTCTATGGAAAGTCTTGTTCATTGTTGCTGTGCATTTCTTTCCCTTGTTTTCTGAGCTCTGTTGATCTACTGTACATACTTCCAGGTTTTCACCATCACCTATTTCTCTCATTTGCATTATGGATAATCCCTGTTCAGCTGTGCCTGTATTCTGACCTCTACTGTGGCACTGATAATCCGTGGATTGCCCTTAATAAAACATTCACCGGTCACCCGCACTTGTGTTCTGTCTAATTCACCTGCACATTACATAATGATTAAGTAATTAAAATATTTAATCAAATAGAACATACCATATTTCTGAAAGTGCTACTAGCTGTTTTTTGGGAAAGGTTTGGTGAGGCCTGAATTATATTATTAAGTAGTAGTTGTGATTAAAAATCCCCTCCGAAAGTACTGGAGCAACGAGGTAAATTCTTTTGTTTCGCTACACACTGAAGTCATTTGGGTTTGAGATCAAAAAGGCACCTGTTGTTTGAACACACCCATTTTTCAAGTGATCAGAAATATTGTAACATGGGACTGACAGGTGTTTCTTGTTGCCCAGGTGTGCCGTATTAAATTGATCATTTAAACTTTAAAAGCTCTGAATGTCTACTCTTTACTTGAGCCAGGGGTTTAATCTGTGAATAATGCATTTGTTGTTAACAAGGATAAATCAACATGAAGATCAGAGAGCTGTCCATGGGAGAAAGGTAAGTAATTTTGAAGCTGAGAAAAGAGGGAAAATCAATCAGAGCCATTCCACAAGCACTGGGCATATACAACAATTTGGAATGTCCTGAAAAAGAAAGAAATCACTGGTATAATAACAACCAAACATTGATCAGGTCACCTAAGGAAAACAACAGCAGTGGATGAAAGAAATATTGTTAGAGCTGTGAAGAAAAACTCAAAAACAAAAATCATTGGTATCATCAAAAACCTCCATAGTGCATTGGTGATGGTATCACAATCCACCATTTGAAGAAGACTTCAAAGAGCAGAAAGAATCGGAAAGCCAGATTGGGATTCACAAATAATACAGAGATGAACCACAGAAGTTCTGTAAGATTAGCTTCGAGCAAAGTTTGGAAAAAGAAAGAATCTGCTCATGATCCAAAACATACAAGCTCACCAGTCAAACATGGTGGAGGTTGTGTGGTAGCTTTGGCTTGCATGGAGGTTTCTGGTACAGGCTCAATAATTTTTATTGATGACATAACTCATGATGGGAGCAGCATAATGAATTCATGAAGTATATAGAAACATTCTGTCTGCCAGTTTAAAGAGAAATTCATCCGATTTTATTGGGAGGAACTTCCCATTGGGAAGGAACTTTTGTGAGCAACTTCATCATGCAGTAAGACAATGACCCAAACACACTGCTAATACAACAAAGAAACTTCATTTGGTGGGAAATGTGGAAGGTTTTAGACTAGCCAAGTCCTTAACCGAGGGGACTGAAGACAGAAATCCTTCACAACAAACAACAACTGAAAGAAGCTGTGGTACAAGCCTGGAAAAGCATTTTGGTGATTGGTCAGTGGGTCAACAGCTTGACATAGTTATTGCAAGCAAGGGATATTCAACCAAATATTCATTGTTATTTGCTTTAATTTACTTGAAGACTATCTGTTCCAATACTTTTGCTCACCAAAGGCACCATGTTCTAAGTACTGTAGATGTAGATATCAAGAAATGGAAGCTGAAATTCTGATCTATCCTCCCATAGAAGTTTTCCTGTTCGATGTGATGATATTTAACGTCCTCAACAACCTCTGTAGTCTCATTTAGCCACTTGTTAGTGACCATCTTTTTCAAGACTCGTGAATACTTAACAAAATCATGAGTGCCTTATTACTGATGTATTTTCTGTCATAGTATAAAATGTGAACATATCTTGAGATTGTGTTAACCACAGACCTTATTTCAGTCATTTAACCACAAACCCATTCAGTAAGGACAGTGACTTTAGGACGATGGATGTCAAGTTACACATAAAAATTCGAGATCACAACAAAACAACTTTTGTTGTGTCGAGATCATGAGAAAATGAAGTCGAGATCACGAGAAAAGAAAAAAGAAAAAAATAATAATGCATGGCCGCTTAGGGCTTCCATAATTTCGATACTTTCAGAGGGGACTGAATGTCCCAAATATGGCTTCCTACAGCCACTCCACTTTATAACAGAGAGCATCTTGTGTTTCCATCTTAAACACAAATCTCAACACATTAATTCCGGCCCAATTAATTTTTATAACAAAGAATTTTAAAAGTCACCATTCCATAAAAAGGAAAATAATGGAGAAAATTATTTGGCAGCACTTTATTTCATAACATTTCATTAATCTCTCTGCGAGTGTGTGGGTTGGGGCGGGGGGGGGGTGTCTTCTTCCCATAAATAATGCATTAACTTAATGGAGCAAGGAAACAAATAGCCAATAATTGCTCGACTCCTTTGGGCAGAGATGACTTGGGGTAGAGATGGGCTTCTGTTCCCTGAACCCCAGCACACAGGCACTGATGAGTGCAAACTGTTTTATTTTTATGGATTAAAACAAATAAAAACAGTTGTTGATTTATGAGGCTCTTTCTAGTCTATTTAACAATAACTTGTAATTAATTTATATATTCTACCTCCTGTCCCATTATATCCCTTATTCCTCAAATGCAATTGATCAGCCAAAGCATATTTGGTAACTGAAGTGCTTCTTAAGTTTTGGCCCGGGGCTATGAGGCTAACGTATATAAATTCAGTAATCAAATTTTTAATTACACCACAGTGTTGTTGGATTCTCAAGTTTGATTGGTCAGAAGGTGTTTAATTTTATATAACAGCAGCTCTGACATAATGCATTAATAATACATTACCATTTTTAATAGCAATGACTTACACAGGGACTTGAATGACAGATGCTCCATATAAACGATGAATTGTTTTTAATTGTAACTAATTTGGTCGATATGGTGAACTTTTCAGTAAGTAATCACACTCAGTATTTTACTACAACAGCAGCAAACAGAGTAGTTTATTACTTACATTAAACTGTGTTATAATCACATAAAAGAGAAAAAAGAAGCATAGAGGCCTTTAAAGTCAATGTAAAAGTATGTCCATGGACTGATCTTCTAAAACAGTACAGGAATAATTAATACAAGAAGTACAGGAACAATCCAAGTTTGCACTCTCTTCCTAAAAGCACTTGACAGATTTGAGGCGCTGTTTGTTGCCAACAGTGTTAAAAAACTATGAAGCACACTTATTTGCCAGATATGAATCTGAGAAGGACTGAAACTCTAGCCTCAATATCCCTCTTCCCTCTTCGATGGACATCACTGTTCAGAGTGGGGTTAAGCATGAGTGCAACCCAGTTTCTCACCAAGATTGATTTGATCCTGGGAAAACTCTCTGGTCCACTTCACTCCTCTCTCCAAGATTGAGTCCAGACCTCTGGGGTTATGATGGATAATCTGAGGGCTGGTTGAAAATTTGTTGAGCTCTTAATACTTGCTGAACTTTTTCTCCTCAGCTGGGACTAGGGCAAGATGCTGCCAGATGGCAGCTGTAGACTTGTGACCTTTTAAAAATCTAACAAAAATGCAAGAAAATATAGTGGTTAGTTTAGTAGTTGATCATATTAGACTTGAGCGTACCTATTTGAATATCTTCAGCATGGTAAATGTAGCCGTGTCAGTAAAGAAAGACACATAACCTGAGCATTTCTAGAAATAGAAGTCACCTTTAGAAGACAGATTTAGATGGCGCTTTAACCTCAGAGATCCGGAATTTGGTAGCTTTATCAAGGATGCCCACTCTCTCCATCCCTTTTTGCCATTTTTATAGAATCATTAGCCACAGCAATAAGACAAAAAGTAAATATCAATATCTAGATATTCAGACAGCAAACATGGGACACAAAATCAGCTTATATGCTGATGATCTCATATACTACTTACAAAAACCTATAACCTAGAATTAGTACAAGAAACTATTTACATAATTGAAAAATATTCCAAACTTTCAAATTACTCAATTAACTGTAACAAATCATCGATGCTCCCTCTCCCCCGAAACTACAATACAATCATTACCTATCCCCATGAGCACAAAATACCCACCAAGCGGTCAGATTGGCATGAACTCAATTATAACCCTTTATTGAACACCATAAATAATGATATCCATGCTGGATAAATTTACCCCTTTCTCTCATTGTCAGAATAGCATCCATAAAAATGACAATACTACACAAAATTAATTACTTCTTATCAGTTCAACCTCCCCCCTCTTGGTTCAAATCACTCAACTCCTAAAGCACAACATTTTACTCTAAAAACAAACCTCCAAGAATCAAACTAACCACTTTGCAACAACGCAAATATCAGGGAGGACTTGATGCACTGAACTTTCAACAATATTACTTCACTAACATACACCAACATATAATCAAAGGCATATATCTCTTTGCTTATTTGTAAGTCGCTTTGGATAAAAGCGTCTGCTAAGTGAATAAATGTAAATGTAAACGTAAATGGATAAAGCCCAGTCAGATAAATGAGATTTGGCTAGATACAGAACAGGCACTTGCAATAAAATCATAACCTTCTTCAGTACAGCTCTCAAATGCCACCCCTACTTCAAAAGTCCAACAAGTGCAGCTTTAACAGCTTAATAATCTCTCCATGTTCTGCACCCACCACTCACCTGTACTAACCTTTAAATACAAAGTACAACACATCTAAAAACATGAATAAAATAAAATAAATAAAGTCTTAATTCTCCCCCAAAGTGGCAGGTGGTTTATTTTTAATAACAGGTTATTATTATTATTATTATTATTATTATTATTATTATTATTATTTATTTATTATTATTATAATAATAATAATACACAGAGAAGCTGTATAACCAAGTAGTAAAAAAGTAAATGAATAAATATTAATATAATACCATAAAATTAAGAATTGGAGCAAAATTCAATTTATTAAAATGATAATTTATCAATATTGTTCAACAGCTGTCCTCAGACCTCATGCATTTGGGGTAAACAGGTTTTCTGTGGGGGTTTTTTTAGTGCAGGAAAACAAGTTAAAATTATAATCTGTGGTAATCACACGCTACATATTCAGTAGGGAGAAATTAGGTGGAAGAAAAAAACACCGGAGTAGAACTTTAAAAAGTGTGTACATCATCATGTTCAGATGGTTAATATATATGCAAATGACCTAATTATGAAACAAATGCATGTTTAATTTGGTTAAGATCATCCTGGTTGCTTGGGAAGAGTGTGATGTCCTGAATAGACCATATAAGTGACTTTACTCCTACACAAATCACAGCAGATAAAGCAGACTGTATATTTATAAAGCTATAATTTTACACCACCACTCTGGTGAATTCTGGATTCTGATTGGTCAGTAGATGTTGATACATTTAAAAAAAAAAGAGTAATACCATTCTGAGAGTTATTCTGAGAGTAATTTTACTTGTTGCACACTTTATTGTGTTGTGGATTTGATTATGAATGGATATAATTGCCATTTTTAACCATCACACTACATTTAATCGCCATAATGATGATTCTGGCCCTTATTCAAAACATTTTAGAAACCCCTTTGGTAGCAATTACAGCTACAAGTATTCTTGGATAGGTCTCCATACGCTTTGCACACCTGTATATGTGCAGCTTATTTCATTCTTCATTGCAGATCCTCTCAAGTTCTGTCAGATTGGATAGCGAGCATCTGTGAACTGCCATCATCAGGTCTTTGCACAGATGTTTGATGGGCTTTAAGTCTGAGCTTTTGCTGGGCCACTCAAGGACATTCAGAGATTTGCCCCGAAGCCACTCCAGTTTTGTTTTGGCTGTATGCTTAGCGTCATTGTCGTGTTGTAAGGTGAACTATTGCCCCAATCTGCGTTTGCGTGCACTCTGGAGGAGGTTTTTTTTTCCTCAAGGATGTTCATGTATTTGGCTGCATTCATCCATCCCACACTTGTTACCAGTCTCCCTGCATGGAGTGCTGCAGAGAAATGAATGAAAGCTGAAATGAGATCTGTCATCTCATATTAATTTTTTCATCTCAAACCCAAATATATTCAGTGTATAGAAAAAAGAAAAGAATTGGCTTTACTGTTCCAATACTTGTGCGATTGTATGATAGCAATAACTTATTTCTGGGACATTCCACAAAATCTAATATAACTATAAACACATAAAATGTATGACATATAAATAATAAATTGTCATTCTTGGCAAATTGCTTTGGTGTAAGACAAATAAAACACTTGGGAACATGATGTTAAGGGAAAATAATCTTACACCTCACGGTGGTAACAATAACTCTGCTTCATCAAACCACACCATTACTCAGTATTTTACTAGAACAGCAACACACACAGTGGTCTATTACTTACATGGAACGATGTTATCATCGGCATCAATTCCACCTTGTGTGTAATACCATCCCTCCATTTATGCTTTGTTGGACTCCTGGCCACAGACAGCTGTGTCATCATTTGGATCTACTGAGAATAAGGAAATGGTTTTTGATTGCATCACTCTGGAGCCCCAATGCAATAATGATAAACCTGTTTAGTCAAGTATACAAAATGTATAAATTACTATTATCCCTGATAATGCCTAGTATATTTTAGTGCAGCATTACAGAGTAATAAGGAAATAATGGAATTAAAAACTCATTGAAAGTATTAAGAATTAAACTCACACAAAGCTCAAGTGGTGGCGGTGACTGAATCATTTAAAAAAAAAAAATTATTATTTATAAATTATATACTTTTTGATTGAAGGCAGCTTGATAGTTAGGTTTAAATGGGAGAATTGAATTCTTTCTTTTCCCCCCTAAAGAATGTAATGGCGTCTTTGGATTTCCCGCTTGAGTTCAATTAGGAAAGTACAAACTTTTAATGTTATTTAAAGTATGCAAGTAAATGTACAAGAAAGATTAACAAAAGAAAAAGAAACATCTGCCTCAATTAGTGCTGCTTTCACCAACATTAAGTAAAGCTAACTAACAACAACTTTAATACTAATGACTCAAAGGTTAACTAGCAAAGTGTATTTTTTTTTGCAACATAAACACCCAATTACTTACTTATTTATTTATTTTTTACTTCTTTTCAGTGCCTGAGTAGGGTTAGTGATTATGCAGAATGTAATCCCTTAATGTAAATCCACATAATATAATACATAATCAAAATAAATGTATCCATTATGAATTCTTTTCTAGTCTATTCTAGTCTAGATCCACCAGCAGTACCATCACGGTTCCACTGTAATTGTAGTAATCGTTGATTTATATTGGGGATTTCTTCCATCACGATCCTCATTTCCCATTCAGCCAAAGCCTCACTCGACTCATCATCTGAGGCTTGTTCTTTGGGCTGAAAATAAGCCACAAGTACAGATGCACTCCCTCACTCTTTCTCGCTCTCTTTCTTTTTGTCTCCTCTCCTCCCGGCTTCCCTTGCTCTATTCCGGCTTGTCTAACTGAGTAACTCATCAGTGTGACTGCAAAAAAATTCACTCTATAGCAGAATGTGTGCGTGTACAGACTGCAAAGTGAACACGTGCTGAGTGTGGCGACGTGACCATTTGGATGATGTTGCAATTATAAGCTCTTTGATTCCAATCTGTTGCTGAGAAACAGTGGATAGGTCCTTATCCTCTGACAGCATGTTGAAGTTCAGAATATTGCTTTATAATCTATAAGCTTTATACAATAATGCTATATTACTTTAAAGTCAGAACCTGAATATTCACATTAAAAAGTTGACATGATGTCTTCATTTCTCTCATAGAGTGTGTGATTGTTCCAATTGAACATAAATTTGCTTGTAAGTCAGGATGTAAAGTCAGTCCTAAATCACTGATGAGTAGAGTTTAAAACTAGCACAGTGTAGAATTTCGGTAGGAACACAGACACAAAAGGTGTTTATTAACTTGTAGCGCATAAACCGATCACTGATCAAATCTCTGTTGCACAGAGTGATTTATTTCACCACCACCAGGCAATCAGAAACATGATATGACATCTACCTTCATGATTAAGGCAAAAAAATTGACACGTTGTGGTAATTTTCACAATTTAAATGAAAACAAACAAACAAACAAACAAATAAGTTACATAGAAAAAGTAAGTACACCTCTACATTCATCCATCCATCTTCTACCGCTTACTCCTTCTTCAGGGTCGTGGGGGAACCTGGAGCCTATCCCAGGGAGCATCAGGCTCAAGGCAGGGTATACCCTGGACAGGGTGCCAGTGAATCGCACACCTCTACATTCATCACACATTCAAATCCATAAAATTTGCACCAGATGTTGAAGATTGGGTGCCAGTGATTAGAACTTGCTTAGGGAGTGCAGGTGGAGCCTGTGTTATTTATGTCTGGTGTTTCTTTTAGTTTTGGCGTGTGTGGTATCATCATGCCAATATCTTAAGTGTTCTGTAAGGCCTTCAGAAAAGAGGTTGTGGATGCCTATGAGTCTGGCAAGGGCTTTTAAAAGATCTCCAAATGATTTGAAATACATCATTCTACTTTAAGGAAAATAATCTACAAATGGCACAGATTTAAAACGACTGTCAATTTGTCAAGGACTAGCCGCCCCAGCAAATTCAGCCCAAGAGCAGGCTGTCTGATGCAAAAAGAAGTCTCCGAGAACCCCAAAAATTCATCACAGGATCTGCTAATAGGTCTTGCAACTGTTGGTGTCAAAGTGCATGCTTCTACAGTCAGGAAGAGATTGCACAAATTTGACCTGCATGGGAGGCGTGCCAGGAAAAAGACTTTGCTGTCTAAAAAGAACATTAGAGCAAAATTTCAGTTCACCAATGAGCATATAGGTAAAGACCAGGCCTTTTGGAATAATGTGCTCTGGTCAGTTGAATAAAAAAATAGAGTTGTTTGTCCACAGTAAAAGCAGACATTTTTGGCATACACCAAAGAGAGCTTTTCAAGAGAAACACCTCATACCACCTGTGAAGCATGGTGGTGGAAATGTTATGGTTTGGGGTTGCTTCATTGCCTCAGGGACTGGACAGCATGCGTTCATTGATTCAGCTATGAATTCTGCATCATATCAAAGAGTGCTTGAAGCTAATGTGAGGCCATCTGTCTGAAAGTTGAAGTTCAAGTTGAAAGCAGACCTTTCAAGAGGATAATGATCCTAAGCACACTAGCACATCCACCAAGGAATGGCTCAAAAAGAAGAAATGGAGGGTTATGAAATGGCCGGTCAAAGTCTAGATTTGAATTCCATTGTGGGGGATTTGAAATGGACAATACATGCAAGAAAACCCTCAGATATCTTGTAGCTGAAAGAATATTGCATGGAAGAGTGGTCAAAAATGATTTATGACTAAGGGGCAATAATAGCTTCTGAGGCCAAGGGTGTACTTACTTTTCCACAGAAGAATATCACATCCATTGATATTTCTGTTAATTACACAATTTAAAAAAAAATCATTTTTCCTTTTGTTTTTTTCCCTTGTGTATATCAACTTCATTAATCGGCACTGTTTCAAAGATGATCAAATGTTTGCATTTCCAAATATCCAATTTTCATATCCAAATTGCATATCCAAATTTTTTCTGTGGAAGACTTTATCACATAATTGACAGAATGCATTGTATGTTGCCAAAGCATTGAACAGCGGACACTTGAATAGACAATTTCTGTAGGTCTTGTCCTGTTTCTCTTGGGGCCTATAATTCTCCTTTTAAGGCCCTCTGAAGATTATATTTACTCCTGTTCACATCTCATTAACTGGAACACCAGTTGGCCAATGATTCATTACCAAGAGGTTAATATAAATGTTATATTCAGAATTAACAAGAACAAGTTTGTCAATACTTTAAGCATATAGTGTTTGTCTGTAATTGTATCTTAAAATTAAGATCAGATCACATGTAATCCTGTTAGCATTAAACAACTTGTGCATCCAGAGCAGTATCAGTGAGCAGAGCTATAAGAAATGAGCACAAGGTGCCATGAATTACACACTCAAAGGCATTCAAAAGTGAAGCGTCCAGTGAAGAAAGCATGCAGAGAAACTGTATCACGTGAGAGCACTTCAGTTCTCTGAGCACCGAACACTCAGACACATGCACTTCCTTTCCCACTGCTCGTCAACGACTACACCTGGGGTTCCCAGACTTCTTAGGCAAACAACCTCAAATTGACATTTCAAGTTTTCTAACACAGCAAGCTTTGTCTATTTGTTTATTTTGCCATTTATTAGTAAGGCATGTAAATCCATATTCAATATTTTGGCAAATGTTCGGTGCATTTTCTGATGCTCCAGTGAGTCAGAGTCATTGTGTTGTCTAGGAAATAGCAGAAGCAGTAAATGAATGGAGAAATGTGTATATTTTTCTCCAGCTTATCAGGATAGCAAAAAAGACTAAAATAACACATACATTCTATATTTAACATTTACAGCATTTAGCAGACTTCGTCAAAAGTCTGTGTTTTCTGTGACTTGCAGAAAAACATATGCTAGTTTACTAAGTCAGGGACTCCTTGTGAATTAGCTGTTACAATAGAAACAATAACGTCCAGAATCCGGAACTCAACAGCATGGTGGTGTAATTATATTTGATATATTTACGGGTGGCATTGGAGGCTTGGCGGTTATGGCCCTGGGTTACTGATTGGAAGTTCAGGGGTTCAAGCCCGAGCACTGCCAAGATGTCACTCTTGGGCCCTTGAGCAAGGCCCTTAACCCTCTCTGCTCCAGGGGGTGCTGTATCATGGCTGACCCCAACTTCTTGACATGCTGGTGTATGTGAAGAAAACAATTTCACTGTGCTGAAATGTATATGATTAATAAAGACTCCGTATCATTATAAATCGAAAAACTTGAGCATGGTCGTACAGTATGAAAGCAAAAAAATAATGATTTTTAGATATAGATTAGGAAAATGCTCATTACAAATGTGGTTTGTTCACAGAAAGATTTCAAAATAGTAACACACAAAATAAATAAATGAATAAAACGTAACCTTTTCTCGCAGAACATTGGCATTCCATTCTGCCAGCGGAATGGAAACTGACTTATCGGACAATTTCAATCAGTATAAACAAATTAATTATTTTATAGTCTATTTTATAAGACTTGATACTCACTGATACTGCTCTGCTCTATTACTCTCTATTATAAATACTGTTTAAATGCCATAACATCTTAGACATAAAACTCAGTACAATGAGGTAATTGCTAGCAGCACATGGCAGCAATCAATACATGGTACACAGCGCTAAATAAAATGATCCGTGACTGTTGTGATTGCTCAATAATAAGTAGGTTACTCGTTTTGGTATCAGTAACCGCATCAAGTTCCAAAAAATATACTCTAATACTCGGCCAGAAAGAAGTGGTTTTGATAAATTTTTTGTTTAATAGCTGAACATCAAATTTAATTTAATAGCTGAACATCAAAGTATTAATAAGTAGGAATGTTATAAAAGGAAAACATACGTGTCAACCAAGGAAGACGTCAAAGTGTCAGGATAGAAAACAATTACAATATGCATTGAAAATAGAAAATGCACAACAAAAGAAAAGAATATCAGATGGGTGGAAACAGGAGTCAATGTTTGTGACTTTAACTGTAAGAAATCGCTGAATGAAATGGGATTTACGTATAGAGAAGCCAAACGAAAAGCAGCACTAACAGCTAACAGAAGAAAAGAAGGTTCAAGTGGGCTAAAGAGAAGCGATCATGGAGTATGGATGACTGGATGAAAGTGATATTCAGCGATGAATCACGAAGCTGTATTGGCCAAGGAGATGATGCTGGAACTCTTTGCCGTTCTAATGAAACATATAAAGATGACTGATATTCAATTAAATTAAATTAAATTCAATTCAATTTTATTTGTAGAGCACTTTTTACAATGGCCATTGTCTCAGAGCAGGTTTACAGAAACATGTAAACACGGGATACAGATTTTAAATGTGTGAATGTATCCCAATTGAGTGAGCTGTTAGCGACGGTGGCGAGGAAACACTCCCTAAGATGTTAAGAGGAAGAAACCTTGAGAGGAACCAGACTCAGAAGGAAACCCATCCTTATCTGGGTAACAACGGATAGTGTAAAAGTAAAGGAAAGTTTATTATGGTTTAATATGAAGTCTGTTTGTTTAACTACGAGACCCGAGTGCAAAACTGCATATGGGGTTTTATGTCATGTAAAGGTTTTTATGTCAATGCACAGGTGTACGTTGCAATTTTAGACACTTTTCTTATTCTATCAAAGGAAAATAGGTTTGGTGATGATGAAGTCATTGTTGAGGACAATAAAGTATCTTGCCACAGAGCAAAAAGTGTTAAAGCAGGAAAGGCAGATCAACTCAGTCACATGGCCAGCAAAGAGTCTGGATAGAAATCCATGACAAGGCTCCATACTGCAAAGCAGATCTATCAACTGCTATTCCAGAAAGTTGGAACCAGCTTGATGGAGAATATTGTTTTTCATTAGTGCATACCTCAGTGAGTTCAAGCCATTACAAAAGCCTGAAGTGAAGCAACAAAGTACTAATTGTGATTTTTGTTGTTTGTTTTGTTGATAATTCCATAATTTTTTCCTCTACTTGAGCTGGAAAAAAATTAATTAAAACAATTTAATTTAGTTTGTTTGAGGTATTATTCATGAAGCCAGAATGTTCAGCTATTAAACACAAATTGTTTTGTGTCATATCTGTGATTTGTTTATTTGCCACGAAGTAAAAAAGCCGGGTGAGCAATCTCTGTGTGTGCTGATTCCATAATGGTTGCCAGGGGTTATATTTGTTGCTCATCAATGTGCGTAGAGAAACATTGCAAAAAATAAAGAAAGAAAGAAATAAACAGCATGACTGTGTACATGATTTTAATGAAGTGGTATGGACAGAGAGAGAGACAGAGCAGAAGAGAGATGATAGCAGAGCTTGTCAGAGTGCTGTTGGCTGTGCTCGTTCCTCCTTCCCACTTTAGCCGTTTCGCTGTCTGCTCTCCTGCTGCACTCCATAAGTTCCGGAAGAGTTTTCATGCTGGCACATGTCTCACTTTCCATTTCTGTGGACTGGACAGCGGGTACAGGCGAAGTGTCTGGCTGGTTGGTGGATAAAGCTAAAAAAAGTGCATGTTAAGACTGGAGAGGAGGCTGAGGCTGTGAGGCACAGTCAGATTAATGCTCCTCTGAGCTGCACGGCCCACAGCGATTATGGCTCTGAGTGAAATGGTGCATGAACACAATCTCATTCTGTCACTACCACACGCTGAGAGGAGAAACTCAGTGTGCCCATGAGCACCCAGTACTCAAAAACGCTGGGGAAACAGATGTGTTTGACTAAACTTCTAGAAAACTCTGGACTCCTGAGTGTGTGTGTGTTTTAGTGTGGATGTGTCTAAAGCAGCCGAGTAAATGGTAAAGGTTTCTCAGAGTCGAGATACACTGATGGAAATAAATAAGACACGTCAACTGTCGGATGCTAACATCTTTCACTTGTCTCTGAGTCATCATCCTTGCCTCACACGAACTCACTATAAGAACCACATACATGTTTTTCACACTGTCAATAAACACTCTCATCAATATAAATAAAAAATGTACAAGCATTTACAAAGACGTCTCAAACTAATCAAAGTTTCCTGCATATATATTTATGTGTAGATTCAGAAAACAAACTCTTGTGGTCGCAAGAAACAGAATTAGAACTTAATATAAATATAAATATAACATGAGAGGGTGTGTTGATACAGTAAACGAATCCCCAAATGTTTTATTCCTTTTAAACAACAGCTATTTTATCAACATTTACAATTGTTATTATGAAAGATCGAATGTATGATCGTATCATAGTATTATAGTTCCATTTATTATTGTGGAATGTCTGCAATTCAAGTTAATTCCTGTTATCACTTATGTTATAGCAGCTATAACCAGTCGTTCCCTCACCAGCCTAGCTTTGTTTCTCTCTCTTGAGGTTACTCGTCCTGAAGACTTTCCTATGTTGGGAAACGTATACATTCAGGATTCTGAGTAGTCCGAAAGTGTTGATCGATTACGTTACAGCTGTACCTCGGACTGTTACAAAGCGCTGACACTGGAGAATTCTTCCATAAATGATCAATAAATTGCTTCATAGAAAATCTCACCATATCAAAGATTACATGCAATTTTGAATTGGTTTTGTGGTGCATCAACCCTACAAGCTCCTTTGAATGAACTGTAATATGTAACTGTACTATACTCTGAGCTCCTGTTGTGGAAAACTTTGGACCAGAATCCAACATGATGTGTGATAATGCATAATATACTATATTGTATACTGTGGTGTGTATAATACACCAGGACAAAATATGAAAATAAAATCCTCATAATAAAAAAAAAATTCTTAAAAAAAAGCCTTCGTTTGAATGTGCAATCTAGTTTTAAATCAAACAAACAAACAAACAAAAAAATGACAAAGAATGCAGAAGAAGCTAAAGGCTAATTCAGACGGGGGGGCTGGGGGCACTACTGTTTTATTATTGCATGTGCATTTATGGAAGTTTCTTATGCTAAGCATAAAATGACTGCTAGGACAGGCGACCTGATATGCGCAAAGCAGTATCAGCAAATGTGGACATTAAAAATGAATGCCAGGTACCAGGAAAGTGATGGGAAAGTGCAGGAAGCATGTCTCAGAGCTTGCAGAACTGAAGTGCTAACTCGGAATGTTACTTGTATTGTGAGAAGATGCTGGAGTTCCTCCTCTTGATATTTTCTTGGAGCACAGTTAGCATTTGCAGTCTGCTTTGCTTTGATTGCCATAATTAAACATGAAATACATGCAGATCATGTCATTTCGTGCGCTTTGTCCATTGACATACTGTATATCACATGCAATTACATGCTTTCACATTATTTTAAATGAAAACAATTAAATAAGCAAGGTATCGGACCGATCCCGATCCCAAGACAACTATCAGCATCAGTGTATCCTTACTCATGAAACCCCTTTCAAATATTTTGCATTTAATTAAGAGTAACACATTTACCATAAACCAGTATGCTCACAGTATAACTCTAATTCTTTCCGGCCTCAGCCATTGTGATGATATGCAAAATAAGAGTCCCAAATCCCCATCTAATCAAGCTGTTGTCTCAAAGCACTAAAGCGCCCAATCAGATTTCACCATCGTCAGCCTTCTAATTACCCAACACCTGCTTTTTTTGGCTACTAGTTCCTATACCATACTATTGCTCTCATCCGGTGAATTCTTACCATTCCCTTGTCTTGATTTCAGACAATTTTTTAATTTTTTTTGCCCCGTGTTTATTATTAAGTGTGTAATTGCCTCAGCGTATCATTCGGCCTGCAGAGAGAGGATCTCTGCCCTCAGCTTTAGATATACAGTTTACATGTTGCTAAATTGGAGGTCTTTCTTCCATTACTTGTTTGCTACATTAGCCTTGTTGCTCCTCTGCAAAACTGAAGAAGCAAACTTTACAATGAGATCTACAATCTGTTTTGAAAAAATCTGTATTTGTTACAATCACAGTTTCTCAATCTCAGCTAGTTTTACTGAGTATCTTGGAGATTCTATCTCAGTTCTTCTGGAGACATTGATTTTCCACTTCTTTTTTTTCATGTTGTTTTCTTTACTGACATACAAGCATTTTTCTGTAACACTTCATTTTTGTTGTGTTGGTTGGAAATATAAAGTGTTTTTGTACTGACTCAGTGATGAAAAAGTCATAAAATATATATTTTTTTATATAAATAAGTATATATAAGAACATTTCTAATAAAAGAATAGGGCACATAAGACTTTTGTACAAAATAGTACATGAGTTTTCTACATAATCTCCATTTTGCTCAATGCAAGTGTTCCAGCACTTAACAAGTGTCTGGATTCCTCTAGAAAAAAATGTTTTTTGTTTGCGTGTGCACTGATGTACCATCTGTTACACTTCTTTATCTGAGCAGAAGGTCGTTCTGTCTAATGCCTCCTTTAGTAGTCCAAAACCAAGGAAATCACTCTGAGCGTTGTTGTGCTGCAACAAGACACCAGCACGCAGAAGTCCAGCCATTTTGACCCGGATTCAGGATGTTTCTCTAATTGATGTTCCACTTTTAAAGTTTAAAGATTTCAGCACTTACAGAACAAAATCACACAGACTTGTCATGTGACATGATGCACTGATGTCAAATTTTCATGTGGTTTTAGACACTTGCAAGACATGTGCTTTTAATTTCTGCTTGTGTATTTTACACATAATTAATTTATTTTAACATGATTTTTATACGATTCATTCTTTCCCAGTTGATTATTATTATTTTTGACACGTATATGATTAATTTCCAGATGATTTATTTACACAATTCATTAATTTTCATCTGTGATTTTTACATTATTTCATTTATTTTCACATTATTTTGTTTGCATGATTCCTTTATTTTCTAATTTTTTATGTTATTTTTAATACTTATTTGTAATATGTATTGTATATATATATATACCCATAATTATTTTTTCCATTTGATTATTTACAGATGATTCATTTCTTTTCACAGGGGATTAAAACAATTGTATTCATTTCTTTTTCATCAGATTTTTACATGATTAATTTTCACATGATTTTTACACATGATTAGTTTATTTTCATATATCACATACTCTATTACTAATTTATTTTCAACTGTGATTTTTCATAAATGATTCATTTATTTGCATATGCAATTTTTGTTCTCAGCGTTATGTGAGCTTCACTCTGTGGGAAGCACCCTCGAGTGTGACTGGTATATGAAGTCTGTGTAAAATCACGCCTATTTAAAGGCCTGCCGTGGTCAGGGAAAGTGACATTTTGTGTGTCACGTGGCTTTAAAACGGCGCCTGTAAACCACGTCAGCAGCTTGTTTGTCTTCAGCGAAGCCGCATGTCGGTTGTCTGTATGAACAACAACCTAAGAGATACTGATAGACAGATACTGGTTGTTCCTTTCTCAGGGAAGAGGCTTACGTGCATAACCCAGACGTTTTCAGATGGAGGACCTGTGGTTTTGTGATCACATATTATTCACCTGGCAATGTCAGGGCATAATACACTTTCACATGTTTTTTATGTCTGAAGTAATGTTGTTATTTATGACATTTCTGTGCTCGCAAGCTCAATCATTAGCCTCTATTCCAGCAAATAAATTTCCAGTTTTCTTAGGAACAGCGTTCTCATGACTTTGACCACTTAAAGCAAACTTAAAGTTCTTTTTTGAACATACCACTGGAGCATACTGCATATGCAGGTCACTTTTTAAGACTTGTAACAGTACTGTTTAAAAATAATGATTGTGTGTGTGTGTGTGTGTGTGTGTGTGTGTGTGTGTGTGTGTGTGTGTGTGTGTGTGTTACAGAGCCACAGTACATAGAGGTCTGTCTTTCAGTACCGCGAGACCCAGTGATACTCGGCTATGGGACATCACCTTGGATCCTGGAAAACCAGACAAGACCCAAATTGTGTTTGTGACCTGTCAAAGGAAGAGCACCATCACTGCAAAAAGGCAAGACTTCACTTTTCTCTAAACTGTCTTCCTTTATTGATTT
Organism: Ameiurus melas; assembly: GCA_012411365.1. Classification (NCBI taxonomy): domain Eukaryota; kingdom Metazoa; phylum Chordata; class Actinopteri; order Siluriformes; family Ictaluridae; genus Ameiurus; species Ameiurus melas. The sequence continues at coordinate 19,866,027 of CM022769.1, read as the reverse complement.
TTTTCCACAATGTGACATAAATTGTTAACACTGCACTGTTAATGGAGATGACTTCTGTTAAACTTTTAAATATGATTTTGAGACTTACTTTGTGCATTACAAATGACATGTGACCAAACCTGATGGAGATATTGCTGTGGATTGTATTTTACATAAGACCAAGGTCCCGTCACTGTTATAAATGTATTGGATGCAGACAACAGTAGTAAAAAATGAAAAGTTTTTAAATAAAGAAAGGAGATGCTGGCTCGTGTTTTTGTTCCTCCAGACTCCTTCCTTTTTTCCCCTCTATTTATGCCAGTCTTGTTTTTGTGTTGCTGTTACAGTGTTATGGTTAGTCACACTATATTTACATTTACGTTTTTGGCATTTGGTATAAACCCTTATCCAGATCAACTTACAGAAGTGCTTTATAGTCTTTATAAACAAATACATTCTGATACTGGTTCACTAGGTCACAGACTAAGAATACCATCAGTCTAAAAACTCTGACACAGACAACACGAGCACACAGACAACACGATTTATATATATATATATATATATATATATATATATATATATATATATATATATATATATATATATATATATATATATATATATATTATTTATTTATTTATTTTTAAATATATATATATATTTTTTTAAGGGCTACTTCCGCAAGAGGTGGAACTTTAGACTTTAGACTTGAAGACTGCCAGTGACTGAGCTATTTGGATATCTAGAGGAAGCTCATTCAGCAACCTAGGTGCCAGAATATGGAATTAAATTTGTGCCAAAATTATTGGACTTAGTTTTTCAAGAAATGAACAACAATGGGAAAGAAGAAAAACACTGAAAATGAAAACTGTGAACTCAGTGCAAATTTTTTTTATTTTGTTTACACACCACAAGTTAATGTTAGCCATACAAGCACAAACATCTTGTGTGGGGTGGCTCTCATTGGCTAGTGCACGGGACGCTTGGTATGCTTGGGATCGTTGTCCTGTTGGAAGGTCCGATGATGCCCAAGCTTCAGCTTCCTCACAGATGGCATGACATTTTCTTTTAGGAGTTCCGATATACTTCAATGAATCCATCTTGCCTTCCACACGCTGCAGGTTTCTAGTGCCAGAGGATGTAAAAGCAGCCCCAGAGCATCACCGAGCCACCACCATGCTTGACTGTGAACAGAGTGTTCTTAATTTATTCTTCTTCCTCCAAGGCATACTGCTGATCTATCGTGCCAAAAAGTTCCAGTTTTTTTTCATCACTCCACAGAACAGAATCCCAAAACTTCTGCGACTTATTTATATGCGTTTGAGCCGACTGTTCTTGTTCTTTTGGGACAGTAGTGATGTACCTCTTGGAGTTCTGGCATAGAAAACTTTTGCATTTAGTACACTCCTTACTGTGTTCACTGAAATCTCAGTGCCACCAAGTCTTACTGCAGGTCTTTTGCAGTCCCTCTACACAATTTTTTCACAACCTGCCTTCTCAGAAATCTGGTTGCAGCTGTTGATAGCTTCCTTTTTCTGAATAATTTTGAGACTGTCACTCTAATTTGCATTTTCAGTTGAATTTGGAGAAACCACTCAAAGCATTCATTGTGTTGAACTATTTCAGTTGCTTTTGTTTGATTTGTTCATTGCAAACAGGTGAAAGTCTATAAATTTGACAATAAACCTTTTTTTTTTTTTAACAAATGGGGGTTAAATAATCTTGATTGCAACTGTACATGCTCCTGAAGTCTACAGAAGAAAAAAGGGGAGAAACTAACATGAGAAAGCTGTGAGTGAATTTTAAAATGACCCAAACACCAGCTTGTTATGAGAAAGAAGAAACCTATCCTAAACAAATGTTTCACATTGTGTACTGAATATTAATAAATAAATAAAAATCACTAAACCACTAAATTTATTCATTAAACTGAATAAATCCAAATCAGTAAACCAACGATGACTGACTTAAACTCTAATTTGTTATGCTCAATATGGTCATTGTGCCAACGACTCAGTTGTTCATAAGATTTACTGGATTATTTGGACACTTGATTACAGTCTGCCGTTAACAGCATCACACAACTATGAATATTAAATACTGATCAGTGAAAGCATCACAGGATCCATTTCTCTTGACTCTTCAGAAATGTGAGTCAGATTCCTGTGTTCGCTGAAATACGCCGTCTCGAAGAGTCAACTAGTTTATGCACTAATTGGCATGAAAGATGAAAATGAATCATTCAGGAAATTAAACAAACTCAGTTTTAGATAGCTAATGCAATTAAATTCCACTGGTAGTGAAATTGGCAGTTCATTATTAAAATTGTTTTTTTTTCATCATCAGGAGAATGTTTTTCTGTGTTCGTAATAAAATGTTCTATGCTAAAATGTCCACGAGTCCACATGAGGTTGTTAAAGATTTATTAAGAGAATCTGCCAGGAGAATAGAGCTAGCACTTCATTTCAGCAGTGAAACCAGTTTGATTTTACACCGTAATGATGACTAATTCCACAAGTGACTCTGTAGGCTTCATAAAGGACTCGAACTCTAGTTTAATCGAACCAGTGGAGTGAGATCTCTCCTTGAGCTTAAGAACACTGCTGCCATAAGAGTGTTCTTTTATAGTCGAGTTAACTGAGTAATAGACTGTACAACAGAGTAAAATAATAATAACGAATGAAAAATGCTCCTTATTTCTGTTTGATGAAGCTTGATAATGCATGTTACTGGACCAGATGTTGGGGAAACCTGTTTTCTCCATGACAGCTCAGAGTGTGAGTTCTGCATGAAGACTATGAGATGGGGGTAAATAAATTCTATATAAATATATCATACAAGCTTTTTTGTTACGTGTCATAAATAACATTAATTAACATTATATATTCATAATACAGTCTCGTCGGTCTGTTATCATTTGAAGAACTATCTCGAAAAACATGCTTATCGATCCTATTAGTAATGTATAATCTTGTTCTCATTCACCATAAAGCAAAATGTCTTTATTTATTTAGGTTGATATGAACATCATAGCTGAGGACATAGAAATAAAACATGACAGAGTTACTGTTACCACACCAAAGTTATTTTCCCATAGCAACGCATCCCCAAGTGTTTTATTCCTTTTATACCCTAGGAAAATTTAGCATTTTCTCTTAGACGCTTTTCCTGGTTCTACAGTTTTCTCCCCGAGTCCAAAGACATACAGAGGTGAAAGCCCCCAAACCCACCCCAACCCCCAAACCCCGCTCCCCCAGACTCCCGTGAGGGGAAGAAGGCCCCGCCAGCAAAAAAAAAAAAAATCTTTCTTCAGCCGTTTCGTTCCGTTTAGTTTTTTTTTCCAACCAAAAAAAAAAAAAAAATTTTTTTTTTTTTTTTTTTTTTTTTTTGTGTGGGTTTTTGTGTTTGTTTTTTTTTTGTGTTTTGTTTTTTTTTTTTTTTTTTTTAATCCTCTACCCCCAAAAAAAAAACCTCCCTCCCCCCCCCCCCCCCCCCCCCAGTCCCCCCTTTTTTTTTTTTTTTTTTTTTTTTTTTTTTTTTTTTTTTTTTTTTTCTTTTTTTTTTTTTTTTTTTTTTTTTTTTTTTTTTTTTTTTTTTTTTTTTTATTTTTTATTTTTATTTTTTTTAATGTGCACTTGCCCAAGGACAATCCGGCATGTGGAGTCACCCAGGCTGGGAATCGAACCGCCAACCCTACGATTATTGGACAACCCTCTCTACCAACTGCGCCACAGTCGCCCTAAATGAGACACATACT